>JANBPO010000598.1:3000000-3380857 GCA_024336825.1 Amorphophallus titanum | reverse complement strand
TGGCCGTCGATGTGTGGTGCAGTAGGGCATTGAGAGGCCCAGAGTGTGTGCAGTGGAGAGGAGAGATGGTTAATGGGTGAATAGAAGAGAGAGGGATGTGGAGAGAGAAATAACGTCGGGTGAGTCTGACTGTGTGACTGTGAGAGTGAGAGAGAGAGAGAGAGAGAGAGAGAGAGAGAGAAGATCGACTACGTGTGTGGTGTGTTTATGCAGGTAAAAATAGAAAGGTAGAGGGTGAGAGTTGTACGGTGTTGTGGACTGGGTGTGAGAGGGAGAGAGACAAATAGAGAGTGAGAGAGAACCAAGAGGGGGGGAAGATAGCCATCCAATGCCGTGAGTGTTAGAGAGAGATAAAGAGAGGAGGAGAAAGGAGAAGGAGAGGAAGGGGGAAAGAGGTCCGACGAGGGAGGGGAGAGAAAGAGAATGGGAAGGTAGGAGAAGAAGGGAGACCCCAAAGGGGGAGAGGGGAGAAGGTCTTTGTAGGAAGAGAGAAGGAGAGTGAGGGAGTGTGGCAAGGAGAAAGAGAAGAGAGATAGAGAGAGTGTGGGATCCGACGAGAGAGAAGAGAAGAGGTGGAAAGAAGGAAGGGGATAGGAGATAGGGAAGACTATCGTAAGGGGGGTTTAGGCTGCCAGTTTTATAGGGGCCAAGGGTTGCCGCCATGAGAGCCCAGCGGATGCACCCGCTTGAATGCCCACTTGAATGCCCACTACATATGCCGCATGCCTATGTCCGCCAACACATGCAGCTGGAGATGCCCACATTAGATATATGTTATTTTGATGATGTCTGACTATGACTCATTAATGAGTCTTAATTGCATTTGATGATGTCAGCACTCTTGTATTTTAGGTCATTGTAAGTAAAGTGTAAGAAATCAAGAATGGCATGCAAATATAGGCTTTTGGTAGCACAGAAATGAAGGCTAAACTTAAGATACATGATGGCACAGAAAATGAGGTAACTGTAAATCAGAAGAAATAAAGTCAGCATGGTCAATGAAGTCAATGTCAGTCAATGAGAAAAGTCAACATCCTAGTTCGGCCAGTCAAAGTTCCAGCTAGCACAAGTCCAGGTCGGAGCACCTACTGCTAGCACAAGCCAAGGTCGGTGCACATCTCGCTAGCATAGGTCGATGCTACCCCAGGTACTTCAGAAGAAAGGTTGACGCACATGAACATTTGAGGCTACAAAGGTCGATGCACATTCATGCGTTGAAGAACTAAGGTCGATGCACATTCTGGCACAGTAACTAAGGTCGATGCACATTCTGCCAACACTGAACAAAGGTTTACGCACATTGAGTAGGCACAGTAACTAAGGTCGATGCACATCGTGCCAGCACAAGAGAAGGTCGGTGCATGTTTTGCCTCCAACGCAGCAAGGTCGGTGCATATTTTACCTTCAGCATTACAAGGTCTGTGCACATGTTACAACATGCTGAATGAAGTCTGTGGACATGCAGAAGACATGCTGCATGAGGTCGGTGCACATGTGAATGTCAGGTCGGCGCACATTGTGTTAGGTATGTGCACATTTGCATTTTGCATAACCAAGTCTGTGCATACTGTGCACATTCACATTTTGCATAACCAAGTCTGTGCACATTTGCATTTAACATAATCATGTCTCTGCACATATCAGGTCGGTGCACATTTGCATTATAGAACTCAGGTCGATGCACATTTACTTTTGCACCCAGTAAGGTCAACGCACATTTCACTTCTTGTTTTACAAGGTCGGTGCACATGCTACACTAAGGTCGGTGCACATATGCATTTTTGCTCAGAAGGTCGATGCACGTACTGTAGCATACATCGTAAGGTCGATGCATATGCTCTAAGTATACAGCACTTGGTCTGTGCACATGTAGGTCTGTGCATGTCTAGGGTCTATGCATATGATGCATCCAATCCTGTGCACATGAAGGAACCAAGGTCTGTGCACATGTGGAAGCCAACTAACAAGGTCTGAGCATACTCTGAAGAAAGGCCAGTGCACATGCTTAATCAAGGTCGGTGCACATGCTGAAAGAAGGTCGGTGCACATATTCTTTTTGAACCAGAAGGTCGGTGCACATGCTGGACTAAGGTCGACACACATATAGAAGACTTTGACTAAGGTCGATGCACATATACGGCCTAGTCCAGAAGGTCTGTGCACTTGCTAAAGACTTGCCTTTCAGGTCAGTGCACATTTGTAGTCAAGTCCCAAAGGTCTATGTAAGACCCGTCCATTAACAGATCCTTATCGGTATCGAAATAGAAATTAAATCCATGAATTTAGGAATTTTTAATGGATTTGTTCGAGGACGTTGCGTGGAGGTTCCTAGTTGTCAGCTTGCCGGGCCGAGTGTTCTGTTCACTTGGCATGTGGTACGTTTAACTACTTTAGACTGTACTTTCTATTGGACTGGACTCTGTTGTAGTTAGATTATTTATTTTTATTATTATATCTATCGCCCTACTTTATTTCTTATTTCTATGTACACCGCACCTATCCGTTTAGCCCTTTCGAGTCTTCGGGCTCGTGGGCGGCGAGCTGAGATTCGAATCACGTCGGTTCCTTTTCGATACTCGGATCCCGGGTCGCCACAACTGGTATCAAAGGTATGGTTGTGGAAGTATATTGGAATTCAAGATATTGCACTGATCAGAGTCCATAAGGTCCAGTACAGTCGACAGCTGACATAAGATTTTGTGCTTATTTTTCGCTTGGTTTCTCGCATGAGAGCATGAGGGCGCGGCGTTGGTGCCATGGAAGTGGTTGCTGTTCTTGTCAGAGTGCTGGCGTGGGGCCTAAGGATCGAGGTCGAGAGCTTTCTCCCTCATCGGTGGTGGCCCCGATTGTGTTCCGTTGGACAGAGGTTGCCAACAGGTGTGCTGCTGTGGTGCTGTGTTCGAGGAATCTGCAGCGAGGTCAGGTGGCTGGCGAGGATTACTCGTGGTTAGGTGGTCGTGAGTCTGCTCTGAGGAGCTATTATTGGTGTTGGCTACTCCAGTTGAGGATTTATCCAGCCCCCGAGGTGTTGAGATCGTGGTTCGAGGTGGCAGAGGGGGCGCTCTGGTCGAGATGCACTTGGATAGGCGGAGGATCTTCTTGGATTGGGCTGTGGTTGCCCTGGATTTGGTTCGAGATGTGAAGGCTTAGTGGCGAGCTTGCAGCTCAAGGATGAGCATTGGCGGGTGCCGATTATGGCTCGTGTTGTGGCTCGAGGCATGGTGTATTGTGTTTCGAGGAGTCACAGCGATGGTGCATCGAGAGGTGTTGTGATCATGGTCCGACAAGACACTTGGTAAGTGTGTCAGAGGTGCTGACCTGATAGAGGTAATGGTTTTTCCAGTGCTGAAAGGTGCTATTCCCAGTGTGTGTAAGGTTCGAGGTCAGGTCGAGCATGGGGACCTTCCTTTGGTTGGAGGAGTATTGAGTTTCCCCCATTGGTTGGAGGAGATCGCGTTGGGTTAAGGTTCGTCATCTTGCATCGTGTGTTTGGATTGGTTGGCCTTCATGTGCCATGAAGTCCGTGTGAGACACGTCCTGTGTGTTGGCAAGGTGGTTGCCAGTGAGAAGCGTTGCCCACTTCCCGATGTGTAAGGGTGTTGGCGCTGCTCCGGAAGGGTGCGTGCCAGCTGGGCGGTGTTCGCGAGAACTTGTGGCTGGTGTTGTGTTTTTCGAGGTGTTGTGAATCAGAGCCTGCAGAGTTGCAGAGGATTACCGAGATGGAGGATCCCGAGTTGTCGTTGTGGTGGCTGTGCACGTGGATCTGAGTGCATAGTGGAAGATCGTAACGTTGGTTGCTACGAGCGGATTTCAGAGGATGTGTAGAGCGTCAGAGGATTAGTTCCTCGGTGTGAGATTGTCTCGGTTGTGTGAGACGTGTTGTTGCCATGCCGTTGCTTGAGGCATTGTGGTTTGTGGCACTGACTGGATGGAGAATTGGGGGAAACGTGCTGGCGAGGTTGTCGCATGAGTACCCTATTTTTGTGTTGGAAGCTGTGTCCTTTGGTGAGATCGCATTTTTGGAGAAGTGATCTCTGACAAGATTATGGGTCCCGGTTGGTTACCGTGAGCGACTACTTAGGTTGACCGAGTGATCGACCATGATAAGAAGTGTATTGTCTGGGGACCCGTGTGTATTGGTCGCGGCGTTATCGATCAGATTGCTGTGGTAGCAAGCGACACTTGTCAGTTTTGGAGAAGTGTGTTGTGAATTGCAAGAGATTGTATCCCGTGGCTCTTTGGTAAGAGCAAAACTGCGATTGGCAAGTGTCCATCGGGAGTAGTTGAGATAAGTTGTGATTGGATAGCGATGGGACGGTGCCTGTGAGCGGAGGTCCCTGATGAGACATCGGTGTTAGAATGGTGATCCCCGATCTGTGACCAGCATGGGAGGATTCCCTGTAAGTCTGAGTCGAGTGGCGTGAGGACCGAGGATGGATCTTGTCATTTGGTTTTGCCGTGCTCCCCTGAGAGGGTAGAGTTGGCGTGAGGCTCGAGATCAGTCATGGTGTCCGAGTGAGATCTGGCTCGAGGTGTGATAATGGTCTGTGGGAGAGTCAGCGGATGGCCTGTCGTGATTTGGAGCGTGCCTGTTGGGCCGGTGGAGCATAACGGCAAGGGGTAGCACCGTTAAATTGCTAAGACGCTAAGTGAGACGCTAGGTGAGACGGTAAGCAAAGAAGACTAGAACAGACTTTCCGAGCTGCGTTATGTTTCCATAATGTGCTAATGAGGATGCGTTATGAACAAGAGGGCGACAAATGGACCGGAAGTGCTTGCCTAGCATCAAGCAAGGGAAAAAACTCAACCAAGGAAGGCAATGACCCAAGAAAGAGACTTCTAACTGGCCCAAGAAGACTTGATAAGGGTGAACAACTCGGAGCATCATTAAAGATGAATAAGGAGGTGACCCGACTAATTAGTCATAAAACAGGTGTCAACACATACCAGTGAGTTCGGTCCTGGGGCCGAGAATGAGCTGACGGTGGTGGCTTCGAGGAGTGCGTGTCTGGTCGTCAGTGCCTTTGGCTTGTGGAGGCATCATTTCCAGGGTCTCACTCGGATGCTGGAGTCCAACCATGCACTTCTGGCGGGGCTCGACAGTCAGTCGGTCCAGCAAGGACTAGCCCTCACTGGGATGGAACGTGATCGGGACTCCTTCCGGGAGCGAGCAGACGCAGTCGAGGAGTGAGCGGCCAAGCTGGGGGCGGAGGTCTGAGCCATGGAGACCCGTGGTCGGGAGGCTGAGGCAGAGCTAGCAGCGCTATACTCCTCGATGTCGACTGCGGGCGAGGAAGCGATGGAGCGCTTCCGCTCCTCTTCGACCTACCGAGATGAGTTGATGGAAGTGGCCTTGGAGTTCTACGGGCCGGCTTGCGATCGTGGCTTCCGGGAGGGCTGGAGCGTAGTTGTGAAGGCCACCGTGGTGAGCTTTGGCCATGTGGCTCCTCCTCTTCTCCCTCCCTTGACTCGTTATGGCCCGGAGGCCGACGATGTGAGGGAGAGCCTGACATCGATGGTGCGGGGGTAGAGGAGTCAGCACTGGGGCCGAGCACGGGCGAGCGAGCACCTGTAGACGTCTCAACAGCGGGAGGCCAGCTGGTGGATTTGGATGAGGACTCGCCTCCTGCTAGAGCTGTAGATGCACGTGAGCCTGGTGAGACTGGGGCACGTGATGATGTACCCGGGGTGAACCCTTAGAAGGGTGCCCCTACTTGCTTGTTTTCTTATTTCCTTTTGTTTCTGCCTGGGTGGCAGTTCTTCTTTTTGTAATCTCTTTATTTCAGAATGGAAAGTTTTCTTTTGTTCTGCGAATCTCAAAATCTCTTCCATGTACTCTCCCTCCTTTTTGACCGGCTGTGAGATCCTCAAGGGATACGAGACGGCACTTAGGAGGGGACTTTGAAAGGGTGTGACTTTCAAGATCCATCGCTTCGATTTCTGGGGATTTGCTTGAGGCAGTAGGAGTCCTCATACTTCTGGGGACTTGACTCCTCCTATCAATAGTGGCCTATGCGATACCCTTTCAGCCATCTCCGAACTGGTGTCTTGAGGAGAGCCTCCTTGTAGGATGTCGTCGGGCGAGTCTGGAACTTCGTCGGACAACGAATCTCTGCAAGCTCACCGCTAGCCTTTGATTCTTCAGAGGGATCCCCCACCAGCTCCTTGGCGGCCTTGGTCGGAACTAGGGGCGAATGGCCCTATCTCCGAGGAATATCGGAATGGGTACTTGGACGGCTGGCATGAGGCCTCAGAGAAGGTCAACCACTTGTATGCCAGCCGGGGAGTCCTACTCCTTGAATTAGATAGGTTTTGCCCTTAAGGGGAAGGAGGATGACCTTGTACTTGCCTCCTCCTTGCTTTTTGATATTGTTCCTCTGTCGTCTTCTTGTTGCATAGTAGTGACTGCTTTTCTTTACTTGCAGGTGCGTGATGAGGTACTTCCCCGAGCTGAGGGGTGTGCTCTTCTACCTGAAGAGGGCGGTGGACGGGGTAGCAGACCTCGTCCTCCAAATTGCAGACAAGGCTAGCACACCGGGTCAGCTTCCGTAATGGGTGGGCCTTGTTGCTCCACTGCCCGCCGTCGGCCAAGGGAGGATGGGCCCACTGGCCTTCACTCTTGGTGCATGCCTCCTGTTGCCGGTGTCCCTAGTTGGTCCGCTGCCTCGAAAAAATAGAGATGCTAGGCATGGAGTTCGTCCCTCTTCTCTGGCATAGACAGCTTCCTCTGCTGGTCCACTTCCTCACAACAAGCAGGCTGAAGTTCGTCTGTTACCGCTACGCGAAGCTGGGGGTAGGATCGTGTCTCCACTCCCTTATTTTCTTGCGTGTTTGTAAGATGGCTTTATGAGAGCCACTCTGACACTTCGGTAATTTTGTATCTTGACTAAAGAATAAAGTCCTTTGTACTCAAGGGTGTGACACCCTCTATCTCTCCTCTCCCTCTTCCTCTTCCTCTTCCTCTTGGGTGCGATGCCCTAGCCCCCTTCTTGTAGATTCTTGCTGCCACAATTGTTGGGAGGCAACCTCTCCTTCTTCTTCCTCAAGCCAGGAGGCCAAGCATCGAGGGTTTGCTGCACGTGTGGGGGAGAACCCCTTGCTGTCCTGCACACCCCTCCCTGGATGCCTGCCTGCAGAAATGGGCCAGGAAGATCAGGTTGGAACCCATCATTCCCGTCCTCAAATCACCTCAGCCTCGTCATGAGTTTTCTTCCTCTCCTTATCCCCAAGACACCCTGAAAATCCCACACACAAAGTCATCCATGAGCCAAAGTTGCCTTTGTAGGCCTTTTCCCTACGTTGGCTGCCTCTGTGCAGACTTGCAAGAAATCATAGCCCTAAATATCAAGTTGGAATGCCCTCTTCCCGACCCTTGACCACCTTGATCTCTTCATAAGTTATCTTCTACTACATGTCCCCTAATCATACCTGAAAATCTCACCTGAAAACTCACTCAGGGCGAAATGTTCTCTTTGGATCCCTTTTCATCGGGCGGACTATCTCTGCGCAGCCCTAGCATGACAGCGCGCAAGTACCTCCCAAAGAGATGACCCCAAAATCTACTCCTAGTCACTGAAATCCTGAACATCATATAACCACACCCAGACCCATCACCCAGAATTTCCTCGCCACTTGGGGAGCCTTTCTTCCCGACTTGCCTTGCCCATACTTCCTACCCTCAGTTCTGACTGCACTGGATTGCAGAACTGAGCCCAGTCTGTCTTCCCCTCCCACGCCCAAAACCTCCACATCACACTACCCTGACTCTGCTACCCAGTCATCCTACATCTATCATATATCAACTAGAGAAAACCCCGCCCCATTCGCCTCCAAGAAACCCCGGTTCCGGCCATATCTTGGGTCCCCTGTCCAGCTGCCAGCAAACAGACCAGATCGCGCAGGGTCCGCTTCAAAATTTGCCAAGGCCACCACCGTGCTCCGTTGCAGTCGCTGCTCGACTGGCCTCCCTGGGACATCCCCCGCAGTGTCCACGTCAAGTTTCGTGACCAGCAGACGTGCTGAAGGAGGCGTACCGGGCTCATCTTCCTGCTGCTTCCCTACACGCGGGTAGATAGGCCTGCACTTTGCCCTCCGCTCGAGGCTATTCCAGAGGTCCCTGCCGGCGCCATCGCTCCAGTTTCTTCACTGAGGCTCATCCTACATGACAACGTACCTCCAGAGACGTTGGTGCCTTCCTCAGCCTCCGTGACGTGCCATCCTTGCCACTGGTCCCTGTTTGTACCGGTTCGCATTGGGTCTTGGATGACGAGCTACACCGACCCATGGCCCGTCACCCCACTTCGCACGCCCCTCGGATCGTTGTGTATTCTTTTACCTCCCTGCGAGGAGTGGACTTTGGTTTGGGTTGTACTTGTTTAGATCTTGTACCGGGTGGTTGTGTGATTTGGCTGGGCATCTTTCCCACGCCTCGAGCGTGGAGGTATGCGTTTCATCCTCGTTGGTCTTTGCCTTGCTACTTTAGTATATTCTCTAGCGCCACTGCTTGTGTGATTGTTAGGATTCTAGCTCGATTACAGTTACATCACTACCACGGTGAGAGAGCGTGACCGTCCCGTGCTCGACCCGAGCACGAGTGTGTGAATTGCCTACCCTAGACTTTGCCAGTTCCTCAACCGTGCGGATCGACACGCTTCCCTCTCTTGGGAACGATTGCGAGCTTGAGTTACTTGTTTTAGGCGTGATCCCTCTCTTGGGAGTCTTAGGTGTCGAGTTACGCTACTCGATATATCGTCTTGTTGCTGGTCTAGTTGTCCACGTAGTCGCGTCCTCACGTAGAGTCCTAGTTTGGATACCGTCCCGCATCAATTCGCTGCCCACTTATTTGCACTATCACACCATGGAGAGATAGTCTTAGGTGTAGATTACGATTTACACAATGCACATGTTCTATGTGGTGTCCCCTCTGCGGATGCACATCTCCCTTAAGTTGTGCTTCTTGAGTCGCACTCTATTCATGAATCACGGGCACCATCCTTATCCTATCCTCAATATAGGGAGCTATTCTGTATATCTATCTTATGCTTACCGTCGATGGATGCCTGCATGCTTGCGTAAATAAAAAAAAAAAAGAACAAAAGACACACTTTTAGATAGGGCTGCACCCGCTGGCCCCACTCACTCATCCCTCGTTCGCGCCACCTACGGGTGGGGGGCATTTGTTGACACACGAAAAATAACAGTAATAATACATGCCAGCATTTTCGCCCATGAGCAACACAATCACCTCGAGGCGAGCAAGGGGGTAAAACTGTAATGCCATAGGACTCGGGAACTCTTTTTTTTCTACACTCGGAAACCGTCAAGAGCAATTGCAATCACAATGAACAGATACAAAACCTATAGGATCTCGGAGAGATTATTGTCATCGAATTTAATAAATCACCACATTTTTCACAACCGAATATCAGGGAACCAGACCGACGCTCCAGACTCGCCCGCGACTGCTTTCAGAAGCTCATCGCAGGAAAGAGAGAAAATCTGGCATTGCCACCCGATGCAAACAAGCTGTACTCTTCTATCTTAGACTCCATGCTACTACCGCTATCATGGTCCGCCGGTCCTTCGGGTGAATCATTTGATGGAAAACTACGGTTGCTCTCTGCTGCTCCGGGAAGTGCAGGATCCGGATGGCATCCAGCAGCCGCGGCCATGGGACCACCAAAATGAAATAGAGAGAATGATGGACCGACAGAATGCGATTTAGCAGGACTGGCGGTACCGCCATGTTTGGGAGAGAGCGGCCCACCGGGAGTAGGATGCGGGAGCGGACGGACACCCCTCACCGCCTCCCGCGCGTCACTGCCGCCTTGGGTTCTTCCACCGCCCTTAATGTTCCTGTGTTGCCCGTGTGACTGATTCGGGTGAGTGATAGTGTTGGCCTTGTCGGGAGGGTGGCATGGAGGAAGCTGGCCCACTTTAACCACGGGACCCACCAAAGGCTGTAGAGCGTTGTACTGCGCACAGAAATCTGACGAGGGGTGGTACACTGGCAGGCCATAGCCAACAGGACAGTGGAGCACGTACCGCTGACTGGGCTGAGGAAATGACACCATGTGACCTCCGGGGAGAGCTGTCCAAGGAACCCGACACTGATTACCGTAACCCATCGCTGCAGGAGGATACGCTGGATGCATCGGTAGCGTGGGTTGTTGCTGAGGGGCCACGTCATACCCAACCAGCCCATCATCAGGACCGCAGACAACTTCTGTTGTCCCCTCCCTGGGAAAATTAGCTGGTGGGCGGTTAGTCACTGGAAATCCAGCTAGATTGCCGGCTGTAGAAGAAGAAGAAGAATATACCCTGTTTGCTTCGCATTTGCTAACGACACTAGCGTGCTGGGAATCCTCACAACCATTCTCAATGCATGTTGCAATATCTCGGCCTTCTGACTGTTGGCTGGCATCCTCCGAATCAGAAATAGAGGAAGATTCTGTACTCCGGGTACTGGAAGAGCTTGTGCTGCTATCTCCCTCGCTAAGATATGATGAACAATTTTCTGAGCTAGATGAGCTCGTCAGGGGATCATGAGAACCATTCATGGAGAGTGCAGATGCAACAGGACACAAATCAACTTCCTTATTGGCACCAGTTTTTGAATAGTAACCAGAGTTTGTCCCCAAACCAAATTGTTTGCAGCCAACATCAACAGAACTGTTTTCTTCACACTGGTAAGGATCTAAAGCCTCAATCTCGACCGTATTTGCAGAACCCCCAGAGGGACAAGTGACATCAGGTGATTCGGTTCCTTTCAGTACGCTATGAGCTTCACACCCATTTTCAACTCTGTATCCAGCCTCCTCTGTGTCAGTCTTTGAAGGTGGTGTTGAGGCACTATCAGGATCAGAGTTACCTCTAAAACACTTCTTCTGTGAATCCATGGGCTCCCAGATTTGTTTCATATGACGAGCATCTCCTCTACTCCTCTGGCTGCCACCCGTTCCAAATTTTCCTTTAGAAATGATGAAATTCTCTGGCATGAAACATCCATGACCATACTTCCCTCTTTGATAACAGGGTCTCCTTGCGTCCAAAGTTTCTGTTCTGTCCACAATTTTGATCTCTCGATCTGACCTGATTTTAGAAACGCATTGGCCATCCTTCGCTTTATAGTCACCATGTTGGTTAAAACCACATCGACGGAAGTCATATCTATCACACACTCTATTGTCAGAACAGTGAAACTTGTCATTGAATTTTGGGCCATAATTTCTGGCATTCGTCTTGAGAACATTGCCTCTCAATTGCCTATGATCTCCATTCATACATCTCGAAGAAGTCATCACGTATGGATGAAAGATTTTCTCAGATACACCATGCGAAGAAGCATCTTCACTGCCAGAAGCAGATAGGTGTTTGTCACACAGTTTGGATGCTATTTCTGGAAGTGAATTTTTGAATCTTGATTTTTGTTGTTGGTTGAAATATGGGTTTTGTTATTAATTTTTTTAGTGTTTTTTGCTGGCATCTGATTTTTGTGATGTATTATGGGGGGCGACCCGGACAGAAGGTTGTGGACGTGTAAAATCACACGCCCCTATGTCTCCGCCAGTCCAACAGCGACAACAGTTTCAACCAAAGAGACCCTGGAGAACACGTCCCGTCCGGACTCTCCGAACAGACAACATGCTGTCGTCGAGCCGTCTCCGGAATCACGACAGCGAAGAGAAGCCAACCCCCGGGGAAGCTCGCTGCTCGTGGGCCCTCGAAGAGAATCAAACGGATCGTCAATCGAGTCTGGAATAAGCCATGAGATCCACTTCAACAACCTCAAAGGGCCTTCAACGGCACACTCCTTGTGCCCTTCAGCGGCACACTCCGTGTGTCCTTCAGCGGCACACCCAATTCCCTTCAACAAAGACCTGGCGTAGCCTTCAATGGCATGCCCACCAATGGCCTTCAACGGCACACCCGTGCCCTTCAACGACACGCTCACAAGCCCCTTTAAGAAAGCCTGGCGCAGCGTTCAACGGCACGCCCCAAATGGCCCTCAGCAGCACACTTCTTGTGCCCTTCAGTGGCGCTCAATGGCCTTCAACGGCACGCTCACAAGCCCCTTTAAGAAAGCCTGGCGTAGCCTTCAACGGCATGCCCCAAATGGCGCTCAGCGGCACACTTCTTGTGCCCTTCAGTGGCACGCTCAATGGCCTTCAACGGCACAACCTCAATGGCCTCCAACGG
Organism: Amorphophallus titanum; assembly: GCA_024336825.1. Taxonomy (NCBI): domain Eukaryota; kingdom Viridiplantae; phylum Streptophyta; class Magnoliopsida; order Alismatales; family Araceae; genus Amorphophallus; species Amorphophallus titanum. The sequence goes on along the minus strand of JANBPO010000598.1, from coordinate 3,368,659 downwards.
CATGCTGTCAGGGGCCCTCAACGGCACACCCCCGTGTCTTCTACCATGGCACGCCTTCAAGTGCCTTCAGCGGCACCCTTTAAATGCCTTCAACGGCACACTGCAACAGCCTCCACGCCCATCCGGCACGGGAGATCTCACGCCACGCCCCTACAAGGATTCTTGGCGTGTAGCGAGTGCAGCTGAGCTGTCACCCCCAAAGGAAGCCACGCTGGCTACCATCCTACGGGAAGTCAAATCCCATTTAATGGAGGTTTCCCGCCACTCAACCGCCAGCCACAGGTGAAGGGGTATAAAAAGCCCTTCCTCCCCACCGGTGAAGGAGGGAAGACACACAGACACAGACAGAGAGAGGGACGCGAACAGAGGCACGCCAGGAAGAGAAGAAGAAGAAGGAGGAAGGAGAGCTCCGCAAGCTTTCCCCCTTCCACGACCGTCCCCAAAGGAAGAGTAAGAGAGAGAGAGAGGGAGAGAGAGAGTTAGAGGGAGAGATGTAGCAGAGAGGGCGGGGGAAGAGCAGGGTGCCGCTGCCCCTGTTCAAACCCCAGTCCCTTCCCTCTCTTCCCCTTCATGCTTTTCCTATTCTTCCCTTCCCCGCTGTAACCCTCACTCCACGGTCTCCGTGAATGAAAGTCTGGGCCCTTTGGTTCCCTTTACTGTCTCCGTTCATTGGGTTAGGGCGTGTGCTTGATGGTTCCCTCCCATTCTCCAGGCAACGCTTTCTTCTTCCCCGTCGGTGGTTACCCTACTTTGGGTGGGGACTTCTTTACTCTTGCCTTGCTGTGTCTCCACAACCTCTCTGGATGCCCAGTCCCTCAACCCTGCTTCCTCATGCAGACTCCCCCTCTGGTTGGGCCAAGCTCGAGGACTCCCCCCTGACCCTCCTTCTTTCACCGGTCCCAGTCCATTTTCCCCCCAGCCAGCTTATGGCCTTCACACCTCTGAGCTAACCCTCATCGGTGCGTTCCCCAGCGGTGCGCCCTTGGATCTTTCTTCAATGGCACACCTGTCCAATCTCCTTAACCGGCATGCTGCTGCCACCCTCCTTGCCCGGTACACCTTATAGCCCTTCAGCCTATTCGCCGGCACGGCCCTTGGCCGGCACGCCTTCCACCCCTTTAGGGCCCTTCATCGGCACAGCCCCTTGCCAGTGCAGCCCAACTCCCCCAGTCAGCCCTTCAGCGGCACACCCTTTGGGTTCCTTGGCCGGCACACCTGTCCCTGCCCCCTTAGCCCGATATTTTCAGCCAGTCCTGCAGCCCTCTCTTCACTGCTCCCCTTGAGTTTCCCGAGGTCTGCCCAAGGTGTTGCCGTCTTCGGACGCCCACCTCTATTTGTCGGGTTCCGCCACTCCATGTGGACGCATTTCCCGTGTCTCCCTTACGCCCGGGGTCAAGGGGAGATGCTGCCGAATTTTCGTTAAAAAAGGGATAACATGGCAAGGACGAAAAAAGGAGCAACAAATGAATGGATTAACGATTAATAAACATTTCTAATTAAGACAAGTGGACCACGGGCATTACAAAGATATTTGGACTGGGTGACGACTGAGTACCTCGAACAATTACAACCGTAGGGGGAAGAACAAATTTGTACAAAGCTATATCAAATTATGAGACAGGCGTGAACGGGCCACCCCCTCTCTTTCGAACACTCTCTCTTCCCTCTCCTTTCTCTCTCTTCGGTGAGCGAACGGGTGCCCCCCCTCTTTTCTTCTCTTCTCTGTCGTTGACACCGCCACCGCTGCAGCCGCCGTCGTAGTCGCTTCGTTCACCACCGGGGTGAGAGGCCGCTACGGAGGGCTCCCTCCCTCCCTTCTCTCTTCCTTCTCCCTGGTTCTCTTTTTCCTCTCCTTCTCTCTTCTTTCTCTTTTCTTCACCTTTGGGGGGTGATGGAGCCCTAGGCTCCTTCCCCTCTCTCTCTTCTCCTTCTTCTTCCTCTTCATTCCTCCTTCTTCTTCATTCCTTCTTCTTCTTCCTTCCCCCTCTTCTTCTCCTCTGGGTGTCACCATGGATGTGGTCGCTGGTCGTGCCGGGTAGGGGACCTCGGTCGTGCTGGCGGAAGGGATGCCAGGTGTGTCAGGGAAGACGACTTAGGCAGCGTGCCGGGGAAGGGCGTTCGGTAGTGTGTGGGGGAAGACAGCTTAGGCAGCATGCCGGGGAAGGGCATTCGATAGTGTGCCGGGGAAGACCTGTAGGCTGTACTGGGGAAGAGCTTGAGGGCGTACTGGGGAAGCCTATAAAAGGTGTACCGCTGAAGGCCACAGTGGGTATGCCGGGGAGGCTTCCTCATAGGGTGTACCAGTGAGAGGGAGAGACACACACACATAAGCTGCTGAGGACTTCTGGTGTCGCCCCGCGGGGCCCACCGTCACTTTGCTGGGGAAGTCACTCCTTGTGGGCGCGCACCCGTGTTTCCCCTTACGCCTCTGGCCTAAGGAAAACTCTGCCAAATTTTCGTCAGAAAATGTCAGTGTTTGGTTCTCTTTGCCTGTAGTAGGGTCCCCCGTGGTCTTCATTTCCCATCATCTTCATGCATTATAACCTCTTTATTTTCACCCCTGTGTTTTGTCCTTGCGTGATATTTAATGGCATTTACCGAGGCTGTGCCGAGGAGCAATGCACGTGACGTGCCGGCAAAACACATAGTGTGCCGGGGAAACGCATCTGGAGTGTGCTGGTGAGGAGCTTCATGGGCATGCCGGCGAAGGCCGCTTGGGCTGTGCCGGGGGAAGCCAGGTGCTGGCATGCCGGTGGAGACCTGCAGGGTGCACCGGGGAAGGCCACCATGGGTGTGTCGACGAAGGGTCAAGGGGTGTACCAGGCAAGGGCACCCAGGAGTGTACCAGTGAAGGCCGCAGGGGTCATGCCGGTGAAGGCCCCTCAGGGCGTGCTGGGGGAAGACCCGTTCAGTGGGGTCTTAGTCTGCTTCTTTCTTCTTTCTTTTCCTCCCTTTTGCTTACAGTGGAACCTTCCCATCCCTTTATGGTTTTAATTTCTCATTATCTATAATTTGTTCTGATCTTTGTTCATTGCACTTTGCAGATAAATGGCTGTCCCGAGTGGTTCTTCTGCTCCCGTTGCTGCTGGTGCCAGATGTGTCCCTCCGCCTCCAGTGCCAATCGTTACATGGTTCAGTGTTGAAGATTTGGACTGAGATCATGCCGAGGTAGCGGCACTGGCCGAGTCCTCAGGCTCGGACACTGAAAGCATAGACGTCCAGAGGCTTGCCAGGGCTGAGAAAGGCTTCACCTTTGACCATACTACAGGGAGCTATAGGGGAGACTTCCCGAAGGACAGGCACTTGCTCCGCTTCCTTAAGCAATCACGGTCTCGGGAGAGGCAAGAGTTGTGGATTGTGAAAGCGATGGAGCATGCAATTCTACATGGTCGGGACAGCTTGCCACACGTTGTCCCTAGAAGCATCTCGATGTACTTGGTGGGTGAGGCCTGCGAGTGGGAACCCGTGCTGGGGCTGGAGGCCATGCTGCCCGCAGAAGACAAATTAGTGAGGACCCCCGGCTTTACTCCAGCCAAATGGGACATGGCCGCGGGCTGGGTTCAAGGCGAGCAGCACCGCCCGGGTCTATTCCTGGCTCCTTTGAAGTGGGGTTATAGAGAAGAGCCATTCATTTTGGACTGCCTAGCTGTCAGATTTAAGCATGAGCTGGCACTAGGATAGTTCGAGGAGTTGAAGCTCCAAGACGCCCATAGCTTTAGGGAAGGGACCGTAGAGTTTACCGAATACGTATTATTCAACTACGCCCCACTCCTTATTCGGGCCGGCATTTATCACATCGTCTACGCCTCCCGCTATGGCTATTCCATTTCAAAGGGGCTCTGCTGGGGAATGATTGAAGTCTTCAGTGCAGAGACTAACACTTTTTACACGGCGGAGGGCGAGACGTCACTAGACTTGTGGAGCCGTTTGACTCTCTTCGAGGGCCCACGAACAGTGGGGCTCCCCAGGGGTTGGCTTCTCTTCGCTGCTGTGATTCCGGGGATGGCTTCACGGCAACATGTTGTCTGTCCGGAGGGCCCGGATGGGACGTGTCCTCCAGGGACGGGCTTCTCTTCACCGTTGTGATTCCGGGGATGGCTTCACGTCGGCATGGCATCTCTTCGGAGGGTCCGGACGGGATGTGTCCTCTGGGGTCTCTTCGGTCAGAACCATTACTGCTGCTAGGCTGGCGGGGACGAACGGGTGTGCGATTTTGCACGTCCACACCCTCGTGGCGGGAGCGTCGATGGCAGGAACGAGCGTTAAATGGGAGTTGATCCCTCCCGTCCTCGGTTGTAGGGGGGTAGCCTACGTGCCACCCCCAGTGGGCTACACCTCAGCTACCCTGAGATCTTCCCGCTGCACGCCAAGGACAGTAGGGCATGGCCCTAGATCTATTCTGCCAGTTGCGCCTGGTGAGGAAGTTGACCGCTGTGCCACTGGAGGCTACGAATGGGCGTGCTGTTAGACGCGTTGCAGGGTGTGCCGCTAAGGGCGTTTGAAGGAGCGTGCCGCTGGATGGCCTTGAAGGAGCGGGTGCCGTTGGAGGGCAAACCTCTGGGCATGCCGCTGGTGGGGCACAGGGAGTGCCGTTGAGGGCTTTTGAAGGAGTGTGCCGCTGGGAGGGGGCAGACTTGAGCATGCCAGGTGAGGCACCTTGGGGGCGTGCAGGGTGAAGCACACCGAGGGTGTGCCGCTTAGGGGCTTTAAGGGTGTATCGGCCAGGGGCCAGTCTGGGCGTGCTGGTGGGGCAGATTTGAGCCCGGATTGCAGTCCACTTGATTTCTCTTCAAGGGCCCATGGGTTGTGAGCTTCCCGGGGTTGATTCTTCTTCACTGTCGTGCATCTGAAGACGACTGCACGGCAGTGTGCTTATTCGGGGAGCCTGGGTGACCAGTCTCTCTGGAGATTTCTTTGCTTGATGTTGCTATTGATGTGAGGCCGAGCAGGGCATATGGATGTGCAATTTTACACGTCCACAGCCATCCACATGAATTTCATGAACAAAGGGAACCCTCCTCTCAAACCTTACTTCACCCATAGGAACCTTGCCCCAGCTGCAGGAACCCCCTCAACCCACTTTAACCCGGCACACCCTCGGCCCATCCTCGTCTGGTACACTCTGCCTTCGCCCTGCTGGCACACACTGCCCAACCTCTCCCGGCACACTCGAGCCTCTCCCGGTACAGCCTCAACTCCCTACCCGGTGCACTCTTACCTTCCTCCAACGGTACACCATCCGACAACCCTGCCCCTCATACATCCTCCTCATGTACAGACCCTGCCCTATACATGCACCAACTTTGGCTCAGACTAGCACAGACCTGGCTCAGACTAGCACAGACCTTGGCTCAACCTAGCACAGACCTTCGCCCAGCCTAGCACAGACCTGGCTCGGACTAGCACAGACCCTGCCTCAGACTAGAACGGACTCAAGTCCCAAACATGCGTAGACTTTGGCCTACTCGTGCACTGACCTTGGCCAATCTGCACCGACCTCAGCTACAGCCTGCACCGACCTCGCCAGCATTTGAACCGACCTTGCCCCTTCACATAACTCAAACGTGCACTGACCTCTCCCCCATGTGCACCGACCTCTCCTCCAACCAAGCCAAACATACACTGACCTTTCTCCTTAGCCAAGCCAAACCTGCACCGACCCAACCTAAACCTGCACTGACCTGTCACAAACTTGCACCGAGGGTGAGTTCTAGGGATCCAACCCACATCCCAGAAAATTTGGTTTGGCCTCCAGTTTCTGATTTCCATTTTTCCATTTTCGTCCATCTTTTCCTTCCAGATCTGACAGGTTTCTATCTACAGTGACAGCAACCCTGATCTTCCCATCTTCGACCCACCATTTGATTTTTCCTGGAGCCCCCAATTTTACTGGAGGTTATGTCCACCTTCCTCACCATCCCCAAATTTTCATGAAAAATTTTAAGCCCTCCATCTATTTTTAGAAATTCCATCTTCTTCCCAAGATCTATTCAGTCCCCTACTGTCCGGATCCGACACCCAGTCAGTGTCAAATCTCCAACAAATTGAAATCTCCACAAAAGCTTTCATAAAAAATACTCATGTCCTCCTTGTTCATTTCTCCAAAACTTTCGTGAAGACTCAAGGTCTGAATCTGAGGTCTACCCTATGGTCAATGACAGTTCTCAGGAAACTCCACTGCTACCTTGAGATTTTGGGTTCTGTCCAAAAGCAGCTTGGAAATTCGAAGAAATGCGACTTGGCCCCGCCGCGCCCACCAGATGCGCCCTTGTACCTCTTGGGCTGGAGTAGCGGCAGGAACGCCCTAGGCGTCTCGATCTGCAGGGTTTGCGGGGTCGACAATTTTCCGCACCACCCTGGCTATCAGAATCGGCCCGCCGTCTTCGCCGCTATGGGTGGTGGACGACAGGCGCGAGTGAACGTAGTTGGCCGCAGCCTTCGCCATATCGTCGCGGCGCGGGTTTTCCGCTGTCGGGTCCCGCATCACGCGGAGCATGTATTCGAGTGGGGTTTCCCCACTCTCGGCAGCCTTTCGGCGCGCCTCTTCGTTGCTCTTGCTCGCGGCGCCCTTCTTCCGTCCGGCTCCGCTTCTCGCGCCACCGTGGGCCATAGACTTGAAACCTTGATTTTATTTCAAGAGCGCCAGTCGCCGCCGCGCTTTGCGTTGTGGCGGTGGACAGCGCGGATTGATGCCCGCTCGATTGCCTCCATGTCCAAGCCGATGCGCCCGTCTGCGGAGCGCCTCAGAGGCATCATCGCCTCAGGCCCACACTCGCCTATCGTGTACGGGCCAACCGAACGGACAACGCCGCCAGTGTGGAAGGCCGACGCTGCACCACGGGCGGGCAGCACCACCATCCCAACGGCCGCAGCCGGGGCGCCAGCGAGGACGCCGAACAGACCTCTACGGGAGAGGGGCATGGCGCGGCCTCCAAATAGAAACGCCCGCACGAGACTTGGGGTCCCTGCTGGCGCAATTCTGATACGAACCACGTCAGCCTACCCCATGACGCCACCCTCTGTCAAGCTGATAAGCTAAATATCCTGTCAACGTCTCGGGGATGATGGGCGCGTGGTGGGAATATTGCGATGCTGCGCGCAGCTTGGCCTTGGTCTCTTCCGATGCCTTCTTGCCCTTTTGCGCGGCCGATATCTTAGCCCTCGTGGCGGCGCTCATCGGCGTCGCCTTGATCTCCGGGTAGCGCTGGCCTCCGCCGCGTTGGGTGTTCAGTAGGTCATATCCAGAGGCGCGAGCGCGTCGGATCACCTCTCGTTCGGTCTCATTCAAGACGCCGTGCTCAACGATGATGGTCTGCCGTATCTTGAAGCCGTCAGCCAGCTCACCGCGAATCCATGCGCTGACTTTCCAGTTCTTGCCGTCCCTAGCGTCCTGCATGTGCTTGTAGAAGCGAGTGACGGGCTCGTTCTGGGTTTGGCCGATGTATCGCAGGCGATTATCGCGGGTGGATTTCAGTCCGTAGACCGTCGCCGGAATGGGAAGGTCGTTGCTCACGCCGCCACCATGACGCGGCGCTCTGCCTGCCGGGCCTTCCTCGCATCCCCGATGACATCGATCCAGGTGTCGCAGGCTTTGACGAGCAGGTGGCGCTGAACGTCGTTCACCATGCGGCTGTTGGCATCGGAGTCGTCCACCCAGGCGACCACGACGGTGGCCTGCAGGATGTACCGGCGCATCAGGACCTCGGACCATTTGAGGTAGGTCGATATCAGGAAGTCCATGCGATCGCTGGAGTTGGTGTGGGCCTTGTCGCCCCGTTCGTTGTACTCGCTGCCCCTTGCCTTGAGGCTCTTGGTGAGGGCATCGTATGCATCCCAGATCTCCATCGCCGCCTCGTGCTGCTGAGGACTCAGGGTGCCCTTGTGGACCATGGCGAGGAGCGGGCAGGCATGGCCGCCGTTGGCCTTGGCGCGTTCTGCCAGGTGGGCAAGCGTCTCCGGGGTGGCGGCCACCCGCTCAACCCTGTTCACGTTGGCGCGCTTCTTCGTCTTGCGCTTCTTTGCCTTTGCCATGGGGATTGTCTCCGAGGGGTAGAGAGGGAGGAGGTTCATCGAGCGGTGGCCTCTTCGGACCATTGAGCGCGGGGGCGGGTCATTCAGGGCTCCTGGGGTTTGGGGGTTGAGGGTGCCTGACCTTTGCCTTGTCGGGGGATGCGCCATCTGTGGGGGAGAGCGCGTATGCGGGCCAGATGTCCGCTGCATTGCCGCCTGCCGCCCTATATCCGGCGATGTACTGGCCGATGTCCGTCAACCGAAGGTACCCGCCGCAGTTCAGGCAGTTGATCTTCATTCCGAGCGTCACCGTCTGATGCTCGAAACGGTGGCGTCTACACTCGCGCATCTTGCGGGAGTTTTCTTGTACCTCGGACCACAGGGCTTTGGCATCAGCGCTCATTGCTCGAAGCCTTTCTGTTCACGGGATGGGAGCGCAGGCCGTCATCGGCCGGAGCCTGTTCCTTCATCGGTGGGGGAGAGCGCGGCGCGGGCCCTTAGAGCGGGGGATCGACCCGCCCCAAACACGATACATCACGTCCATTGGCGAAGCGCCTCCGCGCAAACCTTCCGGGGATCAATAGAAATCGTTTCGGGCTTCTGTTTGTAGAGCGTCACGGCGGCGTCCAGGCTGGTGGTGAAGTCCGAAGGCCCCGCGCGCTCCCTCCACCATTCGTAAGCGTTGTGCCTAAACCACCTCGCAATGGCCTCGTCCAACTCCCGACTCGGCTCCTCCCTCTCCACGCGATCGGCAAGGGCGTTTAGGGCTTCAGGTGTGGTCATGCTATGCGTTCCCCATGAAGGCTTTGGCGGCGGTCACACTAGGTCCCTTCGAGTTAAAAGCCTGAGTGTTGTTCATCTGTCTGTTCTTACTGTTAATGCTGGTTTGAGAGCCCTGAGCGAAGACGCACTCATGCAATCTTCAGGTACCGATTGCCCTTCCCCTTGTTGCAGTCCTCGCAAAGCACCTGGAGGTTTGTCGGGTCGAGGCGGCGGTCCCAATGGAATTTCAGCGGCTGGATATGGTCCACATTCAAGATCGCGCCCCGATCTCCGGTGATGCCGCAGAGCCGGCACACGGAGCCGTCACGGACAAGGATATCCACGCGCGCGCGCTTCCACTCGGCACAGCGATAGAATTGACGGCGCCGAGACAACGGCACTTCGGCGTGACCCGCCGGCATGGAGTCGACAACCACTCCCGCCTTGGCTGGCAACATCCTCTTAATCCAGTCGTACCGCGCCATCAGAGCGGCGTAGCTGACATACTGAATGACCGACTTGTGCCCTAACAGGGCATAACACTTCTCGATTATTTGCCGGTCCGGCCAGCCCGTCGGATCGATGCCGTTGGAGCGCAGGAACGCCACCGCCGGGAACTTCCTAGCGTTCAGCTTTTTTAGCCTCTTATCGACCTTGCTCATATTGGCCTCAGCATCTTGTGTGTAACTACTGTCTTATGAGTTCTGATAGTTGGTGAGCCCTGAGCGAAGACGCAGGTGCCCCTTGGCGCTAGCCCGCAACTCTCGCGAGCCTTTGCCTGACCTACGTCTTCAGCGTGTCGGTCCTGATAGCCGGAGCCGCCCTTCGCATTCGACGCTACCGTAGTTTCTTGCCGGTTCCCCAGCCCGACACTGCCCGACGGATTAGGTGGCAGTCCTGGATAAGTCGGTCCCTCTCCTGATCTCCAGGTTTTAGATGCACGCCCCAGCCGCGATGGTGGTGGACGGTCAAAACGTGCAATCGCGGCTAATTTGTAAGGCGGTCGGCCGAGCAACCCGCCATTCATCACGCGGCCTTCAACCTCCTCTGTTCATGGTCTATCGCCAGCAATGGCATATGCGGCGGAACCCGCATCACGCGCTCAATTCTCATCGAAGTTGAGGCGTCACAGGCGATTGACGGAATATCGAGCAACGTGTGCCTAGCCGCCCGCCAATCGACCATTGCGGCGCCGACGCGGTCGTTGCGCAGCCACTCTATCGGGTCGCGATGAAGCCGAACGGCGGTCTTCCAATCCCTCGCGCTATCAAGGGCTTCTTCACCAAGGGCGACGCAGATGCCGAGTCGCGTCCTGGCCGACCGCTCCCGCAAGCCGACTGCGACAAGGTCTATCAACCGACCATTCACGAAGTGCGGAATGATGACCGCCGGTTTCCCGCCGGGTTCCGGCGCATAGTGGTGCCGGTCGATTGCCACGAAGTCGACGCCCCAGACGATCCCCCGGCTCATGCGCAGACCGCAGGCGGACAGCGCGCGGAACAAGTCCGGCGTGCGCGCCGTGCGGTAGGCCCGCAGCAGTTCCGACAGGAGCCAGGGCACGGGCTTCATGCGGCCTTCGACTTAGCAAATCGCGCCATTTCTCGGCGGCAGAAGCTCCCAACCTCGAACGTGTTGAGGGCCGGCGTGAGAGGGAACGAGTCAAACGAGCGCGGCGGCCACCGCTCATAGACGCCCTTGAACAGCCCCGCAGCCCAGCGCCGGCCGGCGCCCTCGTCCCCACGCTTGCGCTCGGTCGCCCAAGCGACGAAGCATCTATGGGCGAAGGCCGGGTCTTTCAGAATGGGGTGCGTCTCGAACTCGAATTTACGGGTCGAGCCGAGCCCGCTCTTGCTCATGTCGAGCTGGTGGACCTGTCCGGCGACCACCTGCACGCCAGACGCCTTCGGTGGCCTCTGCCAGCCACAGGACGGGCAAACGTCCGTGCTGACGGCGAATACCGCCTTGCAGCGCGGGCAAGCCCGCTCCTTGCGCTCCTTCTCGGTCAACTCGCGGGGCTTCTTGTCCTTCTCTGCCCCATCGTTCAATTCGTCGACGCCGCGATCCCAGAAGTCGACCGTGTCATCAAGGAACCGCATGGCGTTGCCGGTGTGGTCGATGACCAGCGCCTTGGCCTTTCCTGGTGCCGGACGCATGACGCGGCCGATCTGCTGAATGTGCGTGGTCAGCGACTTCCGGAGCGGTCGGCACAGGATGCAGACCTTAACGTCTGGCACATCGAAGCCTTTGGCGAGCGCGTCGCAGCTCACCAGCCCCATGATGGCGCTGTCCGGCTTCCGGAACTCGGTGATCTTGCGGCGGCGATCATCCTCGTCGTCGTGGTAGCTGATGTTCTGGAAATTGAGTCCGACACTCGCCATGGCCCGGCAGATTTCCTCGCCGTGCGCGACGGTGCTAGAGAAGCAAATCGCCTTTTCCGGCTTGCCGAAATGTTCTGTGGAGAGCTTGACGTATTCGGTCGCCACGTCGCCCACGATGGTGACGCCGGGTTCAGTGCTAAAGCCCAGCCATCCTCTACGCAGCGAGCTAGGCGAGGCTGAGATGAAGGAGATTGAGGTCCACTACAAGCTGCCATGGTGGTACTTCTTCTCTCTAGCCAAACCTCATGAGTCTAGTCTGGATACTTGTTCGGGCCTTTTCTACATCTTTCTTCTAGCCTGGAAGTGCGGCTTTCATCTTCCTCTCCACCCCTTTGTTTGTAGTTGCTTCAATTCTACCAGCTGGCTCCTGTCCAGTTAGTTTCCAATTCCTACACCTTTATCTTTTCCTTCATCTTCCTCTGTCGTTCGTGTGGTCTCGCCACGTCGTTAGACCTCTTTCACGCATTCTTCGAGCTGAAGGAGCAAACCCATGCCGGGAAGAGCTTCTTTTATCTTCAGGCGAGGAGGGGGAGTTGCGTGACCCTCTCTCCTTGGGATTCCTCGCACAAGGGGTGGAAGACCCAATTTTTTTGGGTAGGGTTTAGCAAGGGCACTACCAGTTGGAGTTTCCTATCCAGTCGATATTCCCTCTGAAGTAGCCGGTGATCTCCTCGGAGCTGGAGGAGGAGATTAGGGTTCTTCAGGAGAATCGTCGATCGACTGTTAAGCTGATGACTTCAGCCAACATTGCGGATTACCCTTGCCGCGCGCTGCCCCCCAGTGGTAAGGACCCGAGGCTTCTACTTTTGCACTTTCTCATTTGGGTTAGTCGAGCCCTTCGCTGATGACTTGTTTTTGCTGAGTAGAAGCAAGGCGCGGTGATGGCGAGGGGAAACCATTAAAGCAAGCGATTGTTGAGCTGGAGGAGACAACTACTCCGAGCATGCTTCAAGCTTCTGTGGGTCCTTCTTCCGCCCGGGATAAGGGCAAGCAAATTACTTGGGACGATGTCCCAGAGCACCAAGGGTCCAAGCGGAAGGATGTTGGGGAGTGGTTGTTGCTATCCTCAATGAAAGCTTTGACTGCTGAGAAGAGGCGATTGAAGAAGGTGAAGACCTCTCGCCCGACCGAGGAGTTCCCACTCGAGGGTGTTCGTCACCCGAGCCTCCCGCCGACTGAGCCAGAGGTGCCCGCAACGATTAAGGGGATTTCCTCTGAACCTGCAGGAGCGTAGGGGGAGGAGGTCGACCTCGAGATCCCGATCGAGGCTGATGGAGCACACGGTGAGGAGGAGGATGTCGAGGTGCGGACCTAGGCTGAGCCGAACGTCACCCTCCCAAGCTTGGGGACGACTGGGGAGGATCCTTCAACCCTGGCCCTTCCAGAGGGGGCTCCTCCTCTTCAGCAGGGACGAATTTGCTGTCCAGGCGTCCTTGTACAATCGGTGTCGAGATCTGGCACCATCATTTGACTGGGAAGAGTTCCGGCGTTGTTCCCCTCCCATGCTCCTCGAAAGGGTCATGGAGGGAGATATATTCATGGCTCAGCTGAGATCACAGACTTCGTGGCGCGGTTGGTGAATGAGGGAAGGGCTCAATCCCAGGCTCACGCTGAATCTGACCGCAGGATCGGTCATTTGACATCTGAGCTTGGGGTGCTTCGGCGGGAGGTGGCTTCACTCCGGGCATGCGATCGGGTGAGCCAGGAGGATGCTCGGTCACATGCCGAGCAATTGTCCCAAGCTCGATACACGGCTGAGCTCAAGAGCAAGCTCTTGGAAGAGGAGCGTTGGGCTTACGTCGAACGCTTGGGATAGTGGGCGGCCGAGCGAGAGGAGCTCGAGGGCCGGGTCCAAGAGGCCGAGTGGGCCAAGGGTAGGCCGAGGCGTTGCGGGCTGAAGCCGAGGCGAAGCTGATCGAGGCCCAGGGAGGGTTGGCCGAGGTCGAAGCGAGGCTGGCTAAGGTCGACGCGAGGGTGGCTGAGCTCGAGGAGAAGGTAGCAGGAGCCGGGGCGGAGGTGGTTGAGCAAAATCGGAGCTCAGAGGAGTACCATGAAGCCCTGAAGTAGGCTGCCTTCGCGTGTTATAAGCTGGGCTACCGGCGGGGTCTGCGAAAGGGTTCTGCCCAAGGCTTCAGGCGGGCAGCCAGACTGGCCCAGGAACAGGTCCTTGATGAGCTCTTCTTCGCCCCCAGGCAACGCTACGACTCTGATGAGGACAGCTCAGACTCTCCTTCGTCAATGTTCAGTGATGAAGGGCGGAGCGACAGTGCTTCTACCTCGGTGGAGGAGAGATCGCCAACTCTGACTGCCTCGGGAGGGCACGCGGTTGGGGTAGTTCTCATACAAATGGGGTTAGTTGTAGCAACCCTGAATTTTTGAAGAAATAAAATTTAAATAAAAATTATAAATAGTGACCTACATAAAGTCACTGGGGAGAGAGGGATTGGGGAGGGATTCTCTCCCTAGGGCTTCACACCCACTAATGGATTCACTCCACAACAAATTTAAAATTTGAACTCACAAATGGTAACTTTTCATTAACACAAAATGGGGGGAATGAGGTCCTATATATAGGAAACCCACAATTTACAATAAGTCCCTAATTCTTGACACAATAACAAATAACCAAGGGGTAGGGGGGTGCCCCTGGGCCTAGCCCATTGAATTGGGCCCAATAGCTATTCTAATCAACCAAATGACACTCAAACTTAGGAAAATAAATAAAAGACCTAGAGGCATGACTCAAATAGAAGGGAAAATACATCAAATGACTCAAATAGAAAGATCCAAATGGATAATTGGGTCCACATAGAGTGAAGCCTGAACTCAAACAACTCCGGAGTGTGTGGATGACCCGAGCCAGAGGGAGTCGTGGGTGATGCCTCCATCACCACTTGATCAGCCTTCCTGAGGCGTCAGGGTTCTGGAGGACTTGTCACAGTGGCTGGTCGGTGAGGACGACGATTGGATGCAACAAGAAATATGGTCGCAGCTTACGAGCGGCCATAATGAGTGCTAAGGTAAACTTTTCAGTTCTTGAGTACCGAAATTTCAGCCCTTGTAGTGCTCGACTGACGTAGTAGACGGGCTTCATGATTCCTGCTTCTTCTCGTGTGAGCATTGTACTCATCGTGCTCGGTGTCACGGATAGGTATAGGAGTAGCTGCTCTCCCTTTTGTGGTTTGGCGAGGATGGGAGGGGCCATTAGATAGCATTTTAATTCTTCAAACGTCTGCTCGCACTCCTAATCCCAGTCGATCTGCCCTTTCTTGTCTGGCACCTGATTGGCTTGCTTGATGAGTCGAAAGAAAGGGAGGCACCTCTCAGCAGCCCGGGACAGGAAACGAGCCAGGGCGGCAATGCGTCTGGTGAGGCACTGGACGTCCCTCACTCGCTCGGCTCACCGCATTTCTAGCACTGCTCGGATTTGGTCGGGGTTGGCTTCGATTCCTCGATGGGTGATGAGGAACCCGAGAAACTTCCCTAATTTAACTCCGGACACACATTTGGCTGGGTTGAGTTTCATGTTGTACCTTCTAAGTGTGGCGAAGGTCTCTGCCAAATCTCCCAAATGCTCGACTACTTGAAGACTTTTCATGAGCATATCGTCAATGTAGACCTTCATGTTGCGGTCGATCTGTGAGTCGAACATATGGTTGACGAGACGCTGGTATGTTGCTCCCGCGTTCTTCAATCCGAACGGCATGCGAGTGTGGCAATACAGGCCGTGGTCGGTGACGAACGCTATCTTGACCTGGTCCGGCCTGTGCATGCTGATCTGGTGGTACCCGGAGTAGGCATCCAGGAAGCTCAGCATCTCGTGCCCGACCGTCGCGTCGACCAATTGGTCAATCCGTGACATGGGGAAGATATCCTTGGGGGTAGCTTTATTGAGGTCGGTGTAGTCCATGCACATTCACCACTTTCGGTTGCTCTTGGGGACTAGAACCACATTGGCCACCCAGTCTGGGTACTGGGTAGGCCTGAGTAGCCTTGAGCGCAACTTCACATTCACTTGTTCCCTAATAATAGCCTGTCGCGCAGGGTTATACTGCCTTCAGCGCTACTGTACCGGGCGGCAAGTAGGCTCCATCCTAAGTTGGTGCGTGATGACCTCTGGCGGGATGTCGAGGAGCTCATCTTCAGACCACGCGAACACATCCTGGTTGGACGCAAGGAAGCTCACGTAGGCTTACTTGTCGTGCTCGGACAGGGTAGCGCCGATCCTCGGCATTTTGCTTAGGTCGTCCCCTACTTGGATGGGATATAGGTCTTCGACTGGTGCACTCTCGCTCAGACCAGGGTCCTCGGTTCTTGCTTTCTTCATGGGCGGAACCTCCTTGGGCTGTCAGTCATGTGTCGAAATGAGGTAGCACCTTCTGGACTCCCTTTGATCCCCTCAGACTTCCCCCACCCCCCGGGGGGTGGAGAATTTGAGTTTTTGGTGATAGGAGGAGGGAACGTCGCATAGTGTGCCGAGGATCCCTTGCCCGATGATAGCATTATACCCGGTCACTGCATGGACTACGGTAAAGTCAGCGAGGAAGGTTACCTCTTTTGGCGCATTCCTGAACTTGATTGGGAGTGAGATGCATCCTTTCGGACGGACTATAGTGCCAGAGAATCCGTATAGCGGTGTGTACAGAGGCGCGAGTCGAGACAAGTCCACACCCATAAGCACAAGACAGTCGTACGCAATAACATCTGGACCGCTTCCATTATCCACTAATATGTCTTCAGAATATTCTGACAGACACAAGGGATCAAATGAGTGCAGAGGCAGACACGACAGTTATAACAATTCAAGCCAATTAACAAAGGACGCCCAAACGACAAAATCCCTAAATGGACCGAATACCATGGCGCCGACTGGCCATAACAGAAGCCCAATTCTCCACTGTGGCGCGCCGAGAAGACTTCTCTGCAAAGAAGCACGCCGAAACCACTCAAGCCGAGAAGGGGGGGTTGCTCTGCTTATAAAAACCCTTCCAACTCCACTTACGGAGGAGGGGAGCAGATAGACGGAAGAAGATAGCCAGAAAAGAGGGATGAGAGAAGAGAAGAATAAAAAAGCAGAAGAGGCGAACAAGAGGAGAGATAGCAGAAAGAGATAGAAGGAGATCCTCGCACATTGAAGAGAGAGAGAGAGAGAGAGCAGAAGGTGGGTGTATGAGGGGGGAGAGAGAGGAGTCAATGCTCCGCACTCCCCCCAACTTGTTTTCTTCTTTGATTCTTTCTTTCCTCTGCTCTATGTATACGATTTATTAGTCTTCCTTTTCCTACCATGTAAAGAACTATGTTCTTCTCTCACTCCTCCCAGTTCAGTCCAGTTGGATGATATAGTCATTTATACGAGCTAATGAATAAAGCTTCTCATTGCTGTTTTGGTATGAACCGAGGATGATTTCCACTCTCTGAATGAATCTCGAATGATCGTCGTTTCTCTCATCGGTGGTGGATGGAAGATGGTCTGTGTAGAGGGTTGGAGTATACATCATGATGGTATATTCCCAACGGATTTGTTCCTCCTTCGCTGTTTCTATTCTTGTGGACATTGGTAACAGATCTCGTCATTTAGATCCGTGAGCTGTCGAGACCCAGAGCTTCTGGAAATCACTGGTCTGCGGGTATTCCGACCATTCTCGTGGCTCTCACCATCAAAGCCTTAAGATTACTCTGAGAATCCGAGACAGGCTATCTCGTGATCTCCCATTGAAATCTGTGGTGTGTGTACATCGTTAAGGCCTATTATCAGATCTAGTCTCTGACGGTTTTCGAAGCATGAAGATCCTAATATGCCCAGGGCAATCCCTTTAACAGCACCCTCCTAGAATCCAAACCTCGTAAAATCCCTGAGATCAAGCCTTCGGACCCTTCAGGTTTCCTCTGGTTTAAGCCCCAAGCCTCCGCAATCCTGAAACAGAGCCACGTTAAAAAAAATCTTGCTCTTCAGCCCCTCGACGCAGAGTCCTCTCGACGCACCCCTCCGCCCTCGACGCAGAGGTTGTCGCGTCGAGACGCTAGCCTTGCCAGAAGCGGTCACCGCGCCGAGGCCGTTCGCTCCAAAACACCATCGCGCCGAGGCCCCTGTCCGCGCCGAGCGTCAACCCCCACCGTGTCCATTTGATTTTCCGACATTTCGATAGTATGCGCCCGGTGGTTATTCGAATGGCGTTGCCCACGTAATGCATGGGTTCCACGAATGGCATGTTCAAACAAATGAGACTCATTAATGTGTGGCCCCCACCTGCTGCACGATGCATATACACAATTAATGGTTGGCCACTTTTAATCCCATTAACACATGCCGGTTGCATTACTTTTCTAAAATCTTCACCCATTCACTACACCCCACGTTGGTGCATGTTGTGGTGTGAACCAACTTCACCCATTGGCTGTTCAAACCCTTTGGACACGTTCCATTGTTCATGTGTTATTATATCCAAGCATGCATGAGCGCATGGAATGTAAGAATAAATACATGCATTTTATTTATTTTTATGTATCAATCGTGTTGGGCCATTCATACCCAATTTCATGAGAAGTGAAGGAGCTATAGCAACGGGGTTCTTACTCCTACATTTATTTTTTCGATTACCCGATCAAGGAAATATTAAATAAAATTATCTTATGGCAGACATTGTTCCATCGGTTCTCATCTCTTCTACTCTCGGACTTCGATATGCCCATTTATTACGGACTCCGTCTCGGCACTCCGTGGACAGTTTCTTATATACCACTGGCATATTCCGGATACAGGGGAGATGCTGTCAGATTTTTACCAGACAGACCGACCAATTGTCATACTGCTAATAAAATAAAACAACACAAAAAAATATATAATAAACATAAACAAACAAAACAAATGATGATATAATGATAAAATAAAAAGACAAACAAATAAGAAGTGAACAATCAAACAGAATAAGATAAATAAATAAATAAATATGTAATAATAAGATTAAGAAATAAAAAATATGTTGAATAAATAATCGACAACGAAGCTCTCCTCAGCGTCAAAACCGTCACGTCGAGAAATGGCATGAGAATTTAACTGGAGGTTCTGTCCACCCCAGCCCACGTCCCATAATTTTTCATGAGTTTTGAACCTCACTACAATTTTTAGAAATTCCTACAAGTCACTATTTTTAGTCTGTCCACTATCTTCCAGACCCGACCCCCCTCCACTATAAACTCCACCAAAAATCGAGACTACCTCAAATGTCCACCAAAAAATACCCTCTTCTTTCTTACTTCCAGATCTACAATCTTCATGAAGACCACTTTACCCAGATCCATCAAATACCCTACGGTCAACCCCTTTTCTCAAGAAATTTCACTGTCTGCCCTGTCAGTCCCCATCCAGTGGATCAACAGTTTCTAAAATCTGTCACGGCCAGCACTGAAGATTCAAAATTATTTCTCCCATCTGGGGACTAAGTATTTTGAAATGGCTTTCCAACGCCACCTGTCTTGCGTCGATCCGACATCGGCACTGGTCACAGCAACATTTCTCGCCGGGTCGCGCGCTGCCAAACAGCAGATCTGGTTTGTGGACGGCATCCGACGAACATTCCCGGAGCGACCGCCTCACCTTCCGTGAGGCCGACCAGCACACCGCCGCCCCCGGGACTGCCTAGCCAGGGGCCATCGACGCTGCAGCAACCTTCCGGCTTCCCCAGACTGCCAGCCAGGATGTGGGCCCCACGAGTGCGCGTGTCAACCTTGTCAAAGCGGCCCCGAGTGCTGCCCGTCAACCCGGTCGCGTCACTCCCTGATTCCGTGTGTAGCCCGTTACCTCTCTGCGTGGAGTGGGCAAAAATAAACACTTCTGTAATAATTGTTATTTGATGTACCAGGAGTACGAGTTCGGCCGGGATCGTCTTCCCCACGCCCGGCGCATGGAGGTACACCTACATCCCTCTTTAGTTAGTTAATTACTTTTCTAGTATAGTTCTTGACGCCACTGCTAGTGAGAGTGATAGGATGCCTAGCTTGCTGTTTCAATCACCGTTGTGAGTTGTGAGTGTGAAACCCATCCCGTGACTCGTTCCGAGCACGAGAGTGAGCCGACCACCCAAGACTCAACGCCGGTTCCTCAACCGTGCAGATCGACACGTTTCCCTCGCCGGGGATGACCGTGAGCGAGTGCTTCTTATTTTGGGACATCTTTGTCCCTTCGGGAGCCACGTTAGGTGATGACTTGGTTGTACAGTTGCTGGTCGCGCGGCCACACCCTCTGACCACCGCGGCCACCACCCTCCTCGCCGCCACTGACGTCCACCTCCCGCCGACCACCTGCGAGCCTCTCCGACCACCGCAACGCCCCTCATCCTTCTCACCGCCGGCCACTCCACCCTCTCTCCCATCGCCCTTCTCACTGCCAGACGCCACCACCTACGACCGCCCCTCAGCTCCCCTCGACCGCGTCTCCCTCTCCACGCTCGCGAGCCACCCATCCCCCTCTCTCTGTCTCTACCAAACTACCCTCCAACGCCATCGCGAACCCCCCATGGAAGTCACCTCCTCTCACTCTCCCCAGGCCAGTCCCCCTCCCTCCTTCTAACCCATGAGCCCCTCTTCACCCTCCCTATGCACACCCCCATCACCCAGCCAACCACGCCTCCACTACCAACACCGCCGGCCTCCCCACGTCGCCGTCGACCACCACTGCCCATGCACCTCCCTCTTCTCGCCACCACCGAACCTCCCTCTCCCCTCTCATCTCATCCCCACCTCTTTCCTCACCGTGCCACCCCCAAGCGCCATGCATGCCGATGCACCCTCTCTCTCTAGCCGTGAACTACCTCACCCTCGTCGTGACTCTCCCTCTCTCTAACTCTTTTAGCTCACACACACCCAGACGGCACTCCCACACGACCGCGACACCCCCCTCCGGTGACTATCACCTACTCCGGCCACCACGAGCCACCACCCTCCTCACCCTCCTCCGGCGAGCACCACACCGCCCCACCCTCTCACTCTAGACCATACCCTCCTCCAACCCCCTCACCACTCACAGTGGCAGCCGTAGCGCTCCCCTCTCCCTTACACCCTCACACCGCTGCTACCGTTGCCCTTCCCGCTGCATCACAGTAGGCCACCGTCGGTGATCACTGGTCACTTCCCCATGCCGTCGTCGCCCACCTCTGGTCGCCTCCCCTCGCCGCTGCAACGTTCACCTCCTCTCTTTGTCACCAGTCTTCACCGCCGCGGCTGCCCCCTCCTCACGAACCCTCTCATCTCCACGTGCATGCCTAGCCACCCTACCCTCTCTCTCTAACACCCATGCACCTCTCTCTCATGATCTCTCTCTCTTACTCACGATCCCTCTCTCTTTTGCCGTATGGTGAAGTCGTACGATTAACTGACTTAAACCACTCTAGCTCCCTGCGTTGGACATAGATATATTGTAGACGTTTGATGTGCATGCTTAAGCTTTGTGAATGCGACCCCTCTTTGTCTTCATCAACAATTTGCACTGGCTGAACAATAATAATAGCATACAGTGTGCACAGTCCCATAAGAAATCAAAGCAAGCACAAGCCGACGCAGCTCAAGGGTAACGGTTGCCATGATTCCTAGGGCCAGCTTTGTCAACCCAGTTGTAACGACCACCTTGGGGGAGCTCACATGTGTGGGTAGAAATTAGTTTATTGCCTATTTTATTATCTGTTCTCCTCCCACACCTAGGCATAACATCCTCCTCCTCCTCCCCCTTCTCCTAGTTCTTCCTCACCAATTAATTTTGACAGCTTCTAACTAATAAATAATTATGAACACAGCCAGGGGGGACAGAAGGTCACAAAATGGCTAATGCTCATTGTGATCAGTAATTGGTGGGCCATGATTACCTGAACGCTTAGTGCATATGGTTGCAGGGTCCGTCTTCAGGGAAGGTAAACCCTAAGCCAGGGGTAGGGACGGCAGCGTCAAGACCGCCGCCGCCGCCGATGACCATGGTGGAGGAGGTGGAGGAGAGGGCTGCGGATGCGGTGGCCGGAGCCAGGGTTTCCGCTGTCATGGCGGCCCAATCGGCGGCGGGTGGCAGCTGATGTCCGCTGGGCATCCCGGGGGGCTGGGAGCTCTGGTTGGACTGCAGCACTTGCACCTGGCGCTTGAGGTACTTCACGTAGCGGATGGCCTCATCGAGCATGGAGGCGGTGTCCAGCTTGGTGCCCCCAGGCACGAGCTGCTGCAGGATCCGTATCCGCTCGCTGATCCGCTCGCGGCGATGGCGCGCCGCCGTGCTCTGGGGGTCGTCGCTGATCCGGACGTTCCTCCTCTTGGGCTTCTTGATGGTGGCGGGGTCGATGTCCACTGGCTGCATGGACGCGATCCTGTACATCAGCTCCTTCATGGGCCCCAACTTCTCTTCTTCCTCTTCCCCCTCCTCTCCTTCGCCGCCGCCGCCTCCTCCTCCTCCACCCCCCCTTCCCGCATCTCCCTGGTTGGAACTCCCCACACGGACACCATGGAAGCCTGAAGAGGAGGGAAGGTGTTGGGCATGGAGATGGTCAGTGGGAGAAGCGGGAACCAACTCAAGAGAGAGCTGATCAAGTAGCAGCTGCTTTCCCAGGTTCATGTCGAGATCCCAAGAGCTGCCGGCGCTGTTGGTGATGTCCATAAATATGGAGGAGGACGGTGTGGGCTTCGTGAAACGAGAGAGAGGCAAGAGGGAGGATGGGGGAGAGGGGCCAGGAAGGGGGGCAGTATGTTCCACGCAGTCCTCCCTCAAAGATGTGCTTTAAGTCTTAAATAAGCACACAGGGTTAGAAGGGCGTGCTTCTGTTACGGGTGGACTGAGGCCGTATAGGGTTATGACGGTGGGGCCCCGTGACACGCGTGTGGGACATGTTCTTACTGGTTTTACTGAATTGGGGTGAATTGGGGATGGAGGGGGGAGTATCATAAGGGAAACCCACGCAAGAAGGATAGGTAAGACACAGAACACCATCGAAGGGAACAGCTGTGCTCCTCGTGACTGTTGCAGGCTTTTTTACACATCCCCTCCCAAGAGTTCTCTCTCTCTCTCTCTCTCTCTCTCTCTCGCTCGCTCGCTCGCTCGCTCGGGACTCCTGTTTTCTTTATGTTAATGGGTGACGAATTAATGAAAACATTCTTTTGGTTCTCTCTTAATTTGGAGGAAGAACGGGTGCAAATTAATTAACATTGAATTCCAGGATTTGATTCTTCTTCCTTTACTCATATGAAGACCTTCCCGGTAGAAGAAGGCAATCCCTTTTCCACCGTGTCCCGTGTGGACGAAGTCCCAACTTGGTCATGATGCCTTTCTATAGGGAGCGCGAGAACAATCGAATTTTCGCCGGGTTGCGATGAGTTTGGCCGCCTTTTCGCAACATATCCCTACCCCCCTCATCGTCACAGCAAAGGCATCAGGCCTACCCTATTCCCTTCATCGATCTAATGCCATCAGAAATTAACTTGCCCCCCGATATTAGCTAGGTTTTTGTCCATAGTCTCTACGTCTACGTACCTTCTCTCCCTCTACTCCCCTCGCTCACGTACGCTATTGATGTCTCTCACAGTGTTCTGTTGGTGTGAAAGACATATATATTTATATATATATGCATAACAGCTTAATTTTAGGATTCACACCTTAGATAGGAGACAGCTTAATGGAGGGCATGATGTGCAAGCAGGGGGGCTAGGGGTCTACCGGGGTGGGGGAAGGGGGCTGCCGGGGTGAGGGTGGGGGGAGGTTGGGGGTGGACTTGGACTAAGTCGGCCTGAGTCGCATCCGACCCAGGCGACTCATACCGGATTAGGAAGATCCCAATCCGGTTCGGATCACTGGGTCGGCAAACCATGCTGCAAACTACATGTGGAAAAACCACACCAGGAATTCAACCCCCTTGAATCGCTGATGGCTGCTTGAAACTTTACTGTAGATCCAGTTCTAAAACTTGAACTTCTCTGCAGGATACAATCTAGTATTTTTATCCTTGTCCGGACGTTTTTCATGGCTCGCCTTCTCTGTTTGTAACTTCACACTTGTGACAGCTTTTCCTGTGTCTCTTCTTCTCCTGACATGGAGTAAAATATGAAACAGTTAGGCAATGGAGATGTCAATGGGTAAATGCTGGCTGTTTAAGTAGCTACAGCTATGGATATCATTATGCATACCGGAAGTGAAGTAAAAGGAACATAGCACCGAGGACTGTCATTCCCCCAGCGAACGATTTTAGTTGCATATTCCTTCCCGGCTTGGACTCTTAACCCCGCAGCTTCCTCTTTCTTTCCCTCATCTGGCCTTACCAATGTTAGCTCACCATCTTCCTCATCCTATGAAATGATAAAAGAACTTGAATCAGTGTTATGAGAATGTACGCGACGATGAAAAATACATTAAATGTTTGTTTCTTGATACTAAAAAACAATGGTCTAAAACAACTCACGTTCTTTAGGGTTTGAGTGCATGCAAAGTCGTTCTGGTACATAATATTTGCACCCTCATCCATAAAAGGCTAACGACGATTGTTCATTTCAATATTTTGATCTGCCCTATTTTTCATATCCAATACACAAGCGGTTGAGTAAGGACTTTCTTCCCTCTGCATATATGAACTCCCAAGTTCTACATAATCTGCACCGGAAACACTTTCGCAATGGGCTACAGTATGAGAATTGGAAGAGGAAAGGTGAGAGTGTATCTCGGGATTTATCTTCCCAATGTTGGTGTCCAATAAACCACTATGAAGGCAGTCCTCATCGGAGCCTCCAATCCTCAATGGACATGCCTCAGCTTGATCCAAGTGATCATGACATGTGCCTACTGATACTTGTCCCTCTGAAAACTCTATCATTGGAAAGTGTGTGTTAACCGACACATCAAAGACCATTTTCTGGATATTTCCCTGAAAAGCTCTTGTGAACCTTTGCTTTCTGTAGGGTTCGCGTCCAGAGGATGTAGTATCCAGACTGATGTCTCCTCTGTAAAGATCCTAGGGTTGTTTCATTATGTGCCAAACATCTCCCTTTGGGAACTTCACAAATACTTTTAGAATCAATATCTTGTGGCACATTGTCCTTTATACAACAATTCATGTTGTTCCTTGTGCATGATTCCAAAAAAGAATCTCGCTTGATCTCCTCAGGTTCATCACTTGTTCTGCCACAAAGAGAACATATTTTCCCAGTTTCAATTGCTAAGGATTCCCCTTCCCCTTTAGCTTCAGTTTGTTCACTACTTCTTGTTTGTTTTCTGAAGCCCTCCATCAATAAATTGTTCACCATCTGCTTCTGCACAGATTGGCTGCAGCTTTTTCCATCTATGACCACGATCTGATGAACCTTTGTATCCTCATTTGTAGCAGTATCTGACGCGGGATGGTGCACTCAAACGAGTCCGACTAGGCAACTAATGAGATCAGCAAATGCATTACAAGTGTTTGACGAATAACCCGACGCGTACTCGAATGCCGAGAGATAAATTATGCTAAATAACAGTAGCTACATGCTAAGAAATCGTCCCTCGCAATGGGAAAACGTCGGACTGAACGGTAGATAGAACTACCAAGACCTAGGGCATCAATCACGCACATAGACTGAACTCAGATTGGCGCGCTCAGGATGGGAAAACACTCACAATCTCACAAGCCGACAGCGATATAAAATATCAGGCTAGGCAACCTAACTCACACACGTCGGCAAATATGATAGATACTAAATAAGTAAATTAAATGAGCGGGCTTTTCACACTAACTGACTCGCTGAAGAGCGAGGCACGTGAATGGCGTCCTCGCGACCTCGACCATAACTGTCCAATGTCAGCGTCGAATTAAACCTGCACTGATATGACTTGTGGATCTCCCAATGGGATTCTTTCTGGCTTTTTTTTGTCTCTGCCTATTTTGTTTTCTGCAAGCTCCTTTTTTTTATTTTTGGTTTCAACTACCCGCTCCTTCTTTCTGCCATTTCTTCCATCTCCTTTGCCTCATATTTAACTCCTTTTGGGTGAAAAGATACTTCAGACTTTTATAGTCCAAAAATATGGTGAATTTCTCCCCATAAAGAAAATGCCGCCATATCTTTAAGGCGAAAATGATAGCAGCCTATTCCAGATCATGCAATGGATAATTTTTCTCATGACGCTTCAATTATCTTGAAGCATAATAAATCACATTGCCGTGCTACATAAGGACACAATCAAGACCAACACCTAATGCATCCATGTAGACTTCGAAACCAGCACCTTCGACAGGTAGTGCCAGTATAGGGGCAGTGGTGAGATGTTCTTTAAGAGTCAAGAAACTCTCTTTGTAATCTTTTGATCATATTAAAGGATTTTCCTTCCTTATAAGCCTGGTCAAAGGAATGGCGATCTTTGAGAAATCTTTGATGAATCACTAGTAGTAGCGAACCAGACCAAGAAAAGTCCTGACTTTAGATACGGTCGTTGGTCGGCTCTAATTTTTGACAACTTCGACCTTAGAAGGATCCACAGTGATACCTTCCTTTGATATAATGTGGCCAAGGAATGAGACCTCCTTTAGTCAGAACTCGCATTTGTTGAGCTTTGCATAGAGTTGGTATTCTCATAGTGTTTGCAAAGTTTATTTTAAATGCTCTTCATGCTCCTCCTTTGTCTTGGAATATATGAGAATATCATCAGTAAAGATGGCCAATAATCGATCGAGATATAGCCTGAAGACATTATTCAAAGACATTATTCATAAGTTACATGAAAGCTGCAAGGGCATTGGTTAACCCAAATGGCATAACCACGAACTCGTAGTGCCCATATCTACTACGAAATGTGGTCTTGTAAATTTCCTCATCCTTGATTCTCAATTTGTGATAACCCGACCTGAGGTCTATCTTCGAGAAATATTCTGCACTAGAGATCTGGTCAAACAACTCATCGATATGCGCCAGTGGATATTTATTGTTCATTGTGAGTTGATTTAATTATCGATAATTGATATATAGACGAAGATATCTATCCTTCTTCTTGACAGATAAGACCGGCACATCCTAAGGGGACGTGGTGGGTTGAATAAAACCTTTCTCCAACAACTTCTAAAGTTACTTCTTCGAAGGTTATGAAATATTCCTTGTTGTTATATGTCTTTATACTTAGGGGGCCACAAATGTCCGAGTGAACCAACCCTAATAATTCGTTTGATCTATGTCCTACTGTGAAGGGTTTCTTAGTCATTTTTCCTACTAAGCAATGTTCACAAGGTGTTAATTCCACCTTTGACAAATCCGGCAGTAGACCCATCTTTATCATTTGTTCCATTTTAGATTTTTCGGGATGTCCCAATCTAAAATGTCATAGATCACATTCTGATAAAGAACATAATAAATACTCAGAAACTTCAATATTATTATTCTCGGTGTCAATTACAGTGATACAAAATAAATCATACTCAGAGACAAACCTCTCCATGGCAAGTACTTTCTTATCTTTCCCTATTGACACTTTGTTATCGTAGAACCGCACTTCCAGGCTATTTTTCATTAAGGCTGGTACAGAGATTAAATTTCGTCAGATTCCAGGTGCATAGAATACATGTTTGAGGACCATGATGTTATCCCCAAGATCCAGCCTATATGTACCAATACCTTCTACATCCAAATAAGTGTTGTTACCCATGTATATTCTCTGTTCTCCTACCTTGAGCTTGTTTAGCATCACCGACCCCTTCTTCATCTTCGCAATGTGACGAGTGACTGTAGAATCGACCCACCATTCATTTGAGTCGACCATCGTGGCATTGCATTCTATGACGTCGATGAATTCTCTCTTTCCAGCTCTTCTATTTTTTGGGTGTTTGTTTCCACCCTCATTTTCGTACTTTTGAGGACAGTCTGTCATAAACTGGCCAAACTTCCCACATGTGTAGTAAGCACCACGAGGTACTTTTTTTCCTTTACCTTGGAACTTGATGCCCTTGAACTTGGGCCTTTGAGTTCCGAGCGGACGATTCTAGCCGATGGGCTTCTGGTGTACAGCATTGTCCTCCTGCAGGTTCACTTCTAGCTCTTTTCTCCTGACCATTATATCTTGCTCAATTGCTAACCGAGCTGACAAATCCATGACACTTATAATGGAACCACTCATTCTTAAAGTTGTGGCAGCCATGTCCAATGGTCCTGGCAAATTGTTTAATATAGTCGCCACTTATATCTTTTCCGAAATTTCGGTTCCAGTGGTCGATAACTCCTTAGCCATGACAATCATTTTATTTACATGCTCAACTACACTATCACATTCTTGCCAAAAATCGTTTATAGCTCTTAATCTCTATATCATGGTTAAAATAGAAAAAGTTTTTTTTAATACCTGAACGTGTTAAACTGGCAATCCCTCGGAAAGGTGAACTAGAGTATGTATTTGTTTTACAAACGCTCTAAAAGAATTAAGGACAGCAGTAAATAAGAACCTCAAGTTATGAACTGAACTCAGTAACAGAGCAATGGCTGAATTGCACTGAGAAACTGTGATCTCCACCAAAGAAGTAGGAGAATCCACATGTCATGAAGTGGTTCAGATCAACTCTGTTCATAGGGTCAAACCTTTAGGGGGAGTTTTCTCCAAGTAACTGGGGGTACTGGCCTCTGATCAAGGTGTACCCTTAATGTCAACGGTGAAAATTATTCTTGAAGGTTTTGATCTGAAATAGATCTAGTAGTTTATGCCTAGTAACTGGGGGTACTTGCCTCTGATCAAGGTGTACGCCTAATGTCAACGGCATAAATGCCACTGGTCTATTCACTTAGTTTAGTACAAGAAATCAAAATGAAAAAAAAATAATCTACTGTATCCCTTGAATCAAAAATCATTGAGTGTAGTTTGGTTAACTTCAATACTTTCTCTATTTGCCTTCCAAAGGTATTCCCTGTTTAATTCTGAAGGGTATTGTTATGACTTGATCTATCAATGCCATGCATATTTCGATTCATTGCTATAGAAGAGGTCTATAACTCTCTTTCAGTGGTCAGCTACAGTACTTTACCTTTTATCACTGTTAAACCTAACCCCGCTCAGGACTATATTTTGTTGCTTCTTATACTTTAACAGTTGTTCATAATCATGCTCCTTTTGTGGACTCATGCATTATACTGTTGATTGGTGACCCCTTCATCTACGTACTTTTCCTTCTTCCTCTCTTCTAAGCTATTTGAGCTTCATTCAGGGGGAGTTCTTCATTTAAGGGGAGTGGTGTACTGGGTCCATGCATCCTCATTTCTTATTCATCTTTCAGGGGGAGTCAGTGCTATAGGGAGCATTCCCTGTCAAAGGGGGAGACATTGTCAAAGGGGGAGACTCTGTCCATCTACATGTTCATCCATATTCTTTCTTTTTGATTATGTCAAAGGGGGAGAAAATGTTGGTGACTCACTGACATTATGTTTTTGTTGAGTCTTTGTTGCCATCATCAAAAAGGGGGAGAATGTTGTGCTTCCCTTGGCACAAGCATGTGTATGTTTTGTTTTGATGATAGCAACAAAGAGCATTTTGTTGATAGCAACAAAGAGCATGCATGTACGCATGTGTGCACGAGTGCATCTCTGGTGTTTTCTATATCTTGTGCACGTTTGCATCACATAGGGGTTAGTGCGTGCATGTGTTTGCATTTCAGACTTCAAGCATTTTCTGCATACAAGCACATAGCATATCTTCGTGCATGAATAGTGTTTTCCGAGCATAGTTCGTGCACAATAAAACCCTTGCAAACCTTCATGCATTTCAGTGCATATCATTGTCTTTGTTCGTGCATATTTAGTTGGAAGTGTTTCACTTCGTGCATGAACAATGTACATACTTCGTGCAGGTTTTATGTTAGACGAGGTTATTCTTCTTCGTGCTGATTCTTCAAAACATACCTCATGTTGTTTTCCACCTCGAGCAGGTTTCTGTAAAATGAACCTCATGTCATTTTTGGAAACGTACCTCGAGCAGGTCACAGAAGAAAACGTACCTCGTGTCATTTTCAGAATCTCGTGTCATTTTCAGAACCTCGTGTCATTTTTGAAATCTCGTGTCATTTTCGGAAACATGCTTCAAGCAGTTTTCCAGAAAAACACGCTTCGTGTATATTTTAGAAAACACACTTCGTGCAGGTTTTGGAAAAACATACTTCGTGTTGTTTTCAAAAAGGTATTCCTCATGCAAACTTTGCACTCACAAGTAGATACCTCGTGCAGATTTACTAAAACAACCTCGTGCAGTTTTTCCAGTTACACACTACGTGTTGTTTTTCACTCTCATACCCTATTCATCTTTTGATACCACAAGCAATTTTCCTTTGAAAAACAAACCTCGTGTCATCTTTCAAAAGGGGATACCTCGAGCACTTTTCCTACGTTGTATACCTCATGCAGCTTCTTACAAACCCTACCTCGTGTTGGTTTTCTAAAAAAAAAAAAAGCTATACTTCATGCATCCTTTCGGTGTTCTGTCTATCTCGTGCATGTTTGGCAAAGACCAGCTCGTGCCCTTGTTAGTAGAACAGAAGAGCAAACCTTACCGTGTGCAAGTTGTTTAGGATTACTTACCTCGTGCAAGTTTTTTAGGATTGAAAATCTGGTGGAGGGTGGGGTTTTGTGGGGTGGCTAAATGGGAGAGATTCAGGGGTACCTATTCTGACCCCCTCCTGTTCTGAGTTAACCTGCTGCTTTGGGGAGTTCTCCTCATTCTATGTGACAGGGAAGGGATCAGCTGGTTGCTTGGCTCATTTGGAGTCCTTGAAGATGATGGTCTCCAGTTTGGGAGGTCTTCCTCCGTGGTTGCCGTCGAAGCCACTGTTTGGGTGTCCTCTCCGGCAGTCATCCCGGTGGTCATTGAGGCCCACCTAGATCGGGAGCTCTTTTCGGTCAGGGTGGTCCAAAGGGGGGGAAGCCAGGGCGGCAGCGGGACTAGGGTTTCTGGGGATGTAGTGGGTGGTTGAAGATGAAGGGAGGGGAGGGGTACGTGGACGTTATTGGAGGACTCTCTGATGGAGGTGTGGACTTTCATGGGTGGGAGGAAGGTATCCTGAGGAGAGAGGTGAAGGAGATTATTTCCAGTGTTGAGAGGTTTACGGGGGAACAAGTGAGGGGTGTGGGCTTTCTAGTGCATGGATTGACAAAGACATCGGAACGGTGCTTGGTAAAATTCAGAAAAGATGGTTGATGGGACTGGCTAAGGATGCGAAGATTGGGAAAAATGCTAGAAGAGGGGAGCTGCAAAGGGAAGAGGAAGGGAGGGAGCTAGTACAGGGTTAGGAGAGGGAGAATGGGGAAGCTCAAGAGATACTACAATGCGTATAGTCTCTTGGAAAGAGGGGTGTGTGGACTGGAAAAGAAGAGGGTAGTGATGGAGTTTGTCTGGGGATGTAAAATTTGGTATCCTATATCTACAGGAAACAAAGTTGGAGGGTGATGGGCAGAGAGCAATGAGGGAGCTAGGAGGGAGAAGATTGTCTAGGGCAGTGGTGTCTCCTGCTGTGGGCTCCTCGAGGGGCTTAGTGATTCTTTGGAATGACTTTGTGGTGGAAGAGGTGGTGGAAGAAATGAAGGTGGATCGATTTGCCATATCCCTTACTTTTTGCAATTTCTGTGACAAGTTCACTTGGGTCTTCTCTGGAGTGTGCGGTCCGCAAAGGTAGGAAGAAGAAGAAGACATTGTGGGAGCATCTCCTTCAGTACCATCAGCCCTCAGGAAGGGCATGGTGTGTCAGTGGTGACTTCAACGCCATTGTTAGGATTGGGGAAAGGATGGGCTCTAATAGTCTTTCAGGTGACATGGAGGACTTCATGGAGTTTATTGAGGAGCCTGGCCTCATTCATATTTCCACTCTGAATGCCCTCTTCACGTGGTCCAATCTTAGTGTAGTCCCGATATGCTCAAGACTGGATAGGTTCTTGGTGTCAGCAGACTAGGAAAACATTTCCCATTCCATGTTTGGCTCGCCCTATCTCTGACCACAATCCCATTCTTTTGAAGACCAGCTACAGGTTCAACAAGCAGCACAGATTCTAGTTGGAAAAGTACTGGATGCAGGAGGAGGATTTTAGTCATGTCGTTGAGAGAAGCTGGACTCTGCCCAGGCCGGAGACTTCAGCTATGGCGAGGTTGCTCATCAAGTTGAAATGTCTCATTCGGGACCTTAAGACATGGGAATCAACTAAAACTATCCCTGAGAAACTTAGGACAGGCTAGTGGAGCAACTTCAATGTTTAGATGCGTTAGAGGCAGCCAGCTTCCTTGATGAACATGACAGAATGTTGAGAGTGGCAAGTAAGAAGGGATTTGATGAGATTCTGCTCAAGGCAGAGATTTATTGGAAGCAGTGTTCTAGAGTGAGATGGTCGGAAGAAGGGGACAGAAACTCCGCATATTTTCCGAAAATCGCTTCGGGGAAGCGAAGGGACGTATTACATAAAGAGTATGCAGCATGGGGCCCAATCCTTTCCAGGAGGGCCAACATTAGGAGGTATTCATGGAATTTTACTCATCCCTTTTATCAATGGAAGACTGCTGGCGCCCATCATTTGTGGATCACCATTGGCCAGTCATCTCGGACGAGGAAAAGAGTATGCTGTCTTCACCTTTCGCAACTGATGAAATCAGATCAGCGGTTCCAGGCCTTAATGGATTTCTTCTTCCAGAAATATTGGCAAATCATCTAGCAAGATTTAGCTCAAGCAGTTCTGGAGTTCCAAGAGGGCAAAACTAACCTTAGAAGCACCAACAGGACTTCCTTGGTCCTGCTCCCCAAGAAGGCAGGTACTGACTCCCTCAAAGACTATATTAGCCCATTATCTTGCTTAACAATACTTAGATTGGTGCAAAATTGTTGGCGGTTAGGTTGGCATGAATGGTTGACAGAGTGGTCAAGTGGTAACTAGAGTGCCTTTGTGAAAGACCGGCGGATACAAGAAGACTTCTTGTTGGCCCAAGAAATCATTCACTCCTTCAAGGTGCTCAAGAAGAAAGGGTTGATGCTTAAATTGAATTTTGAGAAGGCGTATGACAGGATTAATTGACAGTGCCTCTTTTCTATGCTTTACAAGATGGGATTTGGGGATAAGTGGATTGGATTGATTATGGCTTGCATCACTTCAACATCCTTCGAGGTGCTCATAAAATGGGGAACCCCACCTCTTTCTTTCGTAGTGGAAGGGGCCTGAGGCTGGGAGACCCCCTCTCTTCCTTGCTCTTTGTTCTTGCTTGTCATATACTAAGCAGAGTTTGGCTAAGGGCAGAGGATGCAGGCCATATTAAAGGTTTTCGAGCTACCAATTGGGCAAGTCTTATCTCTCACCTCCAATATGCAGAGGACACTATCCTTTTCTTCTCGGAGCGGAGATCAATTATATGCCGCTAGACTTGCTGGAGCTAATGGAGTAGGTCAGTGGACTTGAAGTCAACTTTCACAAGAGTCAGATCTTAGGGATTCATATGTAAGGCCACACCATGAACATAACAGCTCTCATCCTTGGCTATCAGATTGGGAGTTTCCCTATTCTTTATTTGGGCCTCTAGCTGGTTGATGGAGCCATTCGATGCAAAGATTGGCAGCTAGTTGATTCAAGGCAAGATTGGCAGGTTGGAAGGAAGACTTCTCTCTTATGGGGGAGTGGTAGTCTTGTGTCGTTTGGTATTAGAAAGCCTCCCGATTTACTTTTTGTCCATGTTTCGGATTCCTATGTCGGTGGCCTATAAACTACAAAGCATCCAGTACATATCCTTTTGGCAGGGAAGGGGAGAGAATGAGAGGATGGCATGATATCAATTGGGGCTGAGTGTGTCAACCTAAAAGAAACGGTGGAATGGGCATCAAAGACATTAGGTTGTTCAACCTAGCTCTTTTTGCCAAATGGTTGTGGAAGTTTGGGATCGTTGAGAATGCCTTCTAGCTCCAACTGCTCAAAGACTAATACCATCGGAGAAGCTGACCGTGGGACCTAACCCCTACACAGATTTACTTGCTGTCCCCAATATGGAAAGGAATCTTGCAGGTTGTAGATCTTCTCGAAGCTTTGGTGTATGCTAATATTGGGAATGGTTAGGATTTCTTATTCTGGAAGGACAGATGGTGTGAGGGGAGACCCCTAGCGAGCAGGCTCCCCAAGCTGTTTCACATTGTTACTGACAAGAAGTTGTGGGTGGGGCAGGCACATGATTCTACAAACGGGTGGTGCTCGACCTTCAGTAGGCAGATAAAGGATGATGAGATAAATGAAGTGGCTGACCTTGTCCCTACTCCAAGGGTTACTTTGGACCCTCTTTTTAAAGATCAATGGGTTTGGAGATGGAATCCTAAGGGGGAATTCACGGTGCAGTTGGCATACACCTTCATTGCTCATGGAGGAACATGTTACCCTTTGTTTCATCAAGTTTGGAGTCCAACTGTTCCCCTTAAGGTTAAGATTTTCATTTGGAAGATCTCTCTTTGCCTTTTACGGTTTTACCCAGTAGGGATATACTGGCCAGGTTCATAAATGGAGTGGATGCCATGTGTCCTATGTGTGGGAAGGAGGAGGAATCCACGGGCCACCTCTTGTTGGAGTGTGAATTTGAAATGAAATATGGCAACAAATTCTCACCAAATTCAGACGCGACATAGTTGTTGTAGGTCCTGTTGAGAGATTCATCAAACAATGGCATGTTTAGTGGGGAACCAAGTTTGACTGTCAAATGTGATGGTTCATTCTCCATGCGACTTTTTGGATGATATGAAGGGGGAGAAATGGCAAAATCTTGACAAGACTAGCTCATGATCCAAGCATGTTATATAGTACCGTACGTACTGGGCTCGTATGTACCGATGTCAACCTTGGCCGGTATGATTTGTGCCATTTGACCTCAGTATTGGCTGGAGCAAGAAAACAAAAAAAAAATCTCTTTCAGACTCTCATCTCAATGTTTTGAGGGAGAGAGGGAGAGAACGGGGAGAGAGAGAGAGCTCAGTGGTGTGGCAGTCATTGGTAGCGAAGGGGGGTGCAGATGATGGCGGCAGCAAAGGGGGCTGCGGTTGGAGGCGAAGGTGGCTGCAGTGGCTGCTGCAGAACCGCGGCGGCGCGCTCGCGACGGAGGCGTCGTACCCCTACAACGCGTCGGCCAGCGACCCGGCGCCCCCGAGGACGGTCATCGGCAGGCTGGTCGCTTCGCGGACACTGCGCGCCAGTGCTTCGTCGTAGCCCTTCATGACCCCGTCGTTATCGATGGAGTTGGAGTTGGCGTCGACATCCCCCTGCCAATGGCTGCCATCGGTGTTGACGATCAGGCCGGTAACGCCGTTCTGCTGAACGTCTCCCTTCCAGAGGCTCCCGCTGTCGTTGGTGATGTTGCCGTTATTCGATCTGACATCGCCGATCCAGGTTGACCCTTCCTGATTGTAGATCGAACCCGAGCTGTCGGGCGAGCTGACGTTGTCGATGACGTCGCCCCGCCACGTCGCGTTGTTGGTGCTGATGATCGAGCCGGTTGCGCGATTGGTGACGTCGCCGGTCCAGGCGACGTGGTCGGTCTCGGAACCATCGCCGCCGTTGATGGCGACGCCGCTATTGTCGAGATTGGCCGTAACCTGCCCCGTATTGCCGACATAGCCGTATGTGTTTTCGTCGGTATAGGTATTGTTTATCTGATGGTGGAGGGGATAGGGCACGCTGTACAAATCAACGGTGGCCACACCCTCACCATGTTGAGCAAACTTCGCCTCCACGATACGCTCAATCATCTGCTTCTGCGCCATGAGGCTCTCTGCAGCTGGAGTAGCAGATGACCGCGCGTTGGCTTCATGCGGCGGGACTTCGAAATCCACCGCCAGTGGTAGTCTTGCAGCAGTGACAGAGGCATTAGCTGCTGCTGGAATAGGAGAAGGCTGCTGGTCCGCCCCAGCAGGCGCCGCAGGAGGCGGGGCAGGAACCTCTTTCTCTCGCAGTAATGCCTGCAGAAGGTTCTTGAGCTCTTGATTCTCCCGTCGAAGCTCTTCCAACGCGGGAGTCCGCGTCTCTTCCCCTAGTTCTTCATCATGCCTGGAGTGAGTATCCCCATCAATACTATGGACATCCTCCTGGCGTTCCTCCGGCCGTGCTGGGTCGGGCTGAGATGTACCAGCAACCGGCGCCTGCTATGTTTGCACCAAGCCACGGGACCTTGGCCTTAGCCTCCTCGAATATTAAAGAGGCTGATTGAGCTCGCCCGAGATGTCCATGGGCTGTTTGTCGCTGGAGGTGGCGTAACAGGTGGACACTTTGACAGAATCATTAGTCACCTGAACCACCCGTTTTTTCTTGGGCGGTTGTCGATCCGGCTTAGGCGGCCTCGCTAGTCTGTCGAAGACAGACACTCTGGACGTGGAGGCTTGAGAGGAGCGATCTTCCTCTGTGTGCGTAGAATTGGCCCACGGGGAGGTTGGCCGCACCTTCTTGTCGGCTCCTCGGCGCTTCTGCCCCCGTAGGGTTGAGATATAAACCTCGCAGACGTCGAGGCTTCAGTGCTTGTCGGGCTTCGCATCCGCTGAAGCTTCGACATGCGGAATGGCTCCTCCGCTCTGGCACGCCTTATAGTCCAGGCCTCCTCCTTGGTGACCCAGATCTTCTTCAAATGGAGCTGGTGCTCCTCCACTTGGCTGCCCCTTGTCCTTGATCGGGGAGCTCGTGACTTGGGCCGCTGCAAAGGACCCTGAGTTGCTGCCGGTTCGGCAGGCTTCTTCTTCTTCGCTCCGCCTTCCCGGACTTGTTGGAGGAGCTCAAAGTGATTGGAGGTGAGAATGGTCGGGACATGACGGTCCCGTGGCACAATCTGCTCGCCTCCATCGAGCCGGATGCGGATGTCTCCGACAATTACAGTCTTGCCAGAGTGAGATGCCGCCGCTGCGGGCTTGGGGCCCTTGTGGCTACGGCGCTGCCCCCGTTGAGTAGGAGCGGTGCTGGCGACGCCTGCCTTATGCCTGGCGTCATTCTGGCGGCGACGCTACCCCCGTTATGCAGGGGCAACACCTCTGAGGGTGGCCGCCTTGGAACTGGTGCCGTTGCGACGACGGCGCTGCCCCCGTTGTGCAGGAGAGGCGCCGACAGTAATCTGATTGACCGAGAAGACTCGGCCATTTGATGGGACAAAGGGCCTGACACCCCTAGTCCGTGACGAGGTGGCTGGGCGAACCCGACCAATGGTTGAAGTCGAGGGCCTGACACCCCCGGCAGTTGGTTTGTTGACCGGACTGACCCAGCCAGCTACTGGGGCCGAGGGCCTAACACCACCGACTGCTGTCTTCTTGACCGGGCGGACCTGGTCGGATGTTGAAGTGGAGGGCATGACACCCTCGGTGGTTGTCTTCTTGGTCGAGCGAACCCGGCCAGTTGATGAGGCGGAGGGCCTGACACCCTCGGTGGCTGCTGCTGCAGGCATGGCTGAGCTGGTCTCAGCCACAGGTACGACGCCCAAGAAGAAGGGCGAGCCGACGACCGCGGGAAAGTCGCCGAAGATGATCGAAGTTGCCAAGTATCCGAACATGGCATGGTTGGCAACGACTTGGGGGCCGTAAGTGACGGCTGCCATCGCTGCTGTTGTTGGTGGTGGTGGTGGTGCGTAGCAAGAACGGAGAAGGGCGTAGAAGCGCGAGTAGCTTCTCAGATGAATAGAGAGTTGTATACCCTCCTCTTCCCGTCCTGTAAAAGGAAGAGGAGGAAATTAGAACCTTAAAACAAGGTTTGGAGACTTTCTTTGACAGAAAGAAGAAAGGCGGGAAAGGTCCCACCGGGCGTGCCAGTCTGTTGGTCAGGGAATTTTGAAAACAAACATTTTGATGAGAATGAAAAATGTTATTTGGCTCTTTTTGAAAAGAAGCATTCCCCTGATACAGAGGATGATTCCGTGGGTGCGCATAATATCAGACGATTTGGGTTCGGGTGCTGGACCTCTCCCCACTGACCGGAGTCAGTGTGAAGGGGGTGCCTACATCTTGGTAGACCACAAAGGAGTCGTCCAGTTCTCCCCCCTCAATGGAAAACATATGAAGCTATACCACACGGTGCAGCCGACATTCCCAGAATGACCGGAATATCCTTTCCCTTGGTCTAGTGGCACTTCGCCCTGGCCGAGCTACCTTTCACCTTGGTCAAGTGGCACTCCGCCCTGACCGAGCTACCCTTCTCGGTGGTCTAGTGGCACTCTGCCCTGACCGAGCTACCCCTTCCCTTGGTCTAGCGGCACTCCACCCTGACCGAGCTACCCTTCTCCTTGGTCTAGTGGCACTTCGTCCTGACCGAGCTACCCTTTCCCTTGGCCTAGCGGCACTCTGCCCTGGCCGAGCTACCCTTCTCCTTAGTCTAGTGGCACTCCGTCCTAACCGAGCTACCCTTTCCCTTGGTCTAGCGGCACTCTACCCTGACCGAGCTACCCTTTCCATTGGTCTAGCGGCACTCCACCCTGGCTGAGCTACCTTTTCCCTTGGTCAAGCGGTACTCCACCCTGGTTGAGCTACCCTTTCTCTTGGTCTAGCGGCACTCCACCCTGACCGAGCTACCCTTTCCCTTGGTCTAACGGCACTCCGCCATGGCCGAGCTACCTTTTTCCTTGGTCTAGCGGCACTGCGCCCTGGCCGAGATAACCTTTTCCTTGGTCTAGTGGCATTCTGCCCTGATCAAGCTACCCATACCTTGGTCTAGTGGCACTCTGCCCTGACTGAGCTACCCTTTCCCTTGGTCTAGCGGCACTCCACCCTGGCCGAGCTACCTTTTTGATGTGACACCACCTTGGGGGTGATAGTCACAAGACTGAAGACCCCTCGGACCTAGCAAGCAAGTAGTGCATGGACCGGTGATTTCACTCGCGTAGCACACACTAGTGCCCGTAGGCGAACCGGCGATAGCGGGGAGGGTCTGAAGTGGGACCTTGCTGTTCCAGGGGTATGGCTAGCTTGGGACAGACCCCTAAGGGCCTGGGATGCCCACTCTCACGGGTGGCCAGCACGCCGAGGGCGTGGGATGTAGTGTCTCGCTCACAACTCACCCGCGGTGGTCACTCGATTGATTGGCCTTTTGGACCAGGCACTCACTCACCGCCGACGGGCAACTAAAGCGATACTAAACAAGTAATTTTAGACCAGCAAAGAAGCGGCCCGAGGCTCACCTGATCAGCG
Organism: Amorphophallus titanum; assembly: GCA_024336825.1. Lineage (NCBI taxonomy): Eukaryota > Viridiplantae > Streptophyta > Magnoliopsida > Alismatales > Araceae > Amorphophallus > Amorphophallus titanum. The sequence goes on along the minus strand of JANBPO010000598.1, from coordinate 3,330,408 downwards.
TGAAGACGCTGAACCCAGCCGGAGACGATGGCGAGCGGGGAGGCATCGGTATGCACCCACACGCCGCGTTGGTGTCGCTTTATCCTGAAATTTAAAATGGTTACAGCACTACACCAAACACAAGAGGGGGTTCTTGGGGTAGGGGTTAAGTGTTTACAACTAAAACTACCTCTACACAGGGAGGGGCCTTCAGTCGGCCAAGCAAGGGGAGGGGACGAAGCTAGAAAATTATTGTGCCGAGCCCCTATCGATGCTGCCAGCTTCTGAAACCACTGGACAGGCGGTCGAAGATGGCACCGCCATGATCACTAATGAACTCCAAATGAGCTGAAACTAGTGCTAAAGTCTTTTGACTTGGCCCAGAAAGACGTCTGAATTTTCTTGATTTTCCCTGAGAAGGTCGCTGGCCGGGGCAGGACTTGGAACAGTGCTGGATAGTTCTGGTTCTGGCTGCTCACAGGGTAGTGCTGCTGGAAGATGGGGGCACCATGGACTGTCCTGAACTCGGTTGGAGGCGGGGCTGGTACCGTTACGACCGCGGACAAACCTTCTTTCAGACGAGACTAACGGCGCTATCAGCAGATGTCAGGGCTGATCGTATTGGTCAGAATGGTGGAGGTGGGTCCATTCAGGAATAGGGGAACCAGCCTGGCACCACTTTGGAAGAAAATTCGGAACTCTTGATGCCGGGGTCCAAACTTCACTCCGCTTCTTGATTCTAGATGGTGACTCATAGTGGAAGACCTCAGCGAGCTCCCATTCCCAAATCTTCAGGTTGCTGGCCGTGGGAGTCATTGGAGTCAACTTCAGGTTGGCAGTCTGGAGGTAGATGCGCAGTCAGGGGAGAATGGCTCCTCCCGACGACCACGAGCTCTGACTGGGACGAGACAACTGCCAATGTGAAGAAGTCTCAGAGCCGCTTCCAACGGTACCACTCTGGCCTCTTGAAACACTGGGATTAAGCCGCAGTCACCTCTGCAAGCTGTTGGTACTCTGCTACCTGTGACCCAGAACTACAGGTTGAAGAGAGGAGGGGGAGAATGAGGTAAATGGGATGGGAATGGGGGTGGATATGTGTGGGGGAGATTTCTGACTGTGAGGGGGTCATTGCCCATTTATGTATTTATTTATTCCCTTTTCTTTTATTGTTTCCCTTTTTTTTGAATTTCTTTAACTGTTATCATTGGTATATTTCTTTTATTATTATTTTTTTGCACTGGCTGGGAAGGCGTTGACGCACCGCCGTGGTGCGTCCACGCAGAGGGAGGGCCAAAGGGCGTACCGGCGAAGGAGATGAGCGGTGATGGCGTCCACGCGGTGGTAGGGCTGCGTCAACGCTGAAGGAAAGGGGTGTACCGCTGGAGGGGTCAAGGGGGGGTGGCTGCGTCCACGCAGCCACGTGCTGCGTTGACGCTGAGGGAAGAAAGGGCGTACCGGCGAAGGCCATAACGGGGTATGGAGGGTGTACCGGTGAAGGGGCGTGCCGCTGAGGCGAGTGGAGTGATTGTACCGGTCAGGGGGCCAAAACAGGGTACTGCGTCCACGCACGGGTGGCAATGCGTTGACGTTGGGAAGAGTGTGCCTGTCAAGGGGCGTGCCGCTGAGGCCAAAGGGAGGCGGTTCACCGCGTCCACGCACCAAGGGGCTACGTTGGCGCAGAGAGGGCTGAAGAGGCAGGTGTATCGGCTAAGGCCCAGGCGAAGAAGGCTGCGTCCACGCCGTGAGGGCGCTGCGTTGACGCAGTGAAAGGATTGCAAGGGCACAATGCGCCGGCTAAGGCCAAAAATAAAGGGGGGATGGCGTCCACGCTCTAAGAGCACTGCGTTGACGTAATAAATGAGTTGAGGGGCCAATGAATAGCCAGTGTTCGCTCTTTGTGATGGCCTTAAGGCCTTTCTTTTCCTCCGTCTTTTATTTGGGCTTGACTTTAAGTTAATTACCCCCTTAAAGTTATTCACTTATTTGGCGTCATTCCATGCATTTGTTGTCTCTCCCGTCTTCGTTATGCCTTCGTTCTGATAAAATTTCGACAGCATCTCCCCTTGATCCCGGGCGTAAGGGAGACACAGGGAACGCGCCCACATGGAGTGGCGGAACCCGATAATTGTAGGTGGGCGTCCGCAGACGGCACACCGTGAACAAACCTCGGAAAGCACGGGGGGAGGGAGAGATGAATGGGCTGCAAAGCTGATCAAGGGTGCTTGGCCAAGAAAGGGGAAGACAGATGTACCGGCGAGCAAGCCAGGGGGGTGCACCGCTGAAGGCTCAGGGGTTGAGTGTACCGGCCAAGGAGTGTACCGTTGAAGGCTCAGGGATTGAGTGTGTCGGCCAAGGAGTGTACCGCTGAAGGCTCATGGGTCGGGTGTGCCGGCCAAGGAGCGTACCGCTGAAGGCTCAGGGGTTGGGTGTGTCGGCCAAGGAGCGTACCGCTGAAGGTTCAGGGGTTGGGTGTGCCGGCCAAGGAGCGTACCGCTGAAGGCTCAGGGGTTGGGTGTACCGGCCAAGGGGGAGGCCTGACCCAGGGAACTAAATGGGTCGGGGGCATTGTTGCAGAGGGGTTCGGAGACATGTTTTGGGGGAAGATGCACCGATGGAAGCTGGCTTGGGGGAGGGAGGACAAGAAGGCTAGATGCCAATCTGGAAGGGGAGGCTTAGCGAAGGCCTGGACGAGCGCATACACGAACCTCGTCGAGGGCCAAACAGAGAAAAAACATCGAGCACAAGCACCGGTTACATAGACGAGAGAAAATAGTGGCCGGGGGGCAAACTGGAGCCAAGATCCATTCATGCAAAGCAAGAAACGGGGTACTACAGAGGAAGGGGAAGAAAAGATGGGAATGGGGGGAACAAGAAGAGAAGGGCTGGGGGTTAGACCAAAGGCCTCAGGGCCCCAGTCTCCCCCTTACACTGTGAGCTTCCACTCCCCTCCCCTTTCCCTCTCTCTTACTCTCTCTGTCTTGGAGATGGTCGTCGTCGGAGGAAGCTCCCACGGTGAGCCTCTTCTTCTTCTTCTTCTTCTTCTTCTTTTTCTTCTGGTTCTTCTGTGTGCGTCTCCTGGCCTCTCTTTTTCTGTTCTGTCTATTCTCTCCTGTGTGTTGTGGAAGAAGGGAGGTTTTTATACTCCCCACCGGCACAGCATTCGTTCGAATGCTTGGGGCAGCGTGGGCGGGAAAGGCCACATTAAATGGGATTTGACATCCCATCATTTCGTTGACAATGGGCCCTTCCGTGTTTCAACCTCCGGTTGACACGTCAGCTAGCTCACTGCGCGCCAGAGATCTTCGTAGAGTGGCGCTGGATTTTCCGTGTCGGAGGGGTCAACGCCGTGCCGCTGAAGCTTTCGCTGGGAGGCAGAGGGCGTGCCGTTGAAAGGGCTTGAAGGCTGTGCCGTTGGAGCTCCCATGGGCGTAAGGCGGCCCGTCGGCGGGAGACCAAACGCCGGAAGACGGAGGCCGCCCAGCCTTCGAGGGACGTCCCTGCGCCTCCCGTGATCCCGTCCTTCGAAGAGTTTGAGGCGGGCCGGGTCACTCCGAGTCGATCGACCGGTAACGCTCATTTTGACACTTTTGCCTCATGGAGGGGACTTGTCTCCCTTTCTTTGCTTGCGATTTTCATGCTTGGTATTTTTCATGTTCACCAGTTAGGGAGGAGCCCCTGCCTTCGCCTACTCCGGCCGCGGACGAGCCTGGAGCGGGACCCGGGCCTTTGTCGACTCCGGCTCGCTTACCCGGTGAGGCTGGGGAGGGTCGAAAGACCTCACCCGTGGAGGAAGCACTTGCGGCTGCGAGGGCCGTGACCAGACAGGAGGCGGGACGGAGGAGAGAGGAGGTGTCCCGGATGGCTTCGAGCCCTCCTCCCTTGCCGGTTCCTTCCTTTGCCGCGTTTGCCTCTCCCCGACCTCAGCCGGGGGGCCCTGTCGGTAAGGCTTTTTATGTCAATGTCTCTTCTGTATTCGGTTCTCCTCTCCGGGAAAACCCCCACTCTCGCATAACATGTGTTTGTCCTGTTTCTGGCTGTAGCGAGGATGCTTTCCGTGGGCCCCCCTCCTGTGGTGTTCAGCCCGCAGGAGGTGGAGGAGAGGATGGCCGAGATGAAGAAGCTGCGGGCAGAAGTCGCGGCCGCCCTAGCCGGCCCAGGTGAACCCACTGGTAACATTCTTGTCCTTCCTGGCGCCTTTTGCTTTACGAGACAAGCTTCTTAACATGAATGCCCCCTTCCTCTTTTTAGCCCCTACCGAGGAGCCTGCGCCGGTACCTTCCCCGACTGTGGAAGAGGCCGGTGTCTCCGGGACCGCACCCCTCGCCGAGGAGACGGTGACCGAACAAGGTGATTCCCTTCCCGAGCTGAAGTTCCATGCCAGGGCTTCATGAGTCTCTGCTTAACCTGGCCTTCTCTTTATTGTACAGCTCCCCTCGCTCCCCTCCCCGCACATATAGCGGCACAGGCGATTCCCGAGCCGACGCTGACATATACGAGGAGGAGGTTGAGGTTTGGGGCCTCGCCGTCCGCTAGCCCACGCGAGGAGGAAGTCGAGGGCATCCAGACCGGCGTTCCCACCCCGACCAGGGATGAACCGGCCTCGAGCGAGTCCTCCTCGAGCGAGAAGGTAGACTACGACTACTCTTCTGACGAGGGGGTTCCCACCGAAGATGTTGTAAGTGCGGGCCAGTTTGGACGGGGCTCCTCCTTCCTGGTTATTGTTTTTTCTTCTGTCGTTCACCCTTTGACTTGTTCACAGGTGGCGACGCAATTGGAGGCTGCGGAGGCACCTCTTTCCGATGTACCGGTCGGGCAGCCCGGGGGTGCTGGCGTCGGCCCGGGGAAGTTGGAGCCTCTTCTTGGGGCCATACAGCAGGAGGTGACGACGGAGACCGCCCCCATTCCCGAGGAAGCCCTGGAGGAGGGAGAGATAGCCCCAGACAACCAGATCGTTCTCCATACTGTGGTAAGATGGACCCTTAGACCCTCCCTGTTTCTTCCGACACCCGGGTGGCCTTCTTCGCTCGTTGGAGCCTTGATTTCTCATATTTCCTCTTGTATTTCAGGGAGAGGGAGGCCCTTCCGTGGTACGCCCCGGGAGATCCCGCAGAGCTACTGCCAAGAGGAGGGGGACAACGGCCCCGACGGAGGAGGACAAGGCCAAGACGCTCTCGACCGAAGAGGTGGCACAAATTGTGTCGTTCCTTCGATCGGACAGCGGGTTGAAGCTCTTGGTCCCTCTGCCTCCTCCCCGGACGCTCGTGACGCCCGAGGAGACTCGTTTGCTGGGAGAGATGCTGGCCGAGTTCGTGGTCCGGAGCGAGGAGAAGGCTTGGGCCGAGGAGGCGGCCCAATCTTTACCGACGGGAAGGGAGTTTGCCCCGCCTGCTGCCCTATCTATAACTGGGGTTGAGGGAGAGCCACCGTCTGCGTTGGTGGAGTCCGGTGACGCTGGCATAGTTCCAGCTGCTCCCCTGGCGGTAGCCGGTCGGGAGCTGCGTATTGAGACGGGAGGCCCAAGCAGCTTGTCAGTGGAGCTTCCCTCCTCCTCCGCTGCGGTAGATACCGAGATATGGGCCGCGGTGGACGAGACGGTGGAGTTCAACCCGCCGGTGGTGCCCCCTCTCAGCCACACTGTTTCGGACGCTCCCGTCCGACAGATGTTGGCGACGCTGCGCTCCTTGATCTTTGCAGATCCGACTCTCACATATCGAGGAGTGCATGCGATAGCCGGCTTTCGTTGTGTGTGTACAAATCAAGGATGTGGACATGCTTCCTCATTCCGTGTATGCCACGATTGCCTCTAGATGTATCTTTCATCTAACAAATTCTGTCATTTCTCATTTTCATAATCCCTATGGTTTGCAACTACCCACCATTCTAAACAAAAACATATCGTGTGTTCCTCCCTCTCTCACGGCAGAAGGCTATGTTTAAGGTTTCCCAGCTATAGAGTAGTTTGTAGCTAACTCTGAATTTTCAGAAAAAAATTAAAAAAAAAGATGGATGTCCAAGTTTCCTAAACCCCACTCTCTCTGATGTTCCACACTCCAACTCCTCCCATCTCCAAAAAATCTGTCTCTAGGAGCATCTTCTTCTTCCAATTCTGAACTTCCACCAATTCTACCAATCATTCATGATCCTCCGGTATCCTCGGTAAGCTCTTCGCCAAACCGAGATGCAGCAACTATTCGAATGATGAATTATGCGCCATCACCTTCCGAGACCATTTATATCACTCCTGAAGAGTTTGATTGGCCACCCAAAATGGCGTACACCACGACGACTCCAGAACAACTACAGAAAGAAAAAATTGAGCTCAGGGTAGACGCTAGCTATCTTCTCCTGCATAGAGCATACTCAGTGCAAACCCAAAAGGATGAAGTCAGGCAACTAAATTATGCCACGCATTGGACTACGTTTGCTCAAAAATAGGTAGTGAAAGTGGAGGCAAAATTGGACAACATACAACCAAATCTGGATCTTACATCAAAAGCGATACAAGATCTAAAAGCTTGAAAGCTCTCTGTCTTGCAAACACATGACACTCACGTAAAGATGCTAAAAGCTTTAGCCTCCGAATACAAAGCTATGGCCAGATCCATAATACTTCCACGGGACCCCAGCACAGAACCATCATTAGAAATAAAAAATGATGAGATCCAAAATTTCAAAACCTGAATTCAACATGGGTCACAGATATGCAGATCATGTTATTGTTTTAGGAATGGATATTCCTATTCTCAATATAGACACAGCTCCAGTAGATGACATCGAAGATATCATTCGCATTTGGACTCAAAAGGTTTATATGGCTCAAAGGGCATGCAAAACTCCTAATCAACAGTTGTTCGAAGTATTATATTTAGCCTTCACTAGAAAGGTTAAGTTCATATGGGAATACACCGCAGCCGAAGCAAAGATTGAAATTATGAAGCAAGGTGTGTAGGAGTTAGGAAATCAGTTAATTCGAGAATTCTGCCCGACAAGACAGCACCAAACCTCTATGGACATTTTTATGTTAGCCAAGAGAAAACTCACCCATCTTGATCATTTTGAAGCCTATTGTGATAATTACACAAAAGAAGTCTATTGATTAGGCTTGCATTATTTCGCTGCCACAAAAGCACAATTCTTCGCTTTACCAGAAGCTATAAGCAATCTAGTCCTTGCTCAGTTAAATGCAACCAATGTTCTCCTAGAAAGCTTACTATTTGCAGATATCATTCAGTATGTGTGCCAAGAAATAAAAAGGGTTTGCTATAACATGAAAGCTCAGAGAGCATTGTCTAGACTCTCTCAGCAAACTTGTGCTCAGATTGAAGGTGCTGAAACTTTTAACCTTCCTTCAAAACGAAACACAAAGCATCCATGCCAACAAAGGAGGTTCTATTCCAAACTACGGTTCCTGCGAACAAAATCCTCTAAAAGAAGGCCATTGAACCTTATAAATTCTTTAAGAAAAGGGGAACAACACGAAGGGCAGCCACAAACAAAGTCGAATGTTTCACATGTAAAAAATAAGGACATTTTGCAAGAAATTATCCAAATAAAGCGCCCAAACATATTCGAGCTTTGTTCGTTATGCAAGAAATCGATTCAAATTGGGAATTGATTGAAACTCCAGAGCAGTATCAAGCAACCATCCAAGAAAATACCATGCTATATACTCTGCAATCGAATGCATCATCCTCATCATCCATGTGATGTTTCGGACCCTTTCGGATCCTTATTTTCGGGTCCCGAACCTACTTTCTCGGAGCGTTCGACTCTGTAGTGTCTGAAATTTCGTTTCAGACATCTTTCGTGTTCGGATCGGCGCGATCCAGGGTCGTTTCGGGGGCCCGGAAGCGTTCCGCGACTTTTCCCGCGCATTTTTTCGATTTTTGACCCGGTTTTTGGCAAATCCTTCGGCAGGCCGTTGCGGGCGAACGTGGTCGTTCACCCAGGCGTGAGTGGTACCGTTGCGATCGGTACATTTCGAGGATTGCAAAAATATGATTTTTTTTATTTTTTAATATTTTTTTAAATTTTAAGGTTTCTCTTTCTTTTCTTTTCTTTTTTCTTTTGCAGACGAACAACATGTCTCACGCCAGAGAGAGTAGTGCCTAGGGAACGGCCTGTAGGGATAGAGACACGACCCCTCCGCTAACAAAGAAGTTGATGCCTATGTTGGCTCCTCCAAGAATCAACAAGGAGAATGTATTTTTCCTTGATCGAGGGCTAGCTGTTATTGCTAAGGGTCATCTTTCTAAGGACACTTTAGAGGGTGGAGAGGTTGACTTGACTCTAATTGTCAAGCGTCGAGGCGTCTACCAGTTCCAATGTATTGGTGATTATCCATGGCACTTTCTATTGGATGAGCATCTATTTCCATTTATCCAACACTTTGTCCCCGAGGACATGGGTGAGGACGATCTGACTCTACCGATTGAACGTCGTTAGCTTGAGAGGGCCATTTTGGCTGAATGTGATAGTATGCTTGAGACATGTGACTTTCTTATCCCAACTTCCCACTAGGCTATGAATGCCAGACTTAGTTTTTAGCGCCTACACAGTTGGGCTTTTTCAGTGCCGATGCCACTTGCCACACAAAAGCATGAACCATGATGCCAACTATATGGGAGTCATTTGGTCAGCACAAGTCAGGTCCAACTCCAGTTTCTGGTCTACTTTTGATGCCATCTGGCTCGTAGTTCACCACTGAGGGGTATGACAAATTGTGTTACCTTGACAGGATGACGAGCAGTTCCACCACGAGTTGGTACGGGAGATGGTCAATGGTTTCTTCTCATCCATTTTATTTAGAAGCCACAGAATGGCTGATGGGGATATTACATTATTACTAGAAGATTTTGGATTACTTGGGCATTTGCCATGCAGTGACAGCCACCCTTTATGGGTATACTTGCTGTACAGACTTGCTTTAAACTTTGGCTAAAAGATTCAATCACCGATGGAATACATACGCCATTGCCATGTGCGAAACTGCTATTGACTTATGGGGCTTTCATAGAATTTTTGGTGTCATTATTTTTAGGTGCCTCTATAAAGAGGTAACACTTGATGATCTACATAGAGATTATTCCACTGCCGTAGGGCAGTATGGATTGCCTTTGAGCTTTTGATATTTTATGAAAGTTTGGAGATATTTGACTCGATTTAAGAAGGACAAGACTCCATCTGTTTCTACGAATACTGTGAGGGTCAGTCTCAATGCATGGATTCACCATTTTTATAATGGACCATTTTGTTTCTATGAGGGTTTTGTTAAGGATGACAGGCCTTTGGATCATTATCACCAGCTATTGTTGAAATTGTAGAAGAACAAGCGATACTTTCCTTTACTCGATAATGAGGGGCAGAACCACTGCAATTTGCCAGACAAAGTTTATTTAGCAGCGTATTTCATCTATTGGCTCGCCACTTTTGTCATGCCACATGGTGAGGAGTGTCTAGTCAGCCCAAGTTGATGTATCCAGCCCACCTTTTAGCTAATGGTCAGAGGCTTTCTATTGCACCTGTCGTCCTAACAAATATTTACCATGGCTTGGGGAATCTGACAGCTCATAGTTCCTCCCACGATAGGAACGTACCCATGGCTACCCATTAGTTGAGTGCTTGGGCTAGTTTGTTGCTTCCTAGGCTGTGCCAACATGTTGATTTGTGGAATCCAATGGCTCCATTGATCTTTATGTTTCGCAATTGCCTTAATCAGACCTCACTAGATCAGTTGACTAGTGCTCGGAGGGCACTTTCCTTCCCTCCCACTGAGGGGTGAGAGGGCCTAGATTTTGCAGGCAGTTCATATGACTTTAGGTCGAACAACATTGAGGGTCCGAGCGGCACTACTTATCATCTTCCTCACCACTCAACTCCTAGCCGTTCCCTTTATGAAGATTGGTACTGCTGCATCAGACCAAGTGTCCTTGTCTTCTACAAGGGCACTGTCACCTTTCTGGAGCCTTACTATCACACTGCTTTCCGTGAAACTTTAGATATGACTGACAATTTCTCCTAATTTTGATTTTCACCTAGGATTATACAAGCATTATGATACTCACTTGGTTGCAGCCAGCTGGTGGGATTAGTTCTTTGGGAGGGAGCTAGGACCAGGTTGTGCCTTGCTAGATAGAAGAAGGGTTGGCGTCGTTGACATGTACTATACATGTTGGTGGTTTAAACACAGTAATGTGTTTAGGCAACCTCGACAAAAGTTAAAGCAGGCCAAGGAGGCTCATTTTTAGAGAGGATCTGCCTCCTCTCATAATTTTTTTTGGTAAGTCTCTCTCAGACTATCTGCCTCCTCTCATAATTGATCATTCTGTCCTCTATGCTCAAAATCACGGTGAGCTTGTCGCGCCGGACGCCGCCGGCTTCGAGGATATCCGCCAGCACGTCGGTCACCGGCAGCACGGCATCCGCCGCCTGCCAGACCCGCCGCTCGGTCGCCCGCGCCAGGCCCTGCAGCGCGAGGCCGCCATGCTGCGCCCGCTCCTCGTAAAGCGGCGCGTTGACCTCCAGCAGATAGGGGATGCCGGTCTGCCGCTTCAGCCAATAGCCGGACAGCAGGAAGAGATTGTGCCGCTCGTACAGGATATCGGGCTGCATCCTGCGCCAGGCCGCGCGCAGCCGGAAATAGTCCGGCACCGAATAGAGCAGTTCGAGAAACTCGGAAACCGCGCGCGGCAGCATCGCGCGCAGGCGGCTGAGAAAACCGCCATCCGAGCCGAACGCGGCCGATTCCGTCGCCGGCGGCGCCACCACGACCACCTCGTCGCCGCGTCGCCGGAACGCGGCGATCATCTCGGCGATATGCACGTCCTGCCCGTCCTTGGACAAGACGCGATGGTGATAGAGAATCTTCATGAAAGCAGCGCGAGGCTGAGGGGAAAAGTTTCTGACTGCACCTGAGCTCCTCAGTCCCTCGTTTAGTCGCTACCGCATCCTCGCGTTGCCGCCATAGATCGGATATACCTATGCACGTCTTTGTTACAACAGGACATGTTTGGGGAACAAGCTCATGCCCGCATCGCCCGATATTTGGCGTAACCGGAAAATCGTCGTTACGGGAGGATGCGGGTTCATCGGACGCCATCTCGTCCGCAAGCTGGCCGGCCTCGGCGCCGAGGTCACCGTTCTCGACGATCTGAGCACGGGCGACGCGGCGGCGCTGCCGCCGGGCGTGCGCTTCATCGAAGGATCGGTCGTCGACCTGCCGCTGGTCAAGGAAGTGCTGGCTGGTGCGGAGGGCTGCTTTCATCTGGCCGCCGTCGCCTCCGTGCAACGCTCGGTAGAGGAACTCGTCGCCTGCCATGCGGCGAACGAGACCGGCACCCTGGCCGTGATCGAGGGACTGCGTCCGAGCCGCGGCAAGCTGGTCTATGCCTCCAGTTCGGCCGTCTTCGGCCATCCGTCGGAATTGCCGCTGACCATCGATTCGGCGACGCGGCCGATCTCGCCCTACGGCGTCAGCAAATATGCCTGCGAGCTGCACGCGCGCGTCGCCGGCAAGCTCTTCGGCCTGCCCAGCTTCGGCCTGCGCTTCTTCAACGTCTACGGGCCCGAGCAGCGCGCCGATTCGCCCTATAGCGGCGTGATCGCCATTTTCGGCCATCGCGTGGCCGCCGGACAGCCGCTGACCATCTTCGGCACCGGCGAGCAGAGCCGGGATTTCGTCTATGTCGACGATGTGGTGGCGGCACTGATGGCCGCCTGGGTTGAGGCGAGCCCGGAAGCGCCGGTGGAACTGGTCGGCACCGGCAAGCCGGTCACCGTGCGCGAATTGGCGGATGCGGTCATGAGCGTCATCGGGAAAGCCGTTCCCGTCTCTCTCGCCCCGGCGCGGGAAGGCGATATCCAGCATTCCTATGGCCTCTGCCCGTTCATGGGCCGGGTGCTGGAGCGCCCGCCGATCGGCCTGCGGGAAGGATTGGGTCGTTTCCTGGCGGAAGCCGCGGGCGTGCCGGGCGCAGCCCGCTGAGCCCGATGCCGGTCCGAGCGATGCCGCCCGCCCCTCTTCTCGCCGTAACCGTCGGCCCCGCCCGCGGGCCGTTCGCGCGGCCGGCCGTCCGGCAGGCTGCGGATGGCAGATGACGGCATCATATCGATAGTCGCACTGCTGTGCGGCTTTGCCGTCGCGCTGTTCAGCGGCCAGATCCTGCTGCTCGGCACGATGCGCCCGACGCTGCGCATGCTGGCGCTCCTGCCGCCGCTGCTGACGCTGGCGCGCGTCGTCTCGCCGATCCTGGGTGCCGGCTACCGCGCCACCAGCGTGCTCGAAGCGGCCCATATCGCCGCCTGGACCGCGGTGCCGATCCTGTTCCGCAAGATGACGACGGAATCGCCGCGCCGTTTCAGCCGGAGGATGGCGATCTGGGCGGCGCCGGCACTCGTCGCCTGCGGCATGCCCTTCGTCTCGCTGACCGGCTGGCCGGCGCTCGCCGCCATGCTCGCCATTCTGTCCATGATCATCCTGGGGCTGCTCGCGCTTGAGGAGATCATCCGGCGGGCCGGCACCGAGCTGACCTGGGTCATCAAGCACGCCGCCATCGGCCTCGGCGCGATGCTGGCGCTCAATCTCTTCATCTATGCCGAGGCGATCCTGCTCGGCCGCACCAGCCTCGCCTGGCTGACGGCGCGCAAGACGCACAATTAGTAAAAGCAGATGTCTAGACAGAAATCTTAAATTGTAGCAAGTACCAGAGTCACTTACATAATGCAGTATCCATCACAAATTTTGCAAGACTCGATAATGTTAGTTAAAACTTAAGGATTCATCTTTTGTTTTCTAGTGCGCCTCTTTACCAGTTCTTCTTCCCTTCTGTAACTAAACTACCTTTACAGGCTTTTGATTAATAAGAAAAGCTATTGGTTCAACATTCAGTTCCGATAATTTTTGTAATGTCTGGTAATATAAGTTTGGCTCTCGAGCTAATAACAGTTTCACTTGCATTGCAAAGAAAGCTTTATCTTGTGTTGCTTCAAAAATTATAAGATATCTTCAAATGTCAAAGTGATTGCTCTGTGGACCTGCCTATGATGGGGTAGCCTCCAGGCGTCTAAATTATAAGGGCCCATCTTTGGTGAGGTAGCCTTCATAGAAGTTCCATGGTTATTATTTGCAAGGGTTCTAATAACTTATGAGAAGTCATTTTTGTTCTTCTTTAACCTCATTACATTGAATGTTTCAACTCTTGACCATGTATGACAACTGCGCTATACCTGCAAACTGTCTAAACCTACTTAGATGCATCCATCAAGCCATAAATATTTTCAACCTCTGCATGACCAGTGAGACAATAAGAATACAATTAGAATCATTTATGGATTTCAAAGAATTAGATAGAAAGGTTGTAGCTTAAGGGTACCTTAAGTAAAAAATCATATCTAGACATCAAGAAAGTAGCTTAATTCTCATGTTTGGATCAAATGCTTATGGCAGAGCAAGAGTAATTCAATATTTTTTTGGCAAAAACAGAAGAACATGTTTCATAATGCATAAAGTTTTGTCCAAGGTTTAAAGTAGGAAATCCAATGAACTAGGCATCTGAATGATACACATTTTTTTAAATTCAAAATAGTATCTAAACCTAAGCTTATAGTGGCTTACATTGTGTATCTCTAGCTTGGAGGCCGTCAAAGCAAATATAGAAGTAGCACCACCAAAAGCAATTGCAGTAACAATAGCAAATTCCCTTCCAACTACAAGCAAAGTAACTTTTAGTATTTTATGAAAGAAAAATAGATATGAATATGCTTTACTTTTCCACAAACCAACTAGAAATAAAACTATCCATTACATTTCCTAGACAAACTAGAAAACCAATTTAATTTAAAGTTATAAGTCGTTCAGTCACAAAAACAACTTCAGTGATTGATGCTAGCTTATTCCTTGAAACCTCATAATCATGATGATGACTCCAATCGATCAAAACTATGTTTTAGATCAGATCATACTACAAACATGGTGGTACTAGCAATACAACATAGTCCTAACTGCAAGTCATGTATGTACAATGATCCTTTCCTCCTGTGTTTTCATCATTTCTAGTTCGACTTAGACCAAAGATTCAAGGAGGACTAGGCACAGAATTGGCCAGCCCTGGGTGGATGCAGATTGACTGTCTTGAACCAATCCATCGTCATGTTCTTCAACAGCTAGGGTGACATAAGGTTTAGAGTGTGAGGTGGGGGAAGTCAGAATCCGAGATTGTAATAGACAAACTCTTCCTCGTCCCACACTTACATGAGAATGTATATATACCCTTCTTACAGGGTCCATTCCTTTGCATCTAAACTAAGTTTCAAAATTAGTTTACAATATCTTCTTCAACTTCCCTTTCATGTTGAGCAATGGGACTACCTACCCTACCGATGATCATATCGAATCCTACAAAACATGATCCGTTTACTGAATCTTGAATCTAGACCACAGTCTTTGTCGTAATGGTTCAATGTCAATCAGCATCCTCAATGTTATCATCTCCATGTGGGTTTCTGAAATGTTACAGACATGCACGTATAATACACATGGTGAGCAAGTCTGGTGTTAAGCAAGAGAGTAAAACTAAGCAAATTGCCTCCGCTCCAAGAACCGAGGACAGACTATGTAGGTGGCAAGAGTGGATGTGAACCAGCCTCTATGTAGAAAGCTATATTATTAAAGACGCTTGAGGCGCTTGTCTAGGAGGTGAGGCAAGGCAAGACGTCAACAATTCACCTCGGCGATTAGGCAGGGCCATGGATGCTTTTGGGACAAGCTCACTTGGACCACTCTGTCCATTGCTATACCAAATTAATGAGCATGTATAATTAAGTATTCTTATAGATTTTATACGTGTTGTTGACATATTTAATGAAATATGTACATATCTGACCTATTTATAATTTTAATGAAATGTTGCATCAAACGCCCTAGGCAATTGCCTAGGCGTCTGAGGCTTGAGGGAACGAATTCGACCCGAACGATCCGGATCTCGGCAACGACCTGACGATCCTCAAGGACTTTGCAGCGCAGGTGCGCGGCAAGGGCGGATCTAACAGCCCCTTCGGTAACGTCAACCCAGGCGACTTCGACCCGGCCAGCATCGAGGACTACAAGCGCACCATCGATCCGCGCACCGGGATCGGTGACTTCACCAAGCTGCGCCGGATCTGGGCGCCGCCGCAGGTGACCGTCAAGGATGTGGCCGGCGTGCAGACCATCGTCGATCCGGGCAACCGTCTCGGCGGTGGACAGACCCGCGCCTTGACTGATATCGGGACTGTGGCCGGCAATGCCGCGACTGTCGAGGGGGCAAAGGCGGGCGCCGCAGCCGATGCCAAGGCTGGTACGGAAGCGCGCACGAACCTGCCCAAGGTTGAGGCGCAGGCCGACGACATCATCAGCACAGTGACGAAGCTGAAGAATCACCCCGGCATGCCCTACATCACCGGCGGCTACAGCATGGCGCCGATTGTTCCGGGCACGCCGCAGGCTGCTGCGGATGCGCTCGCCCTGCAGATCGAAGGCCAGACCTTCCTGCAAGCATTCGAGAGCCTGAAGGGTGCCGGCCAAATCACCGAGGTCGAGGGCGCCCAGGCCAAGGCTGCCATCGGGCGTCTATCCCGCAAGCAGAGCCCGGAAGACTACGCCGATGCCCTCGATGAACTGGTGATGATTGCCAACCGGGCGAAGCGTCGCGCTCAGCAGCGCGCTTCTGGCGGTCAGCAGCCAGCCGGGCAGACGCAGGTAGCTCCAGCTCCAAGCGCTGGCGCGGTAGTGGACTGGGACTCGCTGTAATGGATGTTCGACTTCCAGACGGCACGATCATTCGTGGCGTGCCGGATGGCACCACGCGCGAGCAGATCGCGCAGAAGCTGCAGAACAGCGGAAAGACCGTACCGCAGGAATGGATGACCCCTCCGGCTGCTCAGGCGCCGCCTGTTCAGCAATCTACGCCCGAACCTCCGCCAGCGACCGGCATGGATCGCTACCAGGCTGCGAATGCCGGAGTAGCGCGCGGCGCCGCGGCGGTAGTTGGCCTGCCCGTTGATACTGCGCTCAACGTGATGGACCTGGTGAAGGCCGGCGCCGGCACGGTCTATTCCAAGGTGACGGGCAATGCTCCCCCTGCCGTTCTGGATCCGGTCGAGGATCGCAGCAAGGTATGGGGCAGCTCGCAGAATCTGGAAGGCTTGCTCAATCGCGGTGGCGTCGTGACTCAGCCGAACCGGCCGGATGACCTCGGCTCCAAGGTGGCGGGGTTCGCTGGCGAAATGGTGCCATCACTGATGACCCCGGGCGGCACTCCCAAGGCAGCTCCGGCGCGATTGCCGACGCCGGCCAGCCAAGCCATCGCAGCCGGCGAGAAGCACGGCGTGCCCGTGTTCTATGACGACGTAGCCGGCAGCGCCGTAGCGCGCCGTGTCGGTGTCGCGGCAGAACCGCTCGGCCCGCTGGGAACCGGCTCAGGCCGCGCCGCACAGGTCACGGCCGCCCAAGAGGCCGCGCAGCGCGTGGTGAACAAACTGGAGCCGGCCACGGCCGACGATGTTCCGGACCTCGTGCAGCAGGGCCTCAAGAATCGGTTGCAGCAGTTTCGCGGCACCGCCGGCAAGCTCTACCAGCGCGCCGCTGCGGCATTGGACCCAGCCGGAACCGTGCCGACGACCAGGATGGATGCCGCCATATCGGCCGAACTGGCGCGCCAGCAGCAGCTCGGCACGCTTGCCAATCCCGCCATTATTGAACTGCTGCAGAAGTACCAGCAGGCGCCACGAGGCAATTTCACGTTGATGCGCGAACTGCGCTCGCAACTCGGCTCGGACATCTCCGATTTTTACACTGGCGCCAATAAGACCATCGGCGAGAAGGGTGTCGGTGCGCTGCAGGCGATGAAGGAATCGCTCGAATCAGACCTTGGCGACTTTGCGAAGACCGTGGGCGGTGCAGCCGAAAAGGCATGGCGCCAAGCGGATGGCTTCTACCGCGCCAACCTCGTGCCGTTCAAGGAAGCCGGTTTCCGTGACCTGGTGAAGACAGCGGAGCCGGAGAAGGCGTGGCGCTATCTGCTTGCACAGGGTGGACTCAAGTCGCGTGCAGCCCGCATGTACAACTCGCTGGACGAGTCCGGCCGCAGTGCTGTGCGTTATGGGCTGGTGAAAGATGCGATGGAGAACGGCACCAATCCGAATGGCTCCTTCTCGCCCGCGAAGTTCGCCAAGTACCTGGAGGATCACGAGCAGGCGGTCAACGGGTTCTTCAAGGGCAAAATGAACCTTTGGGTCTCGGTAAGTCTACTCCTGCCACCCCCTTGTGGGGTGATCATGGTGGTGAGCATGTGGTGTAGGAGACGCTGCAAAGGAGGAAATCGATTAGTGTCAAAGTATTTGATAAGGAGCTAGGTGTCATCCTAAGGATACCTAGGCTTCCCTATCAGAAGGGTGTATGCCTCAAACAAGTCAATGTCATATTCAGACTCTATAGCCCCATCTCGGGGATATGAAAGGCTCTGTAAAGGAGCTTCGTGGATAATTTGATTTTGACCCCTTTTACTTCAGTCTGAAGGGTCTTGTGATCCTAATCATAGCTATGGTTCTTGTAGAACTGCTGGACTAGAAATGGGTAGTATACCCTATGCGCAGACAAAAAGCTTTTCCAACCGTGATAATCAATGAGAGGAAGTAGTTTAGGAAAATTGTTGAGCATTTGGCGGTCACTGAAGTCCACATACCTCGGAAATAGAATACGGGTAGGATCACTTTCTACATCCCTGACCGCTTGAGTGGCACTAGGTTGTGGAGGAGCAGACGGTGTCTTGGCCTTCCCTTTTTCAGGCCTCCCCCCTAAAAGAAATTTCATCCTCGAAATTAGACGAAAGGATAAGGAGGAAACTAACAACACGACACACCCTACCGACAGACAAAGACAACTGAGAGAGACAAGAATAGATACCTTGAAAATAGAAGACTGACTTTCTGCGTGGCATGAAGTAGACTCGCTTGAGACGACAGTCAACCACAGCGCCATAAAGTTCTAGCCAATCTATACCTAGAATTGCATCGTAGTCAGCTAACTGTAATGCATAAAGCCTCACTGGCAGTTTCCGACCACTAACCATAACCCGAGAATTTTCCAGGCACAGAGGAGTAGACATGTAATCGCCAGACGGTAACTCCATGAGCATCTCACAGGAGACTTCATTCACTGACTTTTCGATATGAGCAATAAAATCTTTGAAGATAAAAGAATGGGTTGCACCTGAATCGAAAAGAACATGTGCCGAGTGCTCATAAATCGAAATCGTACCTTCGATCAGATTAGACGCCAATGCTTCCGCACAAGTGATGTGACTAACTCTGGCTCTCGGCGGATGGCTAGCTGCAAACGACTGCTGAGAAGGAGCGAGAACTGGTGGATGGAACGGATGAGGTTGAGGTTGAGGCGACGGAGGAAGACGGAATTGCGACTGCAGCGAATGAGAAGTCTGCGAGAACTGCACCGTCTGCGGCCTCAATGGATATTTTCGAGAGACGTGCCCCAACTGATCACAGTGATAACAGACAACTGGCAGAGAGCACGGCACACCAAGATGACTACCACCACACCTAGAACACAACCTCGGCTGAAAAGTAACAAAATCCTAACACGGTCGAACAGAAGAAACGGACTGCTGACTCGGATCAGAAAATGCCGACTGATCGAACCTCTTCTTCTTCTTCTTAAATTTGAAACCCCTGCTCTGAGATTGCGATAAGGAAGCGCCATCAGTAGGAGAGAAAGTAGGAGAAGCTCCTGAAACAGATGTAAGTATGTCTAAACCCTCGTCACATGATTAACATAAATGCTTATAGTTTGTTATTAATGTTAGAAGTGCCCACATAATGCTCCTGTTGTCACACCATTCCCGATGGCATACAAGAATATTATCAGTTGCTCATTGGCAATAACATGCAGATTATCCTTGATCAAACCCCTTTCCAATAAAACATCCCATAAGTGTATAAACATCACAGTGTTAAGTTTGAACATATTATAACATCATCCTTCATGATCAAGAAGAATATCTTGGATTGGCACGTGTACCGCGACATATGCATGGGGCTCCGCACCCTTTTTGGAACATCCTCTTCTTCATCTTCTCTCATTAATTCATCACATATTAGCTCACCAACTGGGCGGAACACGGCATTCTCCTCCAATATCAAGTCCCTAATCAACTATGATTCATTTATATGGGATGCTCCTATCATCACACAAAGGTCGATGTTAGGAAATGCTAGAACATAACCACATGAGCATACATGACATACATATAGAAGGTTTATAATGCAACAGTAGTCTATTCTTAACAACAATAATGATTGGATTGACATCCATAAATCAAGATACATAGAGTCATAAAGTAATTTAAACATCTACGTAATCGACTAACTCAGCGGCCTCGTAATAAGATAATAACCATCCCCATCAATATAAAAAGAACACAAATGCACATAAATGTCTTCATGTTTGCCCGCCTACCTTAATGCCTCCTCTACCTCTTCAATGGACGTGAATCTCTTATACTTGGCAAATTATAGGTATATATTGAAGATTTGTGAATATCAATTTTTTTATTAACTAAGATAGAACTTATATATAGAAAATGTATAGTAGTAGTTCTCTCACAATGTACTTAGTTATATAAACTAAGCTTCGCCTAGACACTTCGCCTTGTCACCTAAGTAAGGCGATGGGCCACCGCCTTGGTCGCCTTGGACGTCTTGACAACCATGCTTGAGAGTCCTTCCTCCTTCCACTAAAATGCCTACTGACTTCAACGTCGGAGAATTCTCCCAAGGCACCCCCACTCCATTAAGAATTTTCTTTATAGGATTGCGAGACCCTCTTAGCAGTGGGGCCACGTGGGATGGCTTGTTGAAGAAGTCCGACAAAGTTCTCTCAGAATCCCAAACATAAGTTCTTATGTAGCTTTCCCCAAGTGCACCAAGTTCTAGGCTCGCACTAGCTATTGTGGCCCAACTCCACTGGAAGGAAGCCCTACTGCCTTCACCTATACCGGGCGATGAAGCACCCCCGTGTCTAGCCAACGTCGGCGAAGAATTGGTCTCTCGCCTTCGGTGCACCCTAACACGAGTCAGGTGTCTCCGGCAGGGTCCCTCTTCCAAGAAGACCCATGCCTCTGAGAAAAGTTCCACCACCCGCTCCATCGTTGTCGAGCAACTCCAACTGGGTCCCTCTCGGAAGACCCACTCATCGACATCCCCCATAGCCTTGAGTGGTCCCAAAGGTCCCCTAGGTCAGTGCCCCACACCGGTCACTCATCAAAGTGACAAATCTCCTGCTCCTGGACGTTCAGATGGACTAAGAAGGCCCCAGGCGACCAAGGCCTAGGCCATCATCCCCGCTGCTTTGCCGCCCACCGCTTTTGCCTCCACCAACTAGATACAGGTTCTCGAGTCTCTTCTCTAGGGAGACCCCTACCATCCAAGCTTCCACCATTAGAGCCTTATGCACCATTGCTTATAATGCCCATTCGTCTCCACAGTCTACCATCCTCATGCCGTCTCCTCCATTGTCTGACAACATTCACTGGGAGTGATCAAGTCTCCAGCCCGCTAGCTAGGTGGTTCACCTACTCTAAGTAATGTGAGTCTGTAGGCCAACAAGCAGATGTAGATAGCTCCGTCCTTCCCTTTCTCAGGTTTTGTACTAGAGCCTTTCCTTCCTTTCTCAGGGGCTGTATCTTCGTCTGCCTAGATAATGCACCTCCCTCTAGTGGAAAAAAAATAAAAGCATAGAATTGTAGGTCGTACGCATCCCCTTTTCTCTCCTTATTGATAGCTAGCCGTCTGGTCTAAGAAGACATGATAGTTCATGTACTTTTACTTTCCTTAGACTTGTACTCTGGATTGTAGACTATATTTGTATTAAATGTAATTTTAATTTCAGCACTTTAAGTTTTGTATTTATTATAGATTTAGATGTACTTTCACAACGTTAGTTAACCCTTCTAAGCACCATGGTATATGGGTGACGGTTTAGGATTTGGGTTATGCCAATTTCATTCCGGTATTCGAATCTTAGGTCATTACGGTTCCTTTCCCTCTCACTTCACTGTTGATCTTTGGGCCATCCAATGGGTCTGGGATTGTGCGATGTCCAAGCATCTTCAAACCATATTGATATTGATTCATGACTTTGTCAAAACTACTTGTGCAAAGCCATCTCATCAGACTGCAAGACTGTTTTTGGTATTCTTTTACAAATAGGAGGCAGAAAAGCCATTTATAAGCATGGTCATATCGTGATTGAGTGCCCACCAAATTTTGATCCAATTGTGGTCACAAGTTATCCAAACTCAACTTACGCACCCCATGTCCTCTCAATTAATGCAAAAATTTAAAGATAATGTAAAGTTACTGTTTCTGTTTATCTATTTCTCAAGAATCAGTATGATCATTATTGTTATTGCTACTTTTACAGGAGCGCACCACGTAGACCTGAGGTTCTCAACAGAGGAGGACCCACAATGGCTTAGAGACGTGAGGAGGACGGAGATACGGATGATAAGGCGATGGCTTTATCAGTATTACCAAGATTCTGCCTATGACAACAATCACTAATAATATTAGTTGTAGGATGTCTCATTTTTCTCTTCTCCTTTATTAATTCCATCTCAGACAGGACGACAAGAAAAGAGCGGTCAATGGGTGGTTCACTTATAATTGAACTCAACAATAAATTTAATTTTTCTGCAAATAGACCGCCTGGCGTTGTCATCAGTGCCTTTTTATTTGTGATTTGGAAGTTTGTGCATTAATTTCCAAAGCAAGATATATGCAATTTTTTTCCCTTGTAAGCTAGAGTTGCTTAATAGGTCCACTTCCAAATCTAAAGTTTGAGTGTTGGTCAACGTCTGTTCCCAGGAAAACCCACCTCTGTCTTGAGTTTTCTATGTCTGTCAGCCAACAACTTGTAAATTCGACCAAGGCCAGATCTAAGATAGTCAAAGTTCTTTCTCTGGCCATAGATCGAAGTACTTCAAGTCAGCTTTCCAACGGTACCTCTTTCCCGTCGATTCGACGCCGGGAGTAATTGCAGCAGCTGATCTCGCCGGGTCACACGCTGCAAAAATAGAACTTCAGATCTGTGGGCAGCAACTCCAACAAGTGGAGACCGGAGCCGACTCACCTTCCACAAGACAAACCAGCATGCCGCCGTCCCAGGGAGTGCCTCTCCAGGAGCCACCATCATAGCGATACCACTCCGGGCCCACTCGGACCTGCTGACCAACATGTGGGCCCCGCAACTAGCAGCTTGCACTGTCCGAACCGCACTGATGGGGTGATCAAAGTGCTGCCCGTCAACCCAAGATCGGTCCTCCTGAGCCCACTTGTGTCGCCCTTTACCTCCCTGAATGGAGTGGGCAGCAAAATTAACTTCTGTAATTATTGTGATATTTTATTACTGGGAGTCACCGTACTTGGCCGGGATCGCCTTCCCCACGCCCGGAGCATGGAGGTAAATCCGCTCCCTCTCTCTTTCGCATTTTCTTTACTCGTATCTATTTGTATATGCCGCTGCGAGTGTTTGGATTCTTAGCTTGATATATTGTTATCACCGCTGCGAGAGAGTGAGAGTGAGTGATCCGTCCCATGACTCAATCCGATACCCGAGACTCATTGCTAGTTTCTCAACCGCGCACTATCCTACGCATCCCTCGCTAGGGACGCCCGCGAGCTAGAGTCCTAGGTCGCATGTCCGTCCCGCATCATAGGTTGCCTCATGATCAACTTCAACATCATGTTAGGATTAAAATCCCCCTGTTCTCTCTCGTTTTCATGCACCATGCTTGTAGTATTTCACGTTTTACCTTGATCATGCATTAGGGTTCTATTTTCATGCTGTCCATGCAATACTAATGAAAAAGATAATAACTTTGGTTGAATTTATACCTTCTCATGCATTAGTCACATGCTATCATACTTTCTCTTTCAGTTTTATGTAGTTTGCATCTTTGGTTGCCATAGAAAAGGGTCCAGCAAGGCCGGATCTATTTCTGTCTCCTGACAGCGTAATAGCGGTCCATCAGAAACCGCGACTTCCAAATAGTGGCTATGATAGAACCGCGATATGTGTTCTATTCACCTGAAATAGTAACCAGCTCAAATGTCATGATTTTCTTGCTATGGATAATATTATCTATACTATATTTCGTGATGGTTATGCTTTGTGCTATGCCATGTTTCCAAGAGGATTATGTTTTATGACTCTCATGATTTAAAAGTTAATTTCATCAGATATTAATTTCACACTAAACCCCTATAGTTTTGTACTAAAGGGATTTCTACTCTTTTGATGGTACTTCTTATAGATCGATCTCTATTTTGACATGTTCACTCTCATCTTCTGTCTTTCATCGTTATTGGTACAAAGCCCGTACTCCGGTACGTTGCTATTAGTCACTTGCACATGATAGGAAAACTTCTTGGACATTGAATGACTTTCCGTCGAATATTCTTTCTACCGGACTAGGAATTCATGTTTCAAGACATTTGTAAGACTCCGCAAGCCTGAGATTCCCACTAGGATACCGAGCTGGTTATACCCTAAAAATCTAAGTCTAGAAAAGCACTTCACGATTTTTGTGTACTATCTTGATAGTGGCCCTTAATCAACTGCTACCTGTAGATAGTGGCTGGCCCATGATCACATTCTTCCAGTGTGTTGACTGTGTCGTCAGTCGACTGATATCCTTGTTTCAGACTTCTGATAGTGGTCTGTACCTGACCATGTTCTCATGCTAGCGGTCTTTGTGCAACCGTGTTATGTCAAAATTTTTCCCAGCCCAAGGTTTGACCAAAGGGTTAATTATGTTTTGTTCTCAGATGATCTTCTGACTGTCTGGAACCTAAAACTCTATTTAACAAGTCATTAATAGATTATGAAATTAAGTACGATGCCGTTATGCTGTCGAAATCGTTTTGTAGCACAACATCCTCTATAATTCATTCTTGACCTCTCAATTCTCAATATTCAAGTGCGTTCTTATCTTGTTTACTATCACCCTAAAAAGGTAATTATTGATTTTGACATTCTTGGCTGAACTTATTGATATTCTCATGGAAATAGCTTGATTTATAATTTGAAGATGTAAGGGAGGGCACAGACAGTGTATCAAAATATCATCAATAAATACCACGGCCCACTGGTCTAGGTAGGGGCAGAACACACTATTCATTAGCTGCATGAAAGCTACATGAGCATTTGTTAGTCCAAATGGCATCACAACAAATTCAAAATATCCATACCTGCTACGAAAAGTCGTCAAAAAAAATCCTCATCCTTTATCCTCAACTGATGATATCCTGATCTGAGATCAATTTTTGAGAAATACTGGGCTCCTGATATCTGGTCAAATAGCTCATCAATCCGTGGTAACGGATACTTGTTCTTCATGGTGAGCTGGTTTAGCTGACGATAATCTATACACAGCCTTAATGAACCATCCTTCTTCCTTACGAAAAGTATAGGAGCACCCCACGGGGAAGTACTCAGACGAATAAACCCTTTCTCCAGCAGGTCTAACAACTGTTCTTTTAATTCCCTTCACTCAGTAGGGGACATACGATAAGGGGCCTTAGAAACAGGTGAAGCACCAGGAATCAGATCAATGGAGAAAACCACCTCCCTCTCAAGGGGAAGACCTGACAATTCTTTAGGAAACACCTCTGAAAAATCCCGAACAACCGAGATATCCTTCAACTCCACATTCTTCTTATAAGTTAAAGAGATCAAGGCCAAGAATGCCTGACACCCTTTCCTTAATAGCTTATCTGCCCGAAGTGCCGAAATAAGTGGCACAGACTTAGATTGCCTCGAGCCAGAAAAAGAAAGCTCAGGGTGTCTAGGGAAAGATGTTATTCCTGATTTACAGTGGACACTAGCCCCATGCTTAGATAACCAATCAGCTCCTAAAATCACATCGTAATCTTTCATCTTCATGCACACCAAATCAGCAAGTAAATTATAATTATTGATCAAAACTTCACTAGAAGGATAGACATATCTAATCTCCGATCATGATCCAACAAGGGCAGTTATCATAAGATGAGATTCCAACAGAACATGTTTCACAGATAGAGTATCGACAAAGTTATGAGAAATAAACGAATGCGTAGCTCTAGTATCAAAAAGAACAAATGCAGACTTGGAAAGAATAGTAAGGGTACCTTCCACAACGCCACCTTCCTCGGTGGTTTCAACTTCTCTAAGGGCCTGAAGTCTGCCTTGACGCTTCTGGTTGCCCTGTTGCTTCTCTGGGGGAGCTTGCTCAAAAATAAGTGGACATTTTGGGATCTTGTGGTCCCGACTCCCGCATCGCAGGCATGTGCCTAACTTCCTCTAACATTCTTCTACTTTATGGCCCATCCTTTCATAATATTTGCAAACTATCTTGGACGGGGCAGCTAGTGCAACCTTCTTGTCACTCTCTCTTGTTTTATTGTCTTTTTAGAAATTCTGCCCACCATTGGACCTCTACTAGCCAGGAGTTGGCTTGAAATGTCTAGAGCTAGTGGCTTGCTCCATCCTCTTGCACTTCCCTCAGATTCTGTCAGTCATCTCCATCGTGTCCTCCAACACTTGTGCCTTACGCACAATCTCGGCGTAGGTCTAAATCTCTAACGGTGCCAACTGATTAATATACTACAGCCGCAGACCATTTAGAAATCACTTGGCCTTCATCTTCTCAGAATAAACTAGATGCAGCGCATAACGAGACAACCTAAGAACTGTGCCTCATACTCAGCTATAGATAAGCTCCTTTGCCTCAATGAGGCGAACTCAATAGCTTTCTTATCTTGCACTCGATTAGAGAAATACTTATTGTTGAAGTGCTCGAGAAACTCATCCCACCTCACTTGGCCATTTGGTGGAGTTGGCTCGATTGACTCCCACCAGGCTCGAGCGTCCCTCTCCAACTGAAAGGTCGCCAATAGCACTTGTAATGACTCAAGATCCAGATACCAGGGAATACTCGATACCATTCGAATCTTGGCCCACCACCCACGAGCCGGAGGACTCGGAAGGGCTAAAAGGTGTGTGTGGAGCACATAGAAATATGAAATAAAGCAAGACAATTCTATAATTAACAGTTTATATGACAGAAATAAAATTACATTTTTTAATTAAACTATAGAGTCCAGTCCAAATAAAGTACAGTCTACAGTGAATGGAAACATACCCAATATCGAGTGAACACTCAGCCCAGCGAGCTGGCAACTACGAACCTCCATGTTGCACCTCTGAATCTCGAGGAGGAAC
This sequence comes from Amorphophallus titanum, assembly GCA_024336825.1. Lineage (NCBI taxonomy): Eukaryota > Viridiplantae > Streptophyta > Magnoliopsida > Alismatales > Araceae > Amorphophallus > Amorphophallus titanum. The sequence continues at coordinate 3,304,115 of JANBPO010000598.1, read as the reverse complement.
TGACGATATCGTCACAAGGACGTCAAGCAATGCGGACAACCATCAAATCATATTTATTATTTCTAAGTATTTTATGTTAATGGGCCACAATAATGGGCCTATATGTGTGTTTTATTTTTCAGAGAATAAGATGTATAAGAGTCCTTTTAAGTGTCACTCTCCTTGCCATGGAGGGGTGAGCATTCTTTTGCTAAAGGGCCTTCCACCAATTCATTCACTCCTTATTCTATTCTGTCCAAAATTTTCTCTTTATGGGCCAGTCTATGGGTGAGGAGGAGGATCTTACCCTCTCATTCCATGTATTCTCTACATATCATGCATTTCATGCATCCCTTACATCCATCACATTACATTCACATGCATTTCTTCTTTTTCGGGTTTCCAGACCCATATCTTCCCCGCCTTCCAGAACCTCTGGATCTTCCGCATTCCCCATATTGTTCATCCTTATCCTCGGGATCTTTGGGTCCCTTTTCACTTCTTGGGCATTGCACCCCCTCCAACCCTCCCTCAGGGCATCATGCCCCTTTCCAGCTCTTGCATCTAGATTCCCCAGATTTCTAGCTTGTCTTCCTGGGGCATCGCGCCCTATGGTGTCTCATTCCTCCAGAACCTCCAGACCACCCTCTTTGGGCATCGCGCCCCTCTACATCCTTAGGCTCAGGTCCTCCGAGCTTCTCACTAATTTTCCTTGGGCATCGTGTCCCTTCTGATTCCACTCCTCCGAAATCTCCGGATCCTTCTCTTCTCCTAGGGCATTGTGTCCCTCGGTACTTGCCTCCTCCGGAACCTCCAGACCTCCCTTTTAGGGTATCGTGCCCCTCCACATCTCCATATCTGGATCTTCCAGATTTTCCTCCGAATTTCCTTCTAGGGCATCGTGCCCTTTCCTATCTTCCTCCTCCGAAACCTCTGGACTTTTCTTTCTACCACACCATCCTTTCCAGGCATCATGCCCATTCTTTGCCATCTTTCTTCCAATTCATCCTCCTACTTCTCCAGGACATTGCATCCTTTGTCCTCTTCTTCCTTTTTCATTATCTTTTTCCACACCTCTTTTCGAGACATCGTGTCCCTCGGCATGTTCCCCCTCCGAAGCCACCAGATTCTCCTTCCCACCATGATTCTCCTCCTTCGCCTCTGGACCCTCTGGATCCACCTCTCTCTATCTACCAATTCCTTCTTTTAATCCCTTCTGATTTCGGGTCTAACCCAACTTCTTCCGCATCCACTGCTCTGGGCATCTGCCCATTCTCCCACTGCTTCCGAGGCTTTAGTCCCCACTCCTCCTCTTGATTTTTCATTTCTTTTGTAAACTGTTCATGTAATCAAGGTCTCCCTTCGCGCCATAGCGAGAGAGTCCTTGCCCTCGCCTCTCTTCCTTTTCTCCTTATTCGTCTGAGTCAGGTCAGGGCACCGCTCTTTCTTGTTAAGCCACTTTAGACCTTGGCTTCCAATTCTTTTTCTGCCATTAAGCATAGATCCCATGTTCATCAAGACCGCCTCCGTAGGCAGCTGCTTCATAAGGTTGCAAGGCAATATTTTAGCACAAGGTTTACATTTAATATCTTTTACGCACAGTTTTCAAGATGAAGTGCTTTTAAACTTGATTAAGAATGGTTGTTCTAAGCCTTTTATCTTTGTTAAATTTTAGAAAGAGTCTTTAGGATTGCTATGCAGCACCTTTGGCTATAAGAATCCCACGCCGAGAGTTCAGCATTCTCTCGCCGCTTGTTAAGGGCAACCTTTAGCTAGACACTTCACCCACTTCACGGCATCCTTAGCCGGCTCCTTTGGTAAACACCGCTGCTACTTTGGTCATACCATGAGTATACCTAAAAGTCTTTTCTTTTCTTAGCTCGGCCACGTGCAAGTGCAAGAGGTTGACAGACAAGATGACCAGCTAAGGTACTCTCCAATACGAGAGAAGTCTCAAATAGGGGCAGTCTTGACCCGAAATAATATGAGTTTTTCATGATTTATCTAGCCAGAAAGGGCTATTATAAAAATCAAATCACAATTCAATAAATATAAAATTATGAGATAAAGGCATGTCAAGAGAGGCAAAGTCTCCGTAGGGAAAACCCTGGTCGTATGCATGTCAAGGGACTAAAAAAATCAAAGGCACAAAGTCCCAGCGCAACTGACCACCTCTCTGACGGGTAGTACCTTGGAAGAAATTCGAGTCCTAATATCTTCTAACCCGCACAAAGCTTATCCCCAATTATTCTTCTCTTCTCCCTCCGAGGTAGAATGTTTCTGGGGCATGACCTTAGTAGGGGCATCGTTAACCATGGGCAGCCGACCATAGGGCACCACCTTTCAATGCACGCCCGACTTTGGGCAATCCTTAGTGAGAGGGGAAGGAACGAGGACCCCTAGCTAGTGATTTGAATTCCCGTTTCCTGCATTTAGAAATGTCTAAATCAAAATCTAAAAAAATGAATATTTTCTAAAACCCGGCCTCGATCGCTTCCGTGGCCGCCAATTCCACCAATTGACATCCCACGTTCCTAATGATGACTTTACCCGTATTGAGGGTAATTGTCTGCATCTCGGCTTCGTCATCTTCGGCAATTTCCAATTCCGGCAATGTCGTCGTCCCACTCGGATCGATGTTATTTACGGGATCCGCATTGGCATACGCATATTTATCCAGGCTAAGCGGCTGCTCCTGATGTCCATAAAACGAATCGAAGGATATAAAGCGTCCGAGATTCGGGTCATACCATCTGGCACGTAAATTTACCTGTCCGACAGTGTTATCGACATACTCTCCGGTATAAAGATATGGATTCGCTGTCGTCCCCGTTTGATTTTCTAGGTTGCCGAAACTGTCAAAGGCATAGGTATCCGTAACGTTGCCGGACGTGTCGGTCAGTGCCGTGGTTGTGGATTGCGCATCGCCATGGAAGTAACTCTCCTGCCCATCACGAATCAAATCGACGAGCCCATCTCCCCAGGTATAAACAGTGGACGAACTTACTCCTGTTTGTGATACGTCTTCCTCAAGAACCTGTGCAAAACGCATGTTGCTATCGGTCAGATAGGACGTGACCTTGTTGTTCGGCTCGATCTTCTGTATGCGGTTTCCGATCGCATCGTAAACATAATTTGCAATCGCCGCCGCGCTCGCTTGCGTCGCACCTTGATCAACCTCGACCAGACGATTTTGGCTATCCCATTTGTAGAGCAGGACTTGGGATGGTGTCGTCTTACCTAGCAAATTACCATTCGCATCCCAGGCATAGCTTGTCACGGCCTGGGACGTACCCAAGGTATCCGTCTCCGTGATCAATCTATCGTTGCTGTCATAAGCGTAAGCAACTGTTTCCGTACCTGAGTCGGTAGTAATCGCCTTTTGCGTACGATTCCCTGTCCCATCGTATTGATAGGCAATCGCACGGCTATTACCGTTGCGGTCCGTCATGACTTCCTGCGTCAGACGATTCAATCCGTCATACGTGTAATTGCTGGCGCGGACAGGATTCCCCAATTGACCACCGACTAGGGTGCTTTGGCTGTCATATTCCTGAATTTGTGTGCGTTGACCATTGGGAGCAAACGCATAGGTCTCACCGCTTACTACATTGCCGGCTTTGGTTTGATGAACGATGGACGCAATGCGGTTGTTACCGTCATAGGTGTAGTTTGCCGTTATGCCGTTAGGGAGCAACATACTGCTCTTGCGGCCATTGGCGTCCCAAGTGTAGCTCGTCGTTTGGCCATTCAGATCGATGACGCTCGTCAGATGATTGTTAGCATCATATGCGTACGCGACAGTACCTTTGGCCGTGCTGCGCTGAGTCACATTGCCGTTGCCATCGTAGCCATAAGCAATGAAACTGCCGTCAGGGTTGGTCTGCTTGGTCAACCGGTCTTGGGTATCATATGTATAGGAAGTTTTTCCTACTAGGACGGGACTTGGACTGTTCGTGTTGCTAACCGAGGTGCTAGCCACCTTCCCCGTTGACGTGTAGGTCTTGGTGACCGTTGTACCGTCGGAACGTTGCTCCTCAATTGCATTGCCAACGCTGTCGTACGCGTAGCTTGTCGTATTGCCTTTGAAATCGGTATGCGCGATCACATCACCATTCACGTCGCGTTGAAAACTCTCCCGCTGACCGTTCGGCAAAGTGCGGCTAACCATTCGATTGCTGGCGTCGTAAATCCAGCTGGTCGCGTTGCCGTTAGCGTCAGTCTGGCTGGTCTTGTTGCCATTGCCATCGTACGTGTAGCTGGTTTGCAACTGGGTTGCAGCGTTGGCTTGTACGACATGATTCAGACGACCGACGCCATCATAACCATAGGTGGTGACATTTCCACTCTGGTCAGTGTCGCTTTGCTTCAGGCTATTCGCCCCCCAAACCGTGGCAATGGTTTTGCTGTCCGGGTAAGTCGTCAATACGAGGCGGTTCAGGGCGTCGTATTGGTATTGCGTGACGTTGCCCAAAGCATCGGTCTTCGACGTCTGGTTACCATTGGGGTCATAAGCATATTGGGTTTGCTTGCCCAATGGGTCGACGGTGGAGGTCAATCTACCTGCAGCATCATAATTGTTGGTCGTGGTCTTGCCCTTGGCATCCGTAGTCGTCGATGTCCAGCCGGCACTGTTATAAGTAGTGGACGTCGTCGTGCCGTCTGGCAAAGTCGTTGCAATTAGACGATTGATGGCATCGTACTGGTATTGCGTAGCGCGCCCTTGCCTATCCGTCGTGGCAATCTGATTGCCAGCGGCGTCATAGGTGCTGGTTTCAGTTGTGTATCACATGGATTATTAGACTGAAGAATATCATGAAATTTATGTTTCAAATTTTTGTTCTCACTCTTGAGTTTCTTATAACTCTCATACAGATCAGCATAAACACATTCCCATTGTTCAATAGTAAGATTTTCATAATCAAAATTTACATGTTCTTCCTTATCTTCTCCAGCCATCAAGCAGAGGTTGTGGACAATCTCCTCTAGCTCATCACCTTCAACTTCGGAGTTCGATTCCTCTGAGTCCTCATCACTCCATGTAGCCCTCATAGCTTTAGGCTTTTTATCTTTTCCTTTCTTCATTTTCTTCTAAAGCTCAGGGCACTCACCTCTCATATGCCCAACTTTCTTACATTTATGGCATATAATTTCTTCTTTCTTGTTAAACTGTCTCTTCTTTGCAGCATTTTTCCTCAGAAACTTTCTTGGGAAAGTTCCTTCCCCCCTTGCTTTCCTGAAATACTTTCTAGCTCGATTAGTCACAAGAGCCATAAACTCCTCCATATCACTGTCAACAGGTGAATCTTCACCACTTCCTTCTGAAGAAACTGAATGAACATTCAACGTAATGGTCTTCTTTTTCTTGCTCTCTTCCTTAGTTGGCTTCATGATATTTATCTCGTACGTTATCAATGACCCAATCAATTGATCCACAGTGAGTGTGGTGAGATCCTTCGAATCCTCGATGACAGTCACCTTTGTGTGCCACGATGGTGAGAGTGACCGCAGCACCTTCTTGACTAGCTCTTGATTTGAGTATTATTTTCCTAAGGCTTTCAAACTGTTCGTGATCTCACTTAGCCTTGCATATATTTCACTTATTTTCTCCTCAGACTTCATTGCAAACAGCTCATATTTTCGGACTAGCAGATTTGCCTTTGTCTCATGAACTTCTGAAGTGCCTTCATATATCAGTCGTAACTTCTCCTACATCTCTTGTGCAGATGAGCACATTGACACACGTAAGTACTCGTTAGGATCTACTGTGCACAGAATAATATTCGTGGCCTTAAAATTCAAACAAGATTTCTTGATTTGATCATCATTCCATTTATCTTCATCCAGAGGCAACTGATATGATCATTTGCTAACCACCCTCCAAACATCAAACTCCTGTGCTCTTAAGAACACAGTCATCCTATTCTTCCAGTACGGGTAGGTTTTCCTGTCAAAGTATGGTGGATGATAGATCAAATGCCCCTCAAGGAGCATTCCTTTGTTAGCCATAACAAGTATGATTGATCTTTTCTCTACAATCACAAGATTGAATAAAGATCAGAGACCTACTCTGATACTGTCACGCCCCAAGCCATATGTATCTAGCGGAAGACACTCGGGAACGTGAGCAGCAGGCAATATGCCTCAAGCTAGTAATATAATCAGAGCGTAATAACATCCACATAAAAGGAATGCACAAGGATTTGGACAAAATTCTAACTTTCATTGATAATAATGATTCAAGTACATAATATTGACTCTAGACTCAAGAAAAATGAAAATTTACATAATGACTCAATAAAGAGAAAATTACATGACCAGACTTTAGATCGTTCTAATGACTAAGGACAACTAAATCTTCTCTCGATCATCATTCATCATCACTCTCAGACCCGTCACTGTCAGAGTCTGAACCCGACTCACTTGAACTTTCTGAAAAGATTGGAAAAGCAGGTATGAGCACACTTGCCTCGTAAGTATTTTCGTATCAATATGGAGACATGCTTTAAGTAATTATATTTTCGCTCTAGATGATGAAGTAATGGAAAATATGGTAAAACACATGAATAAACTATAGTAACAATCAAGAATTTTACTATAGAGATATGAAGAATATGAACAGACAATAGAGCATGATCAAGTAAGATAAGGTAAAGTGGTATTTCATTAACAAGAATGAACTTCATAACCATAAAGGCGATGCACTAGAAAGTCATGAATAAGAAAGTACTAGCAAGCAAGTAGTTATCACAATATTGTCTCATGATTTTCACCCGTCTATAAAAAAAATACTCCCAACGAAATGCGACGCCAGCATTCATTGTATGCCATGGTTTCTAGCACGTTTCTGGCTCTCTTCCGAAGGGGGCTAGTGTGGAGCCTTGGACACTGTCCGTGCCCGTGGCCGCTCTTGCATCTTCAAGTTACAGATCAAGATACTTCCATGAGAAAATAATAAAGTTTCGGCCAATATTGGTCAATTCAACAATAGTTCCCAGATAATGTAACCAAGGTAGAGAACACACAAAATATACGATCATAAGATTTCAAAGGATGATTTAAGACAAGGTCATCCCACAGGAGGATTCCTTTCACAGCTTAGTGGCTTGCCGATTGATGGTGAGCCATATGAGGAAGTTTGTTGGCTGGATTGGCTGAAAGATTAGACCGACGGAGAGGGCCAGTATCTAGCAGGCTTCGCTTATCGCTACCTGATGAAGGCGTATCGTATGCTCTGCCACTTAGCACACGATACCAGGGAAGCACGCAAGCCGGGGGAAAAGAGGCACATGCGAATGGGCACTTGGCTTCAATATTTCTTCAGTGGGGAGCAAAAATACGAGGACTTCCCCACGGTAGCACCAACTACCCTAAAGTGGAAGAAGAGAGTCCGGTGACAAGCTCCTTTCCCATCTATTCTGAAGGAGGGGCAACAAGGAGGCCCAAACCCCACTGGTGTTGATGCAGTCATGCACTGTGTTGCATACCTAACTTATTGGATTTGTTCCTTCACTCTCCCACAAGGCGACAAGAGCGTGATCAGAGCTGAAGTCATCTATCCCGCTTGCCTGATGGCTTGAGGCACGAAGCATTCTCTCTACCCAGTGGCTTTATGCCACATCTACAAGATGTTGGGAGACCTGCACAAGACTCGTCTCCCCAGAATTTGCGGATGGTTGTTCCGCTAAATTTCTTCAATGCCTGGGTATGCACATTATTCCTGGAAGCTGCTCCTCAGGGGCTACAACCATCATGGCTCGTCTTGAGGATGATAGAATTTGCTAGTGCCGAGCTGTTGCAGCCAGCGGAGTAGCTCTTTGCCATCAGGGGAAAGCTGACCAAGGTTCCGATCGACATGCCTGGAATTCTACACTTCTAGAGCTTGGTAGCCCACTCCAGCCCACTTGTGAACAAGATGTGAGGATGTCGTCTCTCTAAGAAAGAAGAATATGTTCATCACCTCTCCGGTGCCAAATGTACGAGGCCAATTCTGGAATAGGAGTTGGTTGATTGGGAGCTAGCGATCAGGCCGAGCGTCCTAGTTTTTTGAAAGAGCGGCATCTTGTGGCTAGAGTCGTACTATCCCTTCAGATTCAGTCAGAATTTTGACTATGATCAGCACATTCCTCCTTCTTCCACACAGTTTGCACTGCCAAATAGGCATAGAGCTGGCCAGGTGGCCAATGATGAGGCTCGTGCATGGTGGGATTTCCTTCACTGCCGAGAGGAGGCTTCATTCAGAGTCCCAGCTCCTGCTCGTTTCCCTCGCGTTACTCCAGAATATATCACATGGTGGAACGCGCAAATGAGATTTTATAGAAACTTCTGCCGGGAATGTTGGGCCATTACAGAGTGCAAGTTCCTGGATTCTCAGCCAAAGCCAACTTTAGACATTGATCCTGCTTACTTGAAGAAGCTAAAATCTTGGACCAATACGGAAGTGATGGCTTATTTAGAGGCTCAAAAAACCACGAAGCAGTGCTCACCTAGGGCAGAGCCAAAATTGCCCGAGATTAGCAAGGATGCCTTCATGAAGATGCTTTAAGGGCTGTGCCACGTAAGTAGTGAGCGGGTAGTTCTCCAGCAGCTTCCCCTGCCAGTGGAAGAGCCTATCCCTTCCGTAGCCGAGTGGCATCCAGAGACCGATACCCTCTATCCTTACCAGACCTTCATTAGAGGGTAAGATCGGCAGGATGGACTCTACAGCAATAACCCCTGGTTGTTTGCATTGCTTTGCTCTCACAGGCTTTCAGTAGGTGGCCCAAGCGAAGCCATTCTGGGCCAGTCTCTTCTTATTTCTTTCAAATATGCTGATGGATGGGGACTGGACCATCTTGGGTTGCATTATTTTCTATCTTCTCACGGCCATTTAGACTTGACGTCACTGGTCGAGCAGAGTGAGACAATTCGAGATGTGTGCTGGCTCATTCACGAGGCGACCTCCATAGATAAAGTGCCCTCGCTATTCTATTGGCCTCTCTCACCCCTATATACAGGGCCGACAGGTATCTTCATTTCTTTATCTCAGCCTTCTAGATTGTTTCTTTTCTATTGCAGTGTTGTCATTCTCACCTTTGTGCATATGTAGTCTGACTCACTTCGGAGGAGACCGGGCACTTTAGGGAGCTCCTAATAAAAGCTCAGAAGCCATCATACTTCAGGATTCCCAAGCTAGCCTCGACCACAATGCCATTGCCTCCTAGTGATTCGTGGAAACGAACCAGGTCCCAAGTGAGTGAGGCTGTCAGCAAGGCCAAAGAGGCAGTCACTTGGGTGACACAGGCTCACCGGAGGAAGGCTGCAGAGCAAGAACCAGTGATTGTTCCTCCCCCGGTAATATCATTTGAGGAATTTGAGACTTCCCATGTACAGAGGCCTGTGACGGAAGGTACTACACTCGTCATTAAAATGCCATGCCATAGTTTCAAAAATTACCCCACTCACTCACTAAGAAGATTAAAAAACTATGTAGAGCGGTGAGAATGGGTCAATCCCACAAGGAGGAATATTTTTAATTTAAGCACGTTGGAAAACCCTTGTGTTTGAGAAAATTGGATTTTGAGTGAGTTTATGAAAAGGAAATTAAAATTGCATGGAATTAAACCTATCTAAAGAATATCAGAGGGTTGGAGAATAGAAATTTAGAGGAAGTGGAGAGAGAAAAAGAAGAACACAATTGTAAAAGATGAATTTTATTGCTAAGAGGGAAGATTACAACTCTATGAAAGTGAAATTACAACTTGCATAAAATAAAGGAACAAGGGAGGAGATAGAGCCAAAAATTGGATGAGTAGCACCATCCACATGCCGTGCCGAGCCTTTGAAGTGGTCACCCCGCCTTGGAGATGAGTTCTGTCTTGAGAGCACTGAAGAAGAGAATCTTTGCCTTAGGGGGATGAGAGGAATATAGAGGATGGAAATAGAAGATAGAAGAATAGAGGGTTTAAAAACTACAATAACATTAAAACTAAGAAGAAATATAAGATGTGGAAGAAGATAAAGTTGAAGATCAGGAAGAGAGGAAGAACATTGATGAAGAGTGTAGAGGGAGAAAACATGTAGAGGATGATGAAAACTAGTGAAGAACGGAGAGCTACGCGCAGGTGAACAGTAAAAATAGGAAGACTGATCTTTGAAAAATTGGAGATATCTTTGAAGGGGGGTGATCTCGCGCCAGGTCCAGAGTCATCGATATGGTTGACGTCACCACCAATGGGGGATCTGCAAGGTAGGAAATGGATCAGAGGAGCCTAGGGTTGTATCCCCAGGGAAAACTGTTTGATGCTTAAGTCAGTGAACTGGTAGAGCGTAGGTGGAAAATAGAGTAGGAGAAGAAGAGGGGGGTACGAGATCGCTCTCCACCAAAGGGTGTGGTGTTGAGTGCTCATGGGGTCTCATTCTTTTTGGTGGGTTTCCTTGGAGTTTATATAACTACCGCTGTGGGGTACTTGAAGGGACTGGGGGCATTATGTTGCAAGGGAAGACCCTTCCTCTCCCCTACCCTTTGGAGTTTTCCCATTCGAGCGGTGGCGAGATTCCCTCCAGGAGTTATGCCATGTCCGATTGGGTTCTGAACATTAGCATATCCCCCTGTGAGGCATTTGGGCATCTCTCAAGTTTAGGGTAGCATTGTATCGATTACGCTCAGGCACCATTTGAGCAACCGATGCTCACATTTTCGGGCTAAGCAGCCACCTAGGAAGCTCTATTCTGACGATGTTTGGGCTTTGAGATGGGCGGGCTCGTATGTGGGGCTATCGCTTTGGAGAGCTCGGCCTGGTTGGGTCACGTAGGGCCTAATTGGGCCAGTCTGGACCTAGTTCGGTCGTCCTGATCTGCGCGTATAACTGGGCTACGAATTTTCTCCTCTCCACTATCTCCCCTACTCTCGAGCCAAAATTTAGGCTCAGAGAGTAGGATGCTCTAGGGTAGCATTGGTGGCTCGAGTGGGGATATGGTTGCCGACAGGGGCCATTTAATGTGACTGTCCCAGGGGCATATGTATGATGACGCTTCCCCTCAAGCCGACATGGGGGAAGCCTTCAGGGAGTTTGAAATGTCGCAGCGCATTATGCTAGGGAAGTTGGGATACATATATAAATGCTCATGTATGCTTGCGCTATATGCTTCCTCTGCTAGGGCTTTTTCCTTCTGTCGTGCCAGTGTTGAGAGGATCCGTGCTCCGTAAGAGTCACTTGAGGGAGCGTAAAATAGTAGAAGTGTTTGAGGAGTTGGCGGAGATCACAGTGGCAGCGGTCTGTCAACTTCTTGCTCCTCCAACAACTTTTGGCTCTGTGGTCCCTTCTTCCTCTTTCCATCCTTTGCAACCTTCCATGGCGAAGTTCGATCCCGCGGGCGAGACCCGAGGGCTCGAACAAGGTGCAGGGGGTTAGGCACCCAGTCATTCTCTGCGCAGTGAGCTTGGTGAGGCTGAAGTGAAGGAGATTGAGGCTCTTTATGAACTACCATGGTAGTACTTCTTTCCCCGGCCAAACCTCACGAATCGTGCCTGGATACTCATTTGGGCCTCTTTTGCATTTTTATTCTGGCTTGGAAGTATGGTTTTCGCCTTCCTCTCCACTCCTTTGCCACATGACTGCTGCCTGCAATTTTATGAGCTGGCACTGATTCAGTTGTGTTGTGCCCCTGCGGTCATTTGTATCTCATAGTTTTTATAATGGCTAACACGATAAGTCAAATGACTTAGACAAGAGGCCCAGGTCCAAGGGGTGCATTCGTCACCCGAAGGGGTGGGGAGAAGAGCTTATTGGTTCAAATGTCCTAGACGAAAGGTCCAAGTCAAAGGGGTGCGTTCACCACCTGAAGGGACGGAGAGAAGAGTTTATTGATACAAATGTCCTAGATGAAAAGTCCAAGTCAAAGGGTTGTATTCGCCACCCGAAGGGACGGGGAGAAGAGCTTATTGGTTCAAATGACCTGGGCGGGAGGTCCAAGCCAAAGGGAAGTATTTGTCACTTCGGCCCAAGAGGGGTTTGGACAAGACGTTCATTCGTCAGTGTCACCGGGGTGGCGGGACCGACATGGTTTGTTTGTTTCTTGAGATATTCGTCGGTACTGGGTCAGTGCTATCACAAAGAAGAGTTTATTTCCTTATCTCAGGCGTAAGATCCGGGTAAGGTGTTCATTCGTCGGCATCGTCGAGGTGGCAGAACCGACATGGTTTGTTTGTCTCTTGAGGTATTCATTGGCACTGGGTCAGTGCTAACATAAAGAAGGGTTTATTTCCTTATCCCAGACGTAAGGTCTAGGTAAGGTGTTCATTTATCGGTGTCACTGGGGTGGCAGAACCGATATGGTTTGTTGGTCTTTTAAGGTATTCGTCGGCACTAGGTCAGTGCTAACACAAAGAAGGGTTTATTTCCTTATCCTAGACGTAAGGTCCGGGTAAGGTGTTCATTTGTCGGTGTCACCAGGGTGGCAAAATCGATGTGGTTTGTTGGTCTCTTAAGATATTCATCGGCACTGGGTCAGTGCTAACGCAAAGAAGGGTTTGTTTCCTTATCCCAGGCGTAAGGTTCGGGTATGGTGTTCATTCGTCGGCGTCACCGAGGTAGCGGGACCAACGTTGTTTGTTAGTCCCTTAATATCTTCGCCAACGTATGGCAATGATTCGACATCGGGAGGTGTTTTCCCCTAGTTCCCCCTTCTTCTTCTTTTCTTTCCTTCTTTTCTTTTTCCCTTCCTTTTTTTCTTCTCTCTCTTTTTTTCTTCTTTTTTTTGCTCTCTCTCTCTTTTTTTACCTTATGATAACACAAGCAATGATCGAGCTGCCCGAACAACGATCGTGCAAACCCACCCCCAAAACAGGGTGGAGGATGATTTTATTCATTGAATGGGAGCACTGGGGCATAATACAGCCTCAAGTGTCTTCCATTAAGAGGCGGGAACTGAACCTCTCCGCGGTGGTTGATGATTACATAGGCTCCACCCTCGTAGACTTTTTACACTACATAAGGTCCGAGCCAATTTTCATTCAGCTTACCTTTGGGGTTGGCAGCCATGACGTCTCTTCTCTTGACCATAACAAGGTCACCTTTCTTGAATTCACGCTCCTTGACGAGCTTGTCGAAGGCACGAGCTATCCGGGCTTGATAGACCTGAATATTCTACTGGGCTCAAAGTCACTTTCCCTCCAGACTGTAGAGCTCTTCGAGTCTTCGGCCGACATTTGTCTGTCCCTCATGGATTAGCTCGTGCTGGATGACGACCCTGAGGGAAGGTATCTCCAACTCGATAGGGACAATCACTTCCGAGCCATACACCAGGGAGAAATGTGAACAGCCCGTTGGGCTCTTGTATACTGTCCGGTATGCCTATAGCGCCTCGTACATCTTCTCCTCCCAATCCTTCTTGTTGGAGCTAAGAATCTTGGCCAAGCGAGTGCAAAGAGTCCACGACCATGTCGACGTCGAGCGGGTTCTGCGGATTGCGCGCGAAGCCGTTCTCGTGCGGCTGGTACTCGAGCAGCCGGTGGATCGTCATCGCCTCGTGCACCGTCGCCTCGCCGAGGCGCTTGGCCGCGCGGCCGGTCGGCGCGGCGAGCGCGACCTTGCGGTGCGTGAGCTTGGCGAGGTGGACGATCGCCTTGACGATCGTCGTCTTGCCGACGCCGGGGCCGCCGGTGATCACGACGACCTTGTCGACGAGCGCGGCCTCGACGGCGCGGCGCTGCTGCGCGGCGAGCGTCACGCCGGTCACCGCCTCGAACGCGTGGATCGCGGCGTGGACGTCGAGCGACAGGCCGCGCGCGGGCGTGCGCAGGATCTCGGCGAGCAGCGCGGCGCCGCCGGTCTCCGCGCGGTATGCGTCGACGAGCTCGGTGACCGCGCCGCGATCGCCGAGCGACTCGCGGATCACGAGGCCGCGCTGCTCGAGCGCGCCGAGCCGCGGCGCGATCTGCTCCTGCGCGACGCCGAGCAGCTCCGCGGTCGACGCGATCAGCTCGGCGTCGGGGACGTGCATGTGACCGTCGACGTGCGGCTCAAAACCTATACAGGGTCGACCCCTATGTGTCTATTTTCTGGGGCAGGGACTGTTGCCGTGAGGGTCGACCCCTGGGGTCGACCCCTTCTTATTTCGCACCCAAAACGTGAAACGAATCGGTCTGGGGGTCCTCCATTCGAACCCATGTCAACCCCTAAATGCATAAACGGCTCTGTAAGCCCTCTAGACTGATTGTGCCGCCCTTTTCTTCAACGCTAGAACTCCTTTGGCAACCCAAAAATCTCCAAGCCCTAGCAGCGATTTAATCTTGCGGCACCCGCGCTCTGCCTCTTCTCTGAGCTATCAAGGCATTTCCTTCAAGCCTGTGCCCACTGGAGACGTGAGTGGCATGTGGAGAACCTCTTCATCCATTGTAAGGGCTCCATTTTATTGAACCAACCAATCCCAGTGATTTTTCCAGAGGCGTTCTGTTGCATGTGTGGTCCATATGGCTCCTAAGAAGCGAGCTCATCCTGAGGGGGAGGAATCCCAAAGATGAAAAGAGACGAGGCCAAAGAGAAAAGAGATGAAAGATCTAGAGAAATCTACCATGCCTGCAAATCTCAGATTAATGGATCGCAAAATGCTATGATCAAGAGTTGTCAATTTTGAGGATATAGATAAAGCACTCCCAGAACTAGTTCGTATAATTAAATCTCAGCCGAATCTGTACTCTTTCATGTCAAAGCATAGAATAGCTTATTATAATGTTGTTCATCAATTCTATGGAAATCTGGTTGAAAGGGATCACCAAGTGTTTACAGTTTTAAATGGTGGAGTATATCTCATTTCAAAAGAGATTCTTGGAAAAGCTTTTGGGATGGCATGTGATATACAAGGTACACTTATGATCAAGCCATGTTTGAAGCAGAAGATGTTTATTATATGATGACTGGTGAAGATATGGGAAACAGGTCAACTAGCAAACTCAATGCAAATAGCTCCCCCCCCCTTCAGCGCATCTTGCATCACATGGTGACTACAATTTTGCTTCCAAGAGGGGGAGGATGAGATAAAGTCACAGACTCACAAAAGTTCTTATTGTTCTATCTCATGTCTGGTGATCAGATAAATTTCCTTGCCATCATCTTTGAGCAAATCATCAGTTGTAAGCGAAATGAAAATAGAACTTTGCCATTTGCTGTTGCCTTGTGTTTTTCGCACTCTTGGCATTAGTTTGGAGAAAGAAGCTTAACAATCCTTACGAGATGCAGATGTTTACACAGTTTCTTCAATTTGTAAGAATATGGGGTATGAGCTGAATGAAAGTGGCCATCTTGTACATACCCTACGGCCACTCAAGGATAAAGAGCAGGCTGCCCCTTCTGAAGAAGATGAAGAGGAGGAACAAGTGGATAGACTTGGGCCCTCACAACTAGTGAAAGAGAATATTAATGATAAGCTCATTCCTGAGGATGTCAGAAGGCTACATACAAGATTGGACGCAATGGATAACCATATGGACTCATTTGGGGAGACAATGGCTGTTCTTTCCAAGGATGTTTCAGATTTGAAGCTTTACCACGAATCATATCTCCAGTCTTTCCAGTCTCTCTCAAATTTTGTTGACAATATTCAACAAGCCTTGAATGCTCAATTCACCATGTTTCATGATATAGTGGATTATATTCGACATCCACCAAATCAACCTTCTCCACTGATGGATTAGATCAGATGGC
The DNA here is from genome assembly GCA_024336825.1 of Amorphophallus titanum. NCBI lineage: Eukaryota > Viridiplantae > Streptophyta > Magnoliopsida > Alismatales > Araceae > Amorphophallus > Amorphophallus titanum. The sequence goes on along the minus strand of JANBPO010000598.1, from coordinate 3,288,453 downwards.
TCCAGCTGGGATACACCTTTCGCTTATCCACCTTCTGTATCTCTTTTTTATGATGCCAAAGGGGGAGAGTCTCCTTGGTGCTATGCTATGCTACAAGTACTATTTGTCTTGCATGCTTGGATGTATGCGTGTCTCTCAGGTTTCATGTTTGTCAGATGCGTCATGTTTAGGTTGGTAATGTTAGGTGTTCATCTGGTCTTGGTCCATAGCATACCTTTCATTTTGGTGTTGTAATAACCAAACTTAATTCTCTAAACATGATCGGCAATTTGTTGCTAGTGATGCCTATGTTGATCAAATCTATAGGCTTTGAATGTGTTTTTTATGATACCATTCTTTTATGGTACACAAAGTTTTTTTTAACATTTTCTCGTGTGGCACACAATATTTTGTCATCATCAAAAATGAGGAGATTGTTGAACCCTGCAGGTGATTGATTTTGGATTTATAAGTTGTGATGATGGCCACATTCTAAGTGAGCCATCACTGAGTTTTGGACCTATTAATTGTCTGAAAATTCATAGTTCTGAGGTTTGTTGTGGATTGATTGAAATGGTGTTGCTCAATGCTAACCTTATCATGAGGTTTTAATTCATAGTTCTGAGGTTTATGGATTGATTGACATCATAGTCATTCTTTGCATGAACTTAATACCCAATATAAAGAAACATGCACCAGCCTTATAGCAAATACCAAGCAATCATGCACGGTCCATATTTAGCTCAAAGCAAGTTTGCACAGACTTTCTAGAAAATGTCAAGCAATCATGCATGGACCTTATTCCACAACATTGCACAGACCTTGTTTTCACGAGTTCAAAACATGCACGAACTCTGTGTAACATAAAAGATGCACAGCCACGTGCAGTTTGTTTGGCTGATCTCTCGACGTGTCTAAAGCTCATAAGCAGTTCATTTACTATTTCATATCAACCTTTTCACGCTCAATTTTTGTTGTTCTGTCTTTTCTGTGGGCTCTTTACGAGGACTCTCTTTCTGTGACCAGGGTTCAAATGTTTGTTTTGCTAATTGTTTTTTAATCAAACGTGATCTGTTCATCCCCCCCCTTCTAGCTCACGTTCCACGTGTTATCAAGAACAAAAGCCCTTTGATTCCTGATGATTTCATGCACTATTCATGGAGAATTTCATGATTTATGTTCACTGTGCATATTGGGTTGTTTTTACATACATGAACCTTGTCCTTATGAAAAAATATGAAAATTTGATTTAATTCACGTAAGTCCATGTATCTCCATGCCTTACTTTCTTCCTACCATGACTTACCTTCATATTTACTGAGATTTTCATGCATTGTTGCCCTAGAATAGGCCTTAATTGCACGGTTTTGACCCTTCTATCGGGAAGGTAGAAGGTGGTCTTATAATGACCACTTCTCTTGAAAGACGGTCTCGCGACAGACTGCATATGGATATAAACGGTCCTACGGAGACCGCTACTATGTTTTAGTTTCCTACACTCTGCTAACTCCAAACAGATTGCAGATTGACCTTATTGTATATATGTTAAGCCTAGTTAATGAGGTTTTATCCCTAGTTATGGCTTTACCTCTATGAACTTAGTTATATTGTTCATCCATCATGATAGATCTCATGTCCTAAATATGTTTTAGACCTATTTTTAACTTATGGTACTTTCATGCCAAAACATATACTCTTGTATTAATGCCACATTTTCACATGCATTCATGGATTTATTTTAATGATGATTGATCGTTGTTTTCACCACGATCCCTTCTCATCTCCCAATCTTTCATAAGTACATGCATGTATTTCGGTACGATGTCATTAGTTATACTTTACACTTATAGGTACACCTCTTGGACTTGTGATCGTCTCTGTTGGATATTCCTTCCATCATACTAGGTGATCTTGTTTCAAGGCCTTCCGTAAGTCTCCGCGAACCTAGGATTCCAACTAGGACGTCGAGCTGATTGTACCCTCAAAGCCCAATGAAGTAGAAAGCACTTATCACACTGCTATTTTCTTAGTTCTAGCTAGAAGCGGCCCTCAAGAGACCTTAACTATCTAGTAGCGGCCAGCCCATGACCTCATCTGTCTCTGCATCAAGCCTTCTTATTCAGGCATCGACCCTACCAAGAAATGATCCTGACCCGATCGCCTCTCTTTAAGTAGCGGTTCTGTCTTGACCTCCTCTATCAGAAATGGTCCAAGAAATGATCGCCTCTTCCCTGACCCTCTCTAACCTGAGGTTTGACTCTAGGGTTAGTTTTCCCAAGTGCCTAGATGGTCTATTAATTGTCTAGAACATAACACCTTGCCAATAAGCTATTAATGACTTATGGAATGTAAAGAATGTACTTTTATGCTGTTGAATTCCTTCCGTGGGATGACCTTGACTAAAATCATCCTTTGAACTCTCATGATATTATTGTGATGCGTTCTTTACCTTGGTTACATTGTCATGAAACTATTGTTAATTTATACATTATTAGCCAACTTTATTATTCTCTTGGAAGTAGCTTGATTTATAACTTAAAGATGCAAGAGTGGGTACGGTAGTGTCCAAAGGCTCCACGCTAGCCCCCTCGATAATAGCCGAAAATGTTCTGAAAATCATGGGATAGGATGAAACTTGACGTCACATTACGCCGAAAGTACTTTTTTTATAGATGAGCGAAATCCATGAGAAAATCTTGTGATAATTTACATGCTTGATAGTACTTTCTCGTTCATGACTTTCTAGTGCATAACCTTTATGGTTATTGAAGAGGGATTATCTCACACTGTCCCTGAGCTAAGGACGATGACCACAATCATGAGAACTACAGGAAGGGAAACGAATCAAGGGTGCCTAGGGATGGATCCCCAAGGAAAACCCTCCGATGCTTAAGTCAGCAACTATGGTAGAGGCCATTTTCCAAAACATTTGTGTGTGTGTTCGTGACACAGGCTACCCGAAGCACTACGTCAACAATGATGGAGAACCGGTCACAAAATCACAAGTCACATGTCATGTGACAAAAGCACCTCCTCACTAGAAGTAAAGCCAGATGCATCCACTGATGTCTTACACTGCATCTCAAGTGTCTCACACTCACCTCGAGCCCAGTGACTGAGAGACTATTCCAAGTACAAGGAACAATAGTAACGAGTGACTAGTCAAGGTCACGTCCGTCGGTGCTCGTCCAAATGCCCCTGACCACGTGTGCACACAAAAGCCCAATGACTTGAGCTAGGCCTCTAGCTAGTCCCCCCCCAATAGGATGCTACTGTAAAGCAAGGGGGCCCACAAAAACTAGCCTAAAAATCATCTCTCGAGAACTCGCCCCACTACCACTCCCAGGTGGGCTGACACGTTGAAGTGTCGTCAGGCTACGACTAGTGGACACTCACTAGACAAAGAGACTCAAAAAAGAAACATCAAAGTATAGACATGCTAACTCGTACCTGTCACACATACTATGAAGCACAAGGCAATACACAGAACTGCCACCAGACTCGGGATAGACAACTAGACCTATACACAATGATCATTGAGCCATATGACTAGGGTCATGATCGTCACACATCACGACAGTATACCGTTAATCAGCCTCGTCCCTAAGCTAAACTCACGATAAAACACAAGTTCTCAGCCCTTAGGCTGCACATAGGACTCTCAATTCCATATAACACAAATCACAGAACATGAGGAAACATCAAAGCCCTCAAACTATATAGGCATGCAACCCGAAGTAAGATAATACCTCCCAACATCCAAAACTAGAGTCTCGATCCTCATAGGATAGTCGAGACACTCATGAGGTCACGTGTCAACCACTAGGTCACAATTGGGTTGACCAGAAATCATAATGACCCACGAAATAACACAAAACACTACTCGATGCAATGGCACTCCTGAACACCCTATAACACAGTCAAGGCCCCCATAGGATGCCCACGACATCCACGTACAATGGGCTAACCAAGGGGTCGAAGTCAAGCCAACTAATATGGAAGAAACACTGTACATAGCTCGGGATGAAGCCACTCTTCTGGGATCCCTTGACACATATATGACTCTCACGGAACACCCAAGACATCCACTGAGTCAAAGACTAACAAGGCACTGAATATTAGGTTCACTAGAGCCCGAGACAACACAAATAAGACTCCAAAAATAGAGAACATTAATGCACCTATAGCCAGTGTCACGATGATTAACGCACTCATACAGAGGGTCACGATATCACCAGAATGCATGCAACAGTAACAGCGCGTCAACACATTGATGCGGCGCACGCGTTGGTCACGATAATAGACATGGCCAGCACCTCGAGCATGATAACACGATGGTTGCGGCCTGAACCTGGGTCACGATAACACTAACACGGCACTTACCTAAGTTGCGTTAACAAAAGATCGCACCCATCACATGTGACGTGTTCCCTACTACCCAACTGTTCATCTCCCTCGATGAACGCGACCACATGACACAACATGTCTCTTCTGAGAACGCACCCCCTGAGAGTTTCGCGTTAAAACACCGAACACAAAAATAGGAAATTTCATACAAATCTCTGTTCCATGCCCCAATCGTCTCCAGAACGACGGGGAAACATCTGAAATCACAATAGCAACCTTCCACAAGCTGGAAGGGGCCAACAAACCACAAAACGATGATCAAATGAGCGATTTCCATAAATCAACCCAAAACGACTCACGAGGGTAACTGGACTCCTACCGGCCCCGAATCATGACCAAATCTTGTCAAACTGGTGGGAATGGCATCCGAACATGCGAGAGGTTCAAATGAAACCAGTTAACACGAGAAACATCACCTGGAACGGTGATTCCATCGCACACCCCAAAACATGCCTTAATTCTTAGAAAATTGGAAACCCGCTCAAACGTGCACTAATCGACACAGAATTCAAGGGAAAAGCAGAACAAGAGGTAAGGAATCCATCTCCCTACCTCCTTCGCCGACCTCTTGAGTCGAAAATGTCGAAACCACCGCACTAACCCACGCCATGATGCTTCAAATCCACCGAGGGATCGTGCCACCGTCACGCTCCATACCTTGTACCTTCACGCTCCATGACACCTCCATGTCATCACCACCTTGTCCATCTCCGCCACGGTCGTACGCCCCGGGGGAGAGGAGAAGAGAGGAGAGAGAACAGAGAGGGAGAGAGTGAACACGGTGGAGAGAGGACAGAGGGGGTTAAGGGATTAAAAAGAAAATGAAAATAGGAAATTATGTAAAAAAGTGCACTTCGCAAGTCCACGTGTCAGGAATAGAAGAAGAGTAGATCCACGTGGCTGGATATTCAGTTTAGCCTCCCGCCTTGGATCATGTGCCTCTAATCCATTTTACTTTAAAGTCCATGTGAGAATCAGGAGTTCTGTGTTTATGCACCCCAAGTGTTCGATCATGAATCTGGGTTATTCTTGACAACCTGGCTTTCTGTCAAAATGAAAATATTGATTTATTAACAATCATTATGAGATATATGAAGCAAGTGATAAGTATCTAAAAGAATGTAGTCTCAGATGTTTCATAAGTTCAGGCAAATCATGTAAATGAATGCACAAAATTATGTATATGCATCGGTGCACAAACAAGATGCATCAACCTGTATAGCTAACACATGCAACAAGTTAGAACAATAGCATCGACCTTTAAGTCACACAGGTAGACCTTATTTTGTCAGAAAGACTATGTTTGAAATGAAGGTGCATCGACCTGTGTGTGCACAAGCCAGTGCTTCATGAATAATAACATCGACGTCCCACCAATGCATGTCTACCTGTAGTGGATGATAAAAGATGAAGGTGCTTAAAACATCGACACAGGAACTAACTGCACCGACCTGACCTTACAACAGATGCACAATGTGCATCGACCTTAGGAATGATATCCTTTGTTGCACTGACATTATGCTACTGAGAATGGCTCAAAAACACTGACCCGTCTATGATGTGCACCGACCTGATGAAACAGTGTCTAGCATAAAATGCCTAGCAACATCGACCTGTGTATAGGGTGCACCGACCTTATAGCACATACAGTGTACAAGATGTACCGACCTGATAGCGCATACTGTGTACATCAGCATCGACCTTCTTGACCAAGATGCATATGTGCATTGACCTTCTAGACTCAATGACACATATGCATCGACCTGTTTGATCAATGCAGTGGAAGATGCATCGACCTTATGAATGCAAAACTTATGCATATGCAATGACCTTCTGAACTGAAATCCATATATGCACCGACCTTACTCTCTCAATGCCTGAATATGCATCGACCTTATAGTGTAGCATCATAAGTATGCATCGACCTGTGTTTCATAAGTATATGAAGATGCATCGACCTTATTTTGAGAAAGACTTATTCTAACTTCAGTAAACACTACAAAGCATCACAGTGTTGCCAGTATCAAAATTAAGATCAATTACACCGTTGCCAGCATCAAAACTAAATATCAAATCCAGAGGAGACATAACGTAGGTGAGTGGCACATGAATCCAGATAAGTAATGATGGGCACATGATTCGAGATTCGATGTCAAAAATATTCTTCTCTCTCCTACCACGTGGATGAAAGGGAAATAAAAGGTAGTAAACCCCTTTCCCAAGACTCTTCTGGAGGCTCTATTCTTCATATAAAAGAGACCTTCATCCTTCAGAGATAGTTTCAGCAACTTAAAAGGGGAGTCTATTCATCTGAGAAGAAAATGTAGAGCCAATGAGTGAGCAGAATAGAAGAAAAGAGAGAGAAAGAGAGTAGAGCTGAGAAGAGGATTGAGAGAAGAGGAGAGAGTTCAAGTCAGAGCAGATAGTCTCGATTGAAGATCTATACTCATCAGTTCTTGGATCAGATCCAGAACTGTCCTTGCTCTTGCGAGAGCTACATATGCTTTTGAGTTTTGTTTGTTTCATTTTCCTTGTTCACTTCCTTGTTTTCATTTTGCACTTTGTTCTTCTGAATCCCTAGTTGGGGATCGGGTGTTCCCCTTGAGTGCTTCAGAGGAAGGGCGAGTTATCTCTGGTGTTCCTTCTGAGAGATTGGTAGAAGGGAGGTGTTCCTCCGATTGTCCACTCTATGGCTTTAGAGGAAGGGAGATCTCGATCTCCAAGTGGTGAGTGACTGGGTGTTCCTCACGGGGTTCCCTCTATGTTGTAGAGAAAGAGAGGATTGGCCCTCTTGTTTTTGAGTAACTGGGTTTTACTCAAATTTCCTTTTGATTTGATCAGAAGAAGAGACGAGAGTGTTCCTCTCGGTCAAGCTGTTTGGCAGCATCTTGTCATAGACTGAGTCTGCTTCTTGTGGTTTGCAAGGTGAAGCCTCACTCAGATTTGAGTGGGGGGTGGACGTAGGTTTGTGGGTAGCAAATCGAACCATCTAAAATCTCAGTGCATCGTGGTTTGCTCTGCGCTTACTTTTCATATCTTCTATCCCCCCTTTGCAGGTTGCTTATGTGTTCTATATCAGAAGTTGTCTTGTGTGATATCTCTTTGAAACTGATATAGTTGCTATGTGTTTATCTGAGTGTTTAGTAGCACTCAACATACTTACAACGCCTGCTTTCTAACATCGATAAAGGAATAATAGGGATGGTAGTAGGTCCCTGTAATGACCAAGAAGAAAGCCACACCTCACCCGAAGGTGGGGGCACATGTCCGCGGCATCACATCGTGGCCCATTCCTCTGGTGACAGCACCCGTATGGGTCTGCCCACCTGCAGTCATCAGAATACACACATACAATCGGAGAAGACAGACTCCGCTGCCAATGGCTAAAGAAATTAGCCCAGAAGCCCAGCGGCTGCAGGACTACATAGACGAGCTAGATGAATATGAACAGCCTAAATTGAAGCCCTTAGTAATATGAGACAATGTCCCATGGTAAGAATTGGAATAGCTTTCGCTGAAACAAGAAGGAGAGGCTGACAAAGCACCGAAAAAGGACGACAACCTATTCTGGGGCCAAGCACCAGCCAAAGAAGAGAAGAAGAAGCAAAAGAAGAAAAGAAGAGTCGACAAGGCCAAGAGGGAGACAGTGCTCTTCTACAATACCCTCTCTACTCTCTTCAATCTGCCCAATGAGGAAGATGAAGAGAAAATATGCTTTACACCCATTGCCGGGGGAAGCCAGGCCGAAGCCGTAATCGCTACTTATGCAACCCGATCAGGCCGAAAATGGGGGCGCCAGTCGCCCGCCAACCACAACATTATTTTCAGAGGGGAGCAACCCTATAAAATATCCCCTCCAGAGGTCAAGGGAGTTCAAATCCCTCCTCCTCCTAGGGCTATACAACCAGAGTGGGGGTAGCAGTGGTGTCCCTTCCTTTCTCGAAGTTCTAAAGATGTCTAAGGGCAAGCAGCCATGTCAAGATGCCAGCTCTGCAGCCGAGGGCACTCTCCCACAACCTCAGTAACTCTCTAGTCTGCCAAATGAAGAGAGAATCAAACCACCGGCGTGCACTGAAGAACAGTAGGAGGGCATTCCCATGTCGCAGGAAGACCTAGACCCAGAGTCTAATGAAGCAGGCCTATCAGGGGCTATAGCACAAGGTTCTTCCAAGTCGAGATGGGCAAAAAAAATAAAGCTATCAAATGTCCAAGCTGGAAGTAGAATAATGAAGCCATTGAAAAAGCTCTTGGCAAGGTTCACCATGTGGGAGATCCACTCCCTGAGTGAAGAGACTCGACAAGTAATTATCATTGCTCTGCAGACGCCTGCCCAATATGAAGCTTGTTTGGCTGAGACACTGCCGGGGGCGAATGTGACTTTCACAGAGGAGGACATGCTACTCCCCACCATCAGTCACAATAGACCACTATATATGAAGGGGCAGCTGAATGGTCGGGAATTGAACAAAATTCTGGTAGATCCTGGAGTAGCCGTCAACATTCTTCCATATAAAATTGACCAGAGGTACTACTTTAATGTGCGCCTCGACAAAGTTGGAGATATGCGTATCACCGGCTTCAATCAAAAATTTAAAGTGCCACTGGGAGTGGCGAAATTTACCCTCACTATGACAGATTTCACTACGAGAGTGCAGTTCCATGTTATTAACTCCAGCACCTCATACAAAGCATTGTTTGGCTACCCCTGGCTGCATGAGAATCTGGTGGTGCCATCCACATTGCACCAGTGTATTAAACATAATCAGGAGGGAAAGGAGGAGAGGGTATTTACTGACCTCCATCCATTTGAAGTGTTTGAATGTCATCTGCTCGACGCTTCTTTATATGCGGAGCAGTCACAGAAGACCTCCAAGGCCAAGGCCCTTGCCAGGGCACCAAGAAACACCTCTGGTGATGACTGGTTTCCACCACCACCATCGAGATCTGTGAGTCCCAAGACGGTGTCACACATCACCAGTATAGGGGACGTGGGTAGAACTGCACCTCCCGCCACCTACCCTGAAGCCAATGAAGCCAAGGTTGACAAGCATCACGGCCATATCAAGATCCCAGAGGGTCTTATTAAGCCAATAGCAGGCCTCAACCATCTCACTGTCGAGCCTCTTAAGACACTGGAGGTGACATAGTCTGAAGGCCCTAGTAGCTTATTTTATGGGCTGAGGAACATGCAGTATAGGAGGACACTGACTGTTATCTCCCTGAAGACATAGAGAACCTGTTAGTCCCTATTCAAGGGCTAACATTTACAACAGACCGGGTGGCCAAGATGTTCCATAAGTAGCACATCCCCTCTGGCCAGCCTCGCAAAGAGAAAGAAGCTTTTAAAAGGCTTTGGTATCCCGCTAGCCTGGATAAAGAATTAAGGCGTGTCTCCCAACACCCGGGATTGGGCTTCACCCTTGAAGAATATTATTACAGTGGGCGCTATGAACAGAGCCCAGGTGCATCGACCTTCTGCTGACCTATCCTCAATGTGCATCAACCTTATAATGGCCTATCCCCAATGTGCATCGACCTTATACAGGCCAAACCCCAATGTGCATCAACCTCATGCAGGCCTAACCCCAATCTGTATCGACCTTATACAAGTCAAACCCTAATGTGCATCGACCTTGTATAGGGCTGACCCCAATGTGCATCGACCGTATGTAGTCCAAACCCGAATGTGCATTGACCTTGTACAGGCCAAACCCCAATATGCATCAACCTTATACAGGCCTGACCACAATGTGCATCGACCTTATGCAGGCCTAACCCCAATGTGCATCGACCTTGTACAGGACAAACCCTAGAGTGCATCGACCTTATACTGGCCCATACCAGATGTGCATTGACCTTATACTTGGCCTTTGCCGAATGTGCATCGACCTTATATTGGCCCATCCCAGATGTGCATTGACCTTGTACTGGCGTGTCCTAGATGTGTATCAACCTTATACTGGCCTGTCCCAGATGTGCATCGACCTTATATTGGGTCTGCACCATATGTGTGTCAACCTTACTTGGGACTTCACAACATGTGCATCAACCTTACTTGGGCGGACCAAATGTGCATCGACTTTACCATGGGTCTAAGCTATATGTGCGTTGACCTTACCATGACCTGGACCAAATGTGCATCGACCTCACCAAGGCTTGGACCAAATGTGCACCGACCTTATCAAGGCTTAGACCAAATGTGCATCGACCTTACCAAGGTCTAGACCAAATGTGCATCGACCTCACAAAGGCCTGGACCAATTGTGCATCGACCTTACCAAGGCCTGCCCCCATGTACACAGACCTGTCTAGAGTCTAAGCTATATGTGCTTTGACCTTTTGTAGAGTCTAAGTAATATGTGCATCGACCATACCATGGTTTTAAACTGTATATGCATCGACCTTACCATGGGTGTAAGCTATTTGTGCATCGACCTTACCATGGGTCTAAGCTGTATATGCATCAACCTTACCATGAGTCTAAGCTATATGTGCATCGACCTTACCATGGGTCTAAGCTGTATATGCATCGACCTTACCATGGCTTGCCCCTATCTGCACAGACCTGTCCAGAGGCTTTAAACTCTAGTAGAGACTCAAGAAACTTGCGAGAGCCTAAAACTTGATGAAAAATAGAAAATGGACATGCTGGTCGATCCCACGTACCCTTAGACCCTGTTTAAAGTGTAGAAAATATTTTGAAATCATTCTAATGCATCATTGACCCCTAAATTTTGAGGTTATGTGTCTACCTTTGAAATGTTCAACCGATGATCTGGGGATGTTATCCACACCCCAGATCCTCCTAAGCTTCACCCTTTCGATCAGGGGATGAGATCTGTACCCCAGATCCTCCCAAGACCTTGCCCATTGTCCTAGGAACTACAGATCCGCCCTCCTATGCAGGGCCATGGTCCCTCACCACTCTTCCTTACTCAAGAAGGGTAGAAGATGACAGAGGTTGATAAGAATGGTTGCTAAAGACTTACCACCCATGAAACCCACCTCCTTATATAGATTTCTAGCCTCCCAAGAACTTTTCCCACGTCCTACAAGGCTCAGTCTAGCCCCCAAGGTCGCTGGCTTGAAGAGGAGTTAATGCCAAGGACCCCTTCGGGTTTGAACAAGTGTGACCCTTCGACAACTGGTCATAAGTGCTAGGGGGCGTGCTCTTCCATTGGGAATTAGGTTGGGGTGTCTTCAAATGAAATCAAGAGAACTTTTAGATATAACTTTGGGTCATAGTTTCATCGCATTTCAGTATCCCTAGCCTGAGTTATGATTTTTGTAAGATATTTATTTATTTTCCACTATTTCAGTCATGACCCTTCGGTAGCCCAAGGTAATTTGGGTATAACCCTAGCATGCAGGCAGTATTTGGGCTCGACCTCAACAGAGAAGGTGTAGCTAACATCCCTTAAGAAATTATGACCATATTTTCAGGTCATTTCATTCATCATAGACGAAGTTATGAATTTCCTATTAATTACATGTGAATTCACCGAATAGTTGCACCTCTTCACAACAGCTGACAATAAAAGGCTCAGAACCTTAGGTTGTGACGCGAATTGGGTTTCCACCTTAACCTAAGTGTTTAGGCTAAGGGCCCAATATTTCCAGTGGGCCAAGTTTCACCTAAATTTGACCACCCTATAATAAGTTACAAATTTCTAAAGACCCTTCAGTAATCTGTTTAGATTTCTAGTTCGTTGAGTTCATGGGTCTGAATTATACTCAATTGGCCAGTGCCCAATTGAACAAAACCCAAATCTCCTCAACACTGCCAGAACAAAATCCCACTCCATCTGGTCGTATGCCTTTTCCATGTCCAGCTTGAGAACCACGTTGTGACCACGAACCTTCTTATGTATATCTCTTACCAGCTGCCTAGAAAGAGATATGTTATCCACAATGAACTTGCCCTTAACGAAGGCCCCTTGCTCCTTGGAAATCAAAGAAGGCAGCAGCGGAGCCAGCCGAGCACAAATGATCTTAGAAATAATCTTGTAAGTGAAATTACACAAACTAACTGGCCTATAGTCACTGAATGCTAAGGGTTCCTGAACCTTAGGAACCATAGTAATTAAAGAAGTTGCAGTACTCCTCGGTAGAGGATACCCCCAAAAAAATCCTTGCATCGCCTGCACAACATCCTGAGAGATTATATCCCAACAGAAGGTGAAGAAGATCCCAGTGAACCCATCCGGTCTCGGTGCATTGGCCCCACTGCAAGACCATACTGCTTGTTTAATCTCCACTGCCTCTGGGATGGCACACAACCGATCATTCAGATCCTCATGAATTAATCGAGGGATACATCTTAACAATTCTTCATCCACCACATGTTCTTCCGATGTGAACAATGCCTTATAAAATTCTTCAGCAAGACCTTCCAGTACATTCTGGTCCGAACACCAACTAGCCTCCTCCCCTACCTTAAGTCGGTGAATGAAACTTCTCCGCTTGTTTGACTGGACTGTTGCATGATAGAAGGCGGTGTTTCTGTCCCCACTCTCGATCCAATCCATCCTGCTCTTTTGATTCCAAAATATTTCTTCCATATGCAAAGCCTTCCAATGCATCGCTTCTGCCTCATAGAGCAGAGATCTGTTAGCTGAAGTGGGTTCAAGATCAAAGGTGAGCTGTCGGCTTTCCACCTCAGCCTCTGCCTCTCTAACCTTCTGAGTCACATCTCTAAACTCCTCCTTATTCCACAGACGCAAAGCCTCCTTGAGCGCTTTGAGCTTCATCTGAAGCCACACAAGACTATTAAAATGTTGCACCCACGTCCGCTGCCACACATCTGAGACCACCTGCATAAAGCCTGGGTGCTCGCACCACATCTTCTGGAAAACAAACCGGCTAGGACCTGCAAAGATTTCTGGCTCGACACCAACAACGGAGAGTGATCTGAAGGCCCTCGAGGAAGATGTTTAACCTGGAACGACGGAGCACCTACCTGCCATTGCCTATTGAATAGAACACGATCCAACCGAGCTCTGATCGCTGCATTCTCAGTTCGGTTATTGCACCAGGTAAAAGCCGGCCCAACATATCCAGCGTCGAACAAGCCAGTAGCTGTAACAAAATTGTGGAAATCCTCCATGGATGACATGTTTACAGCGGCTCCTCCTATCTTCTCAGAAGGCCTCAAGACGCAATCAAAATCTCCTCCAATCCACCAAGGAACATCAATGGTAGCGGCAAAAGTAGAAGGTCATTAAATAGCACTCGCCTGTTACTACAGTCATAGGCTGCATAGACTATAGTAAAGTACATAGGCAAAGTACCTCCTGATCTCTTACCTAGAGTGATGAACTGAGGTGAAAAATCTACCACCTCCAACCCACAGGAATCCTGCCAGAACACCCAGATTTTAGAAGAAGCCCCACTCTTGCCTACCCAAAAATCCATGTTAAGCATCCTGGCCAAAGCTGCTGCTTTATTTAAGGCAATCATCGGTTCTGAGACACCAACAATCCCCGGTTTGAACTTCCTAACCAGCCGTCTGCTACTGGGACGGGAGCCACCATTCCCTACCCCTGATCAAAGGTCGATCTTAGAAAAATACTGAGCTCCTATTATCTGATCGAATAGTTCGTCAATCCTCGGCAATGAGTATTTGTTCTTGATAGTAAGCTGGTTCAATTGCCGATAATCGATGCACAACCTCATAGAACCATCCTTCTTCCGGACGAATAATACAGGGGCTCCCCATGGGGATGTACTAGGACGAATGAACCCCTTCTCAAGCAATTTCATCAACTGTTGCTTCAATTCCCTCAACTCCACAAGAGACATCTGATACGAAGTCTTTGAAATAGGGGACGCGTCGGGAATTAAATCAATAGAAAAGATAACCTCTCTCTCAGGCGGTAGTCCTGACAATTCCTCCGGAAAGACATCTTGAAAATCTCGGGCAACAAGAATGTCCTTTAACTCAATCTTCCTCTCAAGGGTCACAGAAACAAAGGCTAGAAAAGCCTGACATCCTCTCCTCAGCAACTTATCAGCTCGAAGAGCCAAAATAAGTGGCACAGACTTATGGTGCCTAACCCCTCAAGATATAATCCTCATAAGCAGAAAACCATGTAAGTGTAAAGAAGGGCATTCTAACTTAAAGTGAAGGGCAATCTGGAATTGGTCCTAAAAATTGGTAAAGTCGACCGCATTTTATGTCTAAACTCTACCCTATTATAAACGTCCACTTCACCGTTGAAACCCACTTCATCCAGGTCGAGGTTTCATCCTGTTCTAAACCCTTGCATCGACGCATCCTAGTCGTCTGTGCTCTTCTTGTCCTCTCCATTCTTGCTTGTCATTCTTTTCAAACCCATGCTATTAGCCTCCATCTCTCTCTAGCGTCAACCATGTCTTCTCCAGCCACCAAGAGCAAGGGGAAGCGGAAGGCTCTAGAGGAGCAACAACCGGTGGATACTCAATATAAGAAAGCAGATGATGTTCCTCACAAGGAAAGAAGATCCAAGCTGATACATGATGAGGGTACCATTTTTGGAATGCGTGGAGAAAAATCTGCCAAGGGTAAAGAGTAGGTATCAGAGACACCAGCTAAGTGGCACAGGACCTCTGTCGCAGAAGGAACTCATAGAATGTCTGAAGAAGAAAAAGAGTCTGATACCTCATCAATGCAAGCAGAGTCAATGCTTGAGACTGCTAAGATCATCTTCCCACGGTATGTGGATTTTCATGATCAGAAAATGCTTATTAAGTATCCTGAGTTATTGGATTTGATTAAGTTTCAAAAATAGAAGAGATTCATGGGTAAGCATAGATACTACTACCCTAGATTGGTTATGGAGTTTTACAAAAATTTGAAGTTTAATTCAGACCACTCTAGGATATCATCCCATGTTAGAGGAATCAAGATTGATATCACTAGGCATTTTCTTCATAAGGTATTTAGGATTCCTGAAGATGGAGTAGTGGAAGGAGATTTTAAATATGACGAACATGAGGCTTACTCCATACTCACAGACAAGCCTTGTAACCCTAAGGACCGTAACCAAACCAAGCTGACACAGTTTAATGTCAATAAGTTCTCACCTCTAAAGAGACTGTTACATCACATGTTCAGTACAATCATAACTCCACAAGGTGGAGGTAGAGGGAGACTGACTGAGTCATAGAGGTTCATTTTCTACTTCATGTTCAAGAAAATCAGAATCTATCTGCCTGAGTTGATGATACAGATTATTGGAACCTACAAGGAATCTAGAAGGCACTTACCATATGCAGCACACTTGACTGTAATTTTCAAGAAAATGAACATTTCTTTAGAGGATGAGACATTCAAAGAAATCCCTAAAGTGAATGTATACAATGTGGATTTCATCACTAAATTTATGAAGCTTAAGCCATCTGGTACAAGAGTTCAGGATCAGGAGCTAGCAGATCAGCCTGAGCAGGAAAGGGCAGAGCAACATGTCCAAACAGTGGAAGAAGAAAACCAACCAATGGAAGAAGAGCAACAACCAGAATTTGACAAGCAACAACGACAAGAAATATAACAAGAAATGCAGCCTGAGTTAGAACAGTAACAACAGCAACAAGATGTGGAACAAGTGGAACAGATTTAGCAAGATCCACAAAGTCAGGGGGAGCAACAACCACTATTAGATGAGCAAGAAGTGGTAGAACATATAGAGCAACAGGTTGGTTTAGAGATATTACATGATGAGAATCTGCAAGTGCAGTTAGAACATGAGGCAGAACAAGTTCAGGAAGAACCCATTCCAGAGCTTTAGGAAGAGCCTCATCCAAAGCTGCAGGAAGAGCAGCAACCAGAACATCATGAAGAGGAAAGAGAAGAGCTGGAAAGATATGTACAGCAAGAGCAAGAACTTCATGAGTTAGAACAACAGTTTTTGTCAGATGAACAAGTTATGCAGCAGCTTGATCAACACATTGATAAGTTAATTGAACAGATAGAGCAGTAGCAGCAGTAGTTTGTAATGCAACCTGAGTAGCAAAATGAATAGATGGAAATGAATGAGCAAGAAAATCTATAGGAGCAGCCACCTATTGAAGAGCATCAAGAGGAACAAGGGCTAGAAGAACCGCAACAGTCACATGTTAAGGTTGAAATGGCACAAGAAGACCATCTAGGTCCTGCCACATATCATGGACCTTACCATGGACCTATGATGAGAATGGGTATCCATCCACCCCTATCTCCTGAAGAACCTCAAATTCCACCTGAGTTTCAGGCTTCAGGTGTAGCTGGACCAAGCTCAGGTCAAAATGCTGCTAATATTCATCCCTCATTGGTAAACATTTTGATGAATTAATTCTGAATTACGAATGCTACTTTTATGTATTTGAACATGGCTGTAGAGAGAATTGCTCGGTGTTGGACAGTCTCCCTACCTACTTTCTCTTGATGTGCTGCATTCCTAGCTCGATGTCCAGGAAGCTAGATTCTATTCAGTGCAGATTTTTTTGACATGCCAGTGAGGGCAGATGTGGTGGTTGGCATGATATTGCATGGGGTAGGATGACCACTAGCAAGGCTCAAGGAGGTCTGGGGTTGAAGAATGTGAGATTCTTCAATAGGGCTCTTCTGTGCAAATGGCTCTAGAGGTTGGGTCGTGGTGAGGAGGGGCTGTGGTCCCATGTTATTAGACAATGTTACTTCTTGTTCAGTAGGGTTTGGGACTTGGCTCCTTCTCCTCGCTACAGGACATCTCCTCTTTGGCAGGGTATCTTCTCTTGTAAGGATTTTCTCGGCATCAGAGTTCGGGTTCTTCTGGGAAATGGTCAAAGATGCCTATTCTGGAAGGACAGATGATGTGGAGACGCCCCTTGGAGTGCTTGTTTCTTAGCCTCTTCGCGATCGTGGCGGTGCCACGTGGCACGATGGCTCAGGCTTGTGATCAGCTCACATCGGGTGGCTCCTGGGTTTCGACCTTCAGGCGTGCTCTTAGATAGGAGGAGATGGAGCAACTCTAGGGTCTTCTTATTGCTCTCCTCTCTTTCCAAGTTCGGACAAGAGAAGATGAGCGGTCTTGGAGGTGGGAGAAGCAAGGCTCTTTCACTGTCAAGACGGCTTATGCGGTTATCTCTGATGGTGGCTTGCGCTACGGATTCTCCATGTAACACCATTGCTTTATTTTTCTTCCCTTTCCATTTCTTGGAAACTTTCTTCACTCCTTCAGGGCACTCAAACTTGACATGCCCTGGTTCCTTGCATGAGTAACAAATAATTCTATCAGTTTCTTCAAATTATCAGACTTTGATCTGAAAGATTTCTTTACCCGAGGCCTCCACTTCTTGAAGCATTTACTTCTTTCCTTAGAAATTGTCTAAATTTTTGGGTGAGCATAGCTACCTCGTCTTCATCTTGATCACTACTAGATGACTCATCTTCATCGGAGGTTGCTTGATTGCTTGGTCCAGATTTTAAAGCCAAGGGCTTTTTCTTGCTTACCTCCATCTCCTTGTTCTTCATATTTATCCCATAGGTCATAAGAGACCCTATGAGTTCTTCAACTTTGGTTGTCGACAGATCTCTTGACTCCTCCACCACAGTGGCTTTTGTGTGCCAGGTTGGGGCTAATGATTTTAGAATTTTTCTCACTATCTATTGCTCTGTGTAACTCTTCCCTAAATCAGTTAGACTATTAGTGATCTGAGTTAAACAAACATACATATCTGATATGGATTCATCCGGCCTCATCTTGAACATTTTATATTTTGTAATAAGTAAGTTGGCCTTGGTTTCACGTACATGAGAGGTGCCTTCATAAATTACCTCTAGCCGGCCCCACATCTCTTTGGCTGTGGCACATGTCGATACCCTTGAGAATGCCACTGAATGAAGAGAGCAATGCATTATGTGCTTGGCACCCCAGTTATGTGTTGATCTTCTTATTTGCTCACGAGCCCAAGTCTCCTCATCTTCAGGTAGCTCATAGGGACCCTTGCTTACAATGCGCCAAATCTCATGATCTTGAGCCCGAATGAACACATGCATGCGATTTTTCCGATAATGATAGTTAGAACCAGTGAAGAATGGTGGGATGTTAATAGAATGACCCTCAGGCATATGACCCTTTGATGTCATTCCACCATTTCTCTCAAGGCCGTTAGACCACATCATGAGAGATTGGCTCTGATACCATGTGATGTGTAGGAATGGCGAATCTAGAGGGGAGGGGTGAATAGATTAGCCCCTCTTCTTCGGATGACTAAATCAAAGCACTAGTGAAATAAAAATTGAGTGATCACTAAGACAAACCAAAGAGAGATTGTGCACAAGATGAAACGATATAAATGAAGAGTGAGCCTAAGCAAGCATCTAGCGTAAAGCAAACACACAAACAACCCACGGAGACAAGGATTTTTAAGATGGTTCAGACCCAACCCAAAGTCCTGTTAGTATTGGTGTGCTATAGGCCAATTTAGGGTCGGGTAGGCCTGATAGATGTACGATCTTGTTCATAATTAATGAAGTGATATTTGAGCGTAAATTTGTAATTGTATATTACTCTGTGATGTTCCTAGGATATGTGGTTGTAAAGTCTACTCGAGATGGGATCTCGATCATGAGACTAACTTTACATGCACACATACCTTAAAACTGTTCCTGATTGGAGGGTAATCACTCAGGGACTTTGATTACCTATTAAACCAGTGCACATGATGTGTGTCCTTCCACGGGAGTGAACTATGAGATGTTTTGAAGTTTGTAAAAGTATAAAGGCCAAGTCGAGATTTACTGATTTTTGAATCAAGTCAGTTGATATGATATGATACGGTGCAAATTCACCTAATACATGTTATCAATTATGATTGCTAAGAAAAGAGTGCTGAATCTTATGAGTTATTATGGGTGTCTTCGCAAGGTGGTCTGAGTGGGATACATGCGTACCCAATTTTCCTGGGTACTGATGCGGTATCTGATGACTATATGGCAAAGCTTGGGTTTAAGTGAAGTTGATCTGCAGTGCTAAAAGCTCTGCTTTTTCAATTGTCTAGACCCATGTAGGATTTGTACTAGTGAAGGATATGAATCTTAAGGTAGTTCTGGAATTTGAAACTTCTGTTGATACAATCAAAAGATTATTAGCATTATTCTTTTCATTTTTCATTGTACATGTAGTGGAAGAGTGCAGCTTTCTTATACTACGGGAACCTCCAGTTGGAGAATTCTCATACCTGGCTCTGTTCTCATGGGCTTTTATCTGCCATCAAGTGCACACTCTACTGCAAAGGCTTTAGAAAAGTGTGATTCCCTCCCCAGATGTTGCCCTTCACTGTTTTCATTGAACTATCTGCTTTCTTGGAACAGGTGAAGCTTGTCATGCAACTGTTGCATGATTCTGGGCCTTTCAAGGAAGGTTAGAATGAAAGCCGAAGCCTCAGGACCATGATGATGAAGCTGCAAAGGCATCTACTTGCATCGAACTGTGCAGGTGGCTATGCACTTTTAACTTTGTAGTCATTATTTATTCATGAATTTCAATATCTCTGGAAATGACGAGGACTGCAGCCACACATTTTTCGTCACAAATTCAAACTTTCACGGTAACTATATTTTGTAATGCAGTGCTGCTTGCCTGGGCGGATTTGCGGATGGTAGGGAAAGAGAACAGGCAGAAAATTGGTGTATCAAAACATGGGGATGCCTTTTCCTCAAGACGGTCCCAAGCAATCACTTAACACCACAGACATCGTCTGTTAAACCCATGCTTGAATGGAAAAAAAGGTCATTTATCAATGAAAGCTAAAACACTTGCTGGAATCCCAGCCAAGGAAACTAGGGTTCTGATACCAATCAGCTATCAATATATTATTGGTTCCTCGTTCCCTGACAGGTCTCAAGTATCTGGAGTTGCTTGCAGAGGCGGCTGTCCCCAACGTCATTTGCCAATCCTCCTGTTCTACTAGGGCTCTGCATGAATCCCTAGCCAGTGCCAGTCTGGAGTCCAGTGCTAGCAGGAAATTTCATGGAAACTCTATTCTGTTGTCGGATGATTATCGGTTTGTTATCGGTTTCTACAATTGTCAAGCAACATGGCAGCCATTGTGCCCCCATGTCATCCCCAGGTTCGTCTTAACTAATGGTTTGCGGAATACTCGACGTCGAAAGCCCAATTTAGGATCACCATACTGTTGGTTTTGGCCCAATATTGTTATTGTTGCCTAGGCCGCCTCTTTCAACATCGGAGCTCAACCGGCCTGCATCTCATTAAGACGGGGAGGAACTGGTTATTAGATTTTATTTACCCTTACCGTGATGATTGAGATGAGAAAGCAACTTTGCACCTATCCTTTCGGATGAACAAACACACGCAGGGCGTTATTATTAGAAAGTATGTAGTTCGTCTATTAAAATAACTATTAATTAAATGCCTTTTTAGAATAATTACTCCCATAAATACAGTTAAACAAACATTGGTCTGACGTACAACCTTGAAGTTCCAAGTGACATCATCCTCCATGATTTTTTATAGGTGTTCATTCCTAATCTTCATGTTAGCAGGTGAACAAGGGTGTAAAATAGGCTCTACAGGTGACAAATGTGCACTTGTGGTGACAAATAACTGCTAATGGTGACAAATGGATAAAGGCGACGTACTTCAAAGAAGAGAAACTAGCCGAAGGCGATGGCTCCCATGGCTAACGGTGACAAATAGGTGTTACTCATGACAAATGGCTCGAAAGATAGTTTTCACAAAGGCTGTGTCGACGCCACCTGCACAAAGTGTCGACGCCATCAAAGCTCTAGCAGATGTCAAGCAGTGAAGAACAATTGGATCCGTCAATGCAATGCCTTCACTGCGTCGACGTAATGGTGTTTCTAGATGCTAAAGGTAACAAATGGATAAAGGTGACGGTTACTGAAGACTAAGGACAAATAAGTTGTTATCAGTGACAAATGGGCTATAAGGGTGACAAATAGCTCTATAATGGTGAAAAATAGCTAATAGGGCTGACAAATAGCTCAATAAAAATATCGAGACTAAAATTGAAGCCCACCCGCAGTTTTATATGCTCCTCCGCCACCGCCCGTCGCAGCGACAGCTGCACACACTCGCGACGGCGGCGGCAGCGGTGGAAACAACCACCCAGCTTCCCCAATTGCCCTCGTCCGACCACCATGGCTACCGGGATAACCCCCGACTCCGCTCGTGCGGAGACGCAGCCCAACTCCGCCAAGCCCACGCACGCCTCCTCGTCCTGGGCGCCCTCTCCGATGCCGCGGCCGCTGCCCCGCTCCTCACGAGTTACGCCTCCCTCCACTTGCTCGACTCGGCCAGGTCCGTTCTCGAATCGGCGGCTAACCCGGGCGCGCTTGCATGGAACGCTATGATCCGGGTGTACACACGGGCGGGCCACCACGGCAAGGCCCTCCGGTGCTTCTGGGAGATGCTTGCCCGGGGCGTCATGCCTGACAAGTACACCTTTCCTCTAGTGCTGCGAGCATGCACCGGGGCCGGTGATTTGGCCGCGGGAGAGTCGGCACACTGGGAGGCTGCCCGGCGGGGGCTGGATGTGGACGTGTATGTTCGCACTGCACTTGTGGACATGTATGCGAAAATGGGTAAGCTGGAGACTGCGCGGGAACTGTTTGAGACAATGCCTGACACGGACGTGGTCTCTTGGAACGCTATGATATCTGGGTTCGCCAGAAGCGGTGATCCTTGGGGGAGTCTGATGCTGCTCCGTCGGATGCAATCTGCTGGGATGGAGCCGAATTCAGTTACTATTCTGAACTTGTTGCCGGCAATTTGTGAGCTTTCGGATATCTTGTTGTGCAGGGCCCTTCACGGTTTTGTGGTCAGGAGGGATCTGCTGTCGAATGTGAGCAACGGGTTGATGGATGCGTACTCTAAATGTGGAAATGTGGATGCTGCCCGCCTGCTCTTTGATGGGAAATCGGGAAGTAGAGATGCTGTCTCGTGGGGAACAATGATGTCTGGATACGTGCAAAATGGCTGCTTTCTGGAGGCCCTGGAGTTGTTTGACGATTTGAGAAGGGAGAACATTGGATCGAACCGAGTGTCACTAGTGAGTGCTCTGGTGGCAGCGACCGAGATGGGAGATTTAGAAAAGGGGATGGACATCCATGCTTATGCAGGACAGGAGGGGATTAATTCAGACATCTCAGTGGTCACGTCACTTGTGACAATGTACGCAAAGTGTGGTGACTATGAGAAGGCAAAACAATTATTTGAAGGGATTGAAGAGAAAGATGTCATTGCTTGGTCAGCAATGATATCTGCCTCTACCCAAACAGGGCATCCAAAACATGGGCTATCCCTTTTTGCTGAAATGCAAGCGTTAGGTGTCAAGCCGAACAGGGTAACAATAGTCGGTGTGCTTCCAGCCTGTGCAGAAGTACAGGACGTGAAGTTAGGGAAAAGCGTACATGCCTATGTTGTCAAGTCTCAAAGTAGCTTGGATGTCTCAACTGTTACCGCTTTGGTGGCAACATATGCAAAATGTGGATTCTTTCATTCAGCGCATGCTTTGTTTAATGCATTGTCTCATAAGGATATCATCACATGGAACGCATTGATTAACGGGTATGCGCAGACTGGAGATGCCAGTAGTGCACTGAAAATGTTCTATCAATTACGATTAATGGGAATATGTCCAGATTCTGGAACCATGGTAGGTGTTTTACCTGCTTGCTCACTTTTAAATGACATTGACCATGGCATGTGTGCTCATGGGCTGATTATAAAGAATGGTTTTGAGGCAGACCTTCATGTGAAAAATGCCCTTGTTGATATGTATGCCAAGTGTGGAGACTTTACCTCTGCTGAGAATTTGTTCCTTATGGCAAAATCCAGTAATGATGTGATATCATGGAACACACTAATTGCAGGCTATATGCAGAGTGGGCATGCAAAAAAAGCCATACTAGCCTTCCATCAGATGAAATGTGACAATCTGAGGCCCAATCTAGTCACTTATGTTAGCATTCTTCCAGCAGCTGCATATTTTGCTGCTCTTAGAGAAGGTATGTCACTTCACTGCAGTGTAATTAAGAGCGGGTTAGAGTCTCACTTGGTTGTTGGAAACAGTCTTATTGACATGTACTCAAAATGTGGACGGGTGGATTATGCCAAGGGACTTTTTGATCTAATGCAGACTAAAGACATTGTCTCTTGGAATGCAATGATTTCTGGATATGCAGCACATGGTCTTGGTGAAGATGCAGCGGCACTTTTCTCTAAGATGGGTGAGAATCATGTCAAGGCAGATTCAATTTCCTTTCTTGCAGTTTTGTCTGCTTGCAGGCATGGGGGCTTGATTGGAGAGGGAAGAAGGATATTCGATTCCATGAGCTCTGAACACAACTTTGAACCAAACTTGGAGCATTATGCGTGCTTCATTGATTTGTTGGGCCGTTCCAGTCACTTGCATGAGGCCTGGGAACTGATCCAGAGAATGCCTATGGCACCTGATGCTGGTGTGTGGGGCGCTTTAATCGGTGCTTGCAGAATGCACTGTAACGCTTGTCTGGGGGAAATAGCATTAGAGAATTTAGTAAAGCTAGAGCCTCAAAATGCAGCTCATTATGTTGTGTTATCTAACATATATGCTCAGCTTGGTAGGTGGGCTGAGGCCAGGAGTACGAGAAAGATGTTGGGGCATACAGGGTTGACTAAGACTCCTGGATGTAGTTGGGTTGAGATAAAAAACACTGTACATGCATTTAGAGTAGGCGATCAATCACATCCACAGTATGAAAGCATGAGTAGGCTATGGGACAATTTGCAAGAAAAGATGGAGGATATGGGTTATGTGCCAGACACAAGTTCGGTGTTGCATAATGTAGAGGAGGAGGAGAAAGCATCATTTCTCTATAGTCATAGTGAACGCTTAGCCATATCGTTTGCTCTTCTGAGCACTGAACCAGGTGTAACGATTCACATTGTAAAAAACCTTCGTGTCTGTAGTGATTGCCACGCTGTAACAAAGCTGATATCAAAGATCACAGAACGCAAAATAATTGTTAGGGATTCCAGCCGTTTCCATCATTTTGAGAATGCTGCCTGTTCTTGCAACGACTATTGGTGATTATAGTTTCTCTGTACGTGGTGAGAGCTTGCTCTTGCAGCTGATTTCGTTTCCTTTACACTGGCAAATGCAAAGGAAGTGACATGATGTCAGCTTTGACATCTAGCTCCACTCTTTGACTGGTGGACGGTACAGGAAGCAGCAAGAAGGCTTACTGTCAGTTGTCCCGGCCAAGTTGTACTTGTTGTGCATCTTTGAAGCACTTGTGATGGAGCTTTCCTGGTTCCTGCTGAACCACATGGGATCAGGATTTTTGGGATCGGGGGATTTGACTATTAACTGTGGTGTTTTTTGAGGTAATGCACATTCTCCACATCCTATGAAGCATCAGATGTGTATGCCCAATTCAAAAGGGACTGCAAGATTTGACAACAATGCAATATGTAAGGGCAGAATTGAATGTCACTTTGGTTGAGCTGACAAGTTCCATGCATATAGAGTGGCTGAGGCACCAATAATGCAGGGCTGAGCATTTTACCAGCGGGGCGGCGTACATGGAAACAAAGCATGGAGAGAGAAGACAACATTTCTCTGCAGTCACGATGATCGATCACTCATAAGTTGTTCCTCTAGAAGTCATGTCCATGTAGAGAATATGCATCCTGCGGCGGACTGCAGGTGCACAACAAAAGAACTGTTCTCAAATGTGAGACGGTTGTTGGTGTTTCTACTTCAAGTTGCTATATGTTTCCCGATCGTGCCTGCTCCTCCATTGAAGTATCAAAGACCCCATGATGTGGATATGAGCAGCAGAGTTTGCTTTGGAGTCGGCATGTGTTTAAAACCTTTAAAGTGGGCAAGAATAATGAGCTAAAGCAACAGTTCAGTCTATCAATTTGGATCAATGCATTGACAGATTGTTTGAGCTGGAAGCAACAGAATTCTCATCCCACTGCTTTCCTGGAGTAATGCTTAAATGAGGACTGTGTGTGTGAAGGCATTCATACTGAGGTTCCCTTGAGATGTTACTTGTCTGACTATGGTCACGGATAAGCTTCTCCGGCACGGCTCCGTGGTTTATAATCAGAGCTTACGTGCATCAATCTTCCTTCCCCTCCAATGCTGTCAAATTTTTGTTATTTGCTGTTTAGTCAGCTCCTCAGGTGTCATTTTTGTTTTTTTTTGATAATTCTACCATAGTGATTTATTTTCCTACATGATTTTACACATTAACCTACGCCTACAGAAAGTGTTAGACCTGTGTTTCTTCTTATCTCCTTGCGCAACCTTTTTATCGGCGTTGTTTTCTTAGAATTCGCACTCTCCCAAGGGATAAATCAGCAGTTCAAAGTTTCCCACGCTCTACTCGAGAGTCAGAATTTCAGAACAGCCCGCACACCGCAGTCTGACAGACGAAACAAATCAGCTGACAGCTGACATCGGTTGTGGCTGATGCCACACCCTTGCGCATCAGATTTGGTGATTCTGGCGTGGTCTCATGGAGATTCTGGTCCGCATGGAGCCTCAATTGGATCTACCGGTAAAGACCCCACCTCATGATAGGGAGGACTTAGATTCGATGACACTCACATTTAGTCATCGGGGAATGTGAATTCTGGATTTGTTAATATTGAAAAAAAATGTATTAAGGTGGACATGTGTTGGGTTTTTTATCTGATCCTTCACACACCACTTAGACTTGAGTATCATTGTGTTAAGTTTTTCATGTTAGAAATTGAACAGATCAGAGTGCGCAGCAGAGCATGATGGTATCTCACAGTAAAAGAGATCGAAACGACAAGAGATCTTACGGAGCGATATCTGTTGTGGCTGATGCTACACCCTTGCATCATCGGATTTGGTGATTCTGACGTGGTCTCTCATCGAGATTCTGGTCCGCATGGAGCCTCAATTGGATCGACTGGTAAAGAGCCCACCTCATGATAGGGAGGCCTTAGGTTTGATGACTCTCATAGAGGACTTATTTAGCTCACATTTAATCATCTGGGAATGTAAATTCGGGATTTGTTAACTCCTGTCTTGATATTCCTGTCAAGATAATCGCAGCATGTTATCATCCTGTAAATTGATAAATGATAGTTTCCCTACAATGTGACACGAATCACGAGAAACACGGCTCAGAGGAACACCGTCAAACAATAATCACGAGCACACACTCAAGACAGAGCATGACACAAGTGAACACAAGTCTGACACCTCCGAAACAAGGCAACGTCGCTTACGTCTCACAGGGAAAGAGACACGACTACCACAACAACAGATCACAAAAAATAAAATGACAGGCACGGAAAGCATCAGCTTACACAAGGAAACACAGTCCTCACAGCTGACTGCTCGACCACATCATCAGCTCCAGTGCCAATGGCGACAGGGAACACCTGGCACACAGGACGCCAACGATAACAACACTAGACCACAAGCGCAATCAAGTTAGTCCTCATTCAGATATTACATCTGATTGAGTCGCAAGCTAACTCTACTCGGGAAGAGGAGTACAGCAATGCTAACTAACAATACAATGGTACAAGACAGAAACATAAAATCATACAGAAACAACACTCGAAACAACAACATGGCAGCACCTGCAGGATTCTGGCTTTGTACAGCACACAGAACCATGGAACACAACTACAAGCAGGGTCACAATCAAGGCACAATAGTAGCTGATCACACGACTACAGCAAACGAGTCATGCATTGAGTAGCTCACCAAGAAAAGACCCACAACAATGAGAAATGACAATCTCAGGAAATGTATCTCAAGGACTACGAGCACACCTCGAGAACACGACACCCAAGAGACAATACAGAGGAGCAGAGGGCACTCAATCAGCAAGAATGCCAACAAATTTCCCAACACTTACAAACACCGATGCCAACACTAGAAGAATTACCAGCAACAACACGGTAACTGACGACATCAAGGCACAGGAAGCCAAGATGAAGTCACATCGAGGAGAAGCAATTCTCTCGACTGGTGAGAATCTGGCAACCGTGATCCTCGACCCGTGGGTAACCAACCCACATGCTTCCACTGCGCACTCATACAATGCACACAGGCATCAGAAAATACCTCAGTATCCGCATCTCAGCACACACACGGCGCCATCGCAATTCATGAAAATCGCAACATAACACACAACGAGTAATGATCCTACGAACAATTGATCACTAGTCGCCTAAGTGTAAACGAAAGAGAGTACCAGCTTCAGCACAAAGCATGAAGAAAAATGCTAATCGCAGCTTACCCTTACATCCTGAAACAATAAATGAGCCTTCACAACGCATCGGCCTCTAGACACGGCACGACAAATACGGTGCACAATGGCTCTCAACACAAAGGTTAGGTCCAAAGCCAAGCAACTGTAGCATAAGGAGCAGATCAGGCTCAGAATAAACACTGTCCACACTTAAGTAGACATTGGATGAAGGCATCACTAAGACAGCAATTCTCAGGCTTACCTCGAAAAGACTCCACCAAACAGGACGAGATGCATCCAACTCGAGTAACAGAAGCTCACCAGGAAGGAAAATCCTAGGTTTTGTTGAACATTTTCTCAACCAAGGAATCTAATCGACCACTTCAATAGAAGCAAAACATATCAGGAGCTGAACAGACTCAAGTTGGGATGACCAAAACAACGTAAGAACGTGTACAGCCATCGCACCAACGCTGAAAGTCACCAGCCACCTGAACAAGCCACAAAAAAAAATCTCGCACAATGTACTGCGGATTCAAACCTCTCGGCAAACTCTGCCAAGTACAACATGATCGACATGAACACCACGATGAAAAAGAGGCATCCTGTCACATCCTGACGAGAGCAAAAACCATCTCGCGCAGTGCCATCACAGCACGCACAAGTCCACACACGGAAAGCAAAGCAACAAAGAATTACGAACCTAATGCCAGTTGCGGACTGTACTAGACCTTCAGGACTCTGGATATTGTATATCTCAGATTCCCAGGTACTTCACACAACCACGCTCTGATACCACCTGTGATGACCCGGACTCCGGATACCGGATATACCCGATAGGACTACCAAGTAGACCCGATACCACTTGGAACCGGTGAAGCCTCCCAAGAGCTGTAAAGCTCCGAAGGGATAAAAGGATTGTCGTGTAGTACATTGAAGTCGTAGATATAATAGTAAGCAATTAAATTTCATTAATCAGGTTTACTAAAGTAGCTGAAATAAAATTACTTTTTAATTAACTATTTAATTTTAACAATTATACCAGAGTCCAACCCATAGGAAAGACAAGTACAGTCGACAGAAAAGAAAGACGTGCACTGAGGTCGGGGGAAATAAAAAAAACTCTCTCCCTCTCCACTCCTCACTGATGAAAGCCGTCAACTGTAGCATTCTGTCGGCGGTGACCTTAGCATCACTCCACAATAATGGTGGCCACTACACCCCCATGGGTTGGCCATCGTAAGTTCCAGTTTTCAGCTCCAGTATTCCAGCTACAACGCCTTTACAGGCTAGCCGCCCAACTCCAGCATTCTGACTACAACACCTTCACAGGTCAGTCGCCCAACGCTAGTTCCAGTTTCCAACTCTAGCATTCTGGCTACAATGCCTTCATAGGCCAGCCGCCCAGCTCTAGTTCTGATTTCCAGCTCCAATATTCTGGCTACAACGCCTTCACAAGCCAGCCGCCTAGTTCCAGTTTCAGCTTCCAGCTCTAGTAATCTGACTACAATGCCTTTATAGGCTAGCCACCCAACTCTAGCTCCAGTATTCTGGCTACAATGCCTTCACAGGCTAGCCGCCCAGCTCCAGTTTTAGTTTCCAGCTCCAGCATTCCAGCTACAATGCCTTCACAGCCCAGCCACCCAGCCCCATTTCCAGTCTCCAGTCCCATCATTTGGGCTACAATGCCTTCGCAAACTAGCCGCCTAGCCTCAATTCTAGGTCCAGCTCTAGTATCCTGACTACAACACCTCTGATGGCCAGTCAGCCGACTCAGCTTCCAGTCTCTATCACTGATTACAATCTTGGTCCCAATGACAAGTTCCAGTCCCAGACCCAGTTCCAATCTCCAGTCCCTGTCCCAGTCCTAGTTCCTGTCCGCAATGCCTTCCTCAGCTAGCTTGGCCCCAGATCCCCAGGCTAATGTAAAATACATTTTTGGCTAACAACATGATCATAGCCGATACCCTATCACTTGATCTACAACTGGCACACTCCAGAATCTCTTTAGTAGCCCTTACCACGTAGACCATCACATCCCTATGGGTCTATGTAGGCCTCATATAACAAAGGCCTCTGTCCTCCAAAGGACTACCACATGAGAGGTGTTTATCTGATCCACATTTAATCTTGAAAGCATGTTAAATAGGGATTTTGTTAGTCTTGAGTAAAAATGATGAGCATTAAGACATTTGTTAGGTTCAAACGTAGTCTCTGACGCTTTTCTTAACATCTTATGATAGGTTTCTCGTAATAAATTGAGAAAATTAATTATATATGCCTAACAAAGATTCAAATTATCTACATATCCTTAACTTTATGATACTTATCAATAAATCCTCAAAAATTTTAAGAAAGTCATGTCGTACCACTGTCGTTAACGATCTCCCGTGATCTTTACTCGTGATGAGTTAGGAGAAGAAAAAAAGACTAATCTACCATTTTGTCTCTCCTCCTCGTAAGTCTTGACCTACCCTTCTCTCTTTCACTCTCTCGCTCGGTTGGTGGGGGGGTAGGGGTCTCGCTGGAGTCGAGGAACCTGTCGAACCAGGCCAGGAGCATCTCGTGGCAGCGGGGTCCTGCTCGGTGTCCTCGCCCCCGTCCTCTGGCTCGTGCTGCACATACGTCTGGTTTCCGTTATAACTAAATAGTAAAACGAGAGGATGAGTGAGATGTCTCCGTTATAACTAAATAGTAAAGCGAGAGGGCGAGTGACATCTCCAAGAATTTTTATGCTCATTAATGGAATGAGATGCAGATTTTAGATCTATATGAGTATACTTAAGTAAGAGCCATTTTCACCCTTGGCATCCTCAGAAAGTATATATACTTCTCTTATATAAGAACGAAGGAGGAAAAGCGATGGAGAATTGATGGTGGTTGGTGAAATACATACGCTATGTCTTTATTCTCCCTGTCATGTTCATCTCAATCTTTCATCACCTAGCTGTAAGGTAAAAACAAGCCTGCCCCAACAGCATCATGGTCTACGTGACGACAATCTCCTTGACACAGTGCAACCTCACCGCCACCAACAGCGTCAACAACAACCAGCTGGGCTTCAACCTCTGCACGGTAATGGCCATCCGGAATCCCAACAGGATGGTCGACATCTACTACGAGCGGCTAGAGATCGAAGTCTACTACGAAGACCAGAGGTTCTTCTAGGCACCCAAGCGCTGCATCGAACCCGATTGCCACTGAGATCTATCAGGAATGAGAAAATTTGAACCAATCGTAACCCAACTAGAGTGGAATTGTCGGCCCACCCTGTGGGGAGCTCGTTGGAGAGTTGGTTAGCCTGCAGGGGTGGTTGAGCTCCAGAGAGCTGCAGGGGTGGTTGTTGGGAAGGGGGTGACCGGAGGGTAGGGGGCAGTGCAGAGAACGGCCAAAGGACGGGGGGTTTGTGGAGGGCTCTTATCTTGAAAAATAGAAGGAATCTTTTGGGATCAAATGCACTTAATTCATTGATATATTAAATAGGCTAGAGTTTTCTTCTTTGGTGGGCGACGGTGGTTACTTTTTGTTCTTATGGTCTCTCATTTCCTTCTTTAAAATATTATTGTCATACTTAGGAAAGCTGCAGAATATTCTTCTGTATTCTGTTGAAAATTACTTGGATTTGCGCAATCAATTATAAATTGTTGTGATTCAAGTAAAAGTGTATGTTATTGAAGTCCCAAAGGCTAGTAATTCTCTTGATTCCTCATTGCAAGTGAGCAAAGCTTGTATTGTAGTTTCCTAAAATAGAAGCAGAAACTTCTCTTTTACCTGCAGTTGTGTGCATATTTCACAGGTCATGATCAGCATTTGACCCAGTTTAAATTTTCTGACTGATTAAATATAGGCAGACAAGGTTTCCTTTCCATTTTTCTCTTTCATGCGATCTGACATTTCATGCAAAGCAAATATTGGATTGATGGGATTAAGCCCCACCTACCCCTTCCTCTCATTAGAGGGAGGATAAGAGGCTCTTCTGTTTTAGACAGATGATTTCATAAGATGGGAGAATGCTGAAGTTTTAGATGGTCAAAGTTGTGCTCATTTTTAAGACTGCTAATAGGTTTTCTTTTTTTTTTAAAAAAAGAGGGCTTATGTTTCATATCTGATCTTTGAACCTCCACCATTCATTACGTTGTAGTTTGCTCTTCCTCACTACTGATAAAGTAGATTTCGAGTGAAATTTGTGTCCAAGAGCTGCTATACGGTGTTCCCTTCTTCCGGAATGCCACTGCTAGAGCTTCTATTCTCTCTCTATAAGGTGTTCCTTGACGAAGCGATTCTTGCTATTGCTTGGTTTAATTTGGTTTTTTTGCATATAAATCAATGTTAGAGACGAAAATGCAGATATATCATGCCTGGAAACATATTAGCAAGGATATATCACTCGTTTCGACGGAAACTTTCAAAGAAAAATTCACGTCTGTGTAGGCTAACCTATCTATTCTGCTTCAACTGGATTTTCTTTACCGCTTCATAACTGTCCGTATCATCTGCAGGCCGGGGTAATTGAAGAAATGGTCAACGACGCCGTCGATTCTGCGCTTGATTCGGAAGATATGGAAGAGGAGATTGAGGAAGAAGTAGACAAGGTGCTTGCTGCTGTGGCTGGTGAGACAGTTTCACAACTCCCAGAAACTGTCAGGAGGGAGAGACTGAAGCAACCTGCACAGCCAGCGGAAGTTGCTGAGGTATGTACCGAAGCCGAACACTCTTTTTGACTCTGTTACTTGACCGGAAGCCGCGACTAGGCGTTCCAATCGTATGCTTTCGAATTGCATCAGGAGGCCATAGCTGAGGGTGTAGATGATGATGGAGACCTGGAGGAGATAAGGGCACGACTTGCAAGAGTGAGATCATAGTTGCCCCTTTGTGTATGTACACGTCCAAAAGATCTTCAAAAACGCGAAGTTCGTATGCTCTTAATTTATGTGCCAACGACATATGACGAAAGATAGCCACGTTGTACCATCTTCACCGTGAGTGTTTCTCCCTGCTCTCCATATCAATAAATGCTCTTCGCTGGATTGGCCTTCACGCAGATAAGTTGCGACTTGGAAAGTTGATGAATCAAGTTGGGTTCCCTTCCCTCGTGAGAATCGAGTAGTTCGATCCTGCCAGATTTTCTTGTTACAAAGGTAAGGGAAAGTGGAAATGTATGTTATTAATTTGCCATAAGGGGGGAGAAGTTAAATATGTAAATCCTTTTTTCCTTTTGATTACCCGGAATGCCATATGGTTGGTCAAAACTCAGCTTTTATCATCTGGCACTATGGATTTGAGGCTTCAATAGAGTCATTATTAGCATGATTTGTAGACTCGGTGTGACTCAGCACCAACTCAAGGGTATGGGATGGACAGAGATGGTCGAGTTGGTGCTGAGTTGCATCAGAATCGCGTCGAGTAAGGTCATAATCTTTTAAGTTAGAAGTATCGTATTAGATAAAAAAAAACTGATCTGATACGGATCATCGAGTCGATGAATCTTGATTGTTAGACATATTTCTTTGCACCGACCAACAGACTGGCAAATTGAGAGGGAAGATCTCAAACTTGGAATTGAACATCAAGTAATTTTTCACCAACTCCATGTTTAAATTGAACTCTCTTGTTGAACAGATATATTTTAGTGAATATTCTTTGGTGTTTTTTTGCATATAAGGTATTGTTAAAATGTAAGTTACAGATTTGTCATGGCTATATTTTTATTTACACATCTGGCCCCCCACCGGTGACCCTCCCCCAAACAAAAAAAATTAAAAAACCCCTCACTTACCTTCAATGGTAAGTCCCCGCTGCCACTCGCTACCGTCCACTGCCACTCGCCACTCGCCACCGCCACTGGTCGCTCGCCACCATTACAAGCCTGAAGAGAATGCCCCCCACCAGCCCGTTAAATGGGTGGATTGGCATGAGCCGACCGACCCGCACATACCAGGCTGGCCCCACAGTGGACCGGTCTGGTACGTGGTGGGACGCACGGGTCGGTAAGGTCCATTGTGACCTGACCACGACCCATGACCCGACCGTCCCGCCCACCGCCTGGGGCGGGTCGGGTCGTGCGGATCGGGCCGACCCGGACCGAGATGTAAAACCATGCTTACAATTAGAATAGTTCCAAAAATCTTCTACGCATTGAATCTTTTGTTTCCCATGTGGCTTCTTGTTCCAAGCATTCGTTCCATTGAACCTTTACCATGAGAATAATCTTGTTCCTTTGCACACATACCTCATGATCAAGTATTCTTAATAGCTTTTGTTTATATGTCAGATCCTTTTGTATGACTAGATTGTCATGTTCTATAATGTGATATGGATCATGAACATATTTCTTTAGCATGGAGACATGGAACACATTGCGGACTACATATAGTTGAGGTAGCAAGACAATCTGGTAGGCGACCTCGCCAACTCATTCCAGGACTTCAAAGGGACCGATATATCTTAGTGTAAGCTTGCCTTTGACATCGAATCTTCAAATTCCACGACCTGGGAAAACATTAAGGAACACGTGGTCTCCAACTTAGAATTCTAGGTCTCTCGTAGTATCGACATATGTCTTTTGTCTCGACTGAACCATTTGAAGTCTTTCTCTAATGATTTACACTTTTTCAATGGTGTCCCTTACCAGTTTCGGGCCTAGAAGTTACTTTTCCCCAACTTCATCCCAACATATTGGTGAGCGACAACTCCTTCCGTACAATGTCTCAAATGGTGCCATCTGAATGCTAGCTTGATAGCTATTATTGTAGGTAAATTCAACCAGAGACAGATGATCATCCCAACTTCCACCAAAATCTATTACACAAACCCTGAGCATGCCTTCCACTACTTGATTTGTCCTTTTCATCTGACCATCCATTTAGGGATGAAATATAGTGCTGAAATTTAATCTCATCCCCATGGAATGTTGTAGACCCTTCCAAAAGTGTGATGTGAAGCGTGGGTCTCAGTCAGACACTATTGAAACAGGCACTCCATGTAATCTGACGACCTCCTTGATATACAAGGCTGCTAGTACATCCACTGACCATCGACTCTTGATAGGCAGAAAATGTGCAGACTTAGTCAACTGATCAATAATCACCCATATTCTGTCATGTCTGCCCTTTATTTTTGGCAAACCCATGACAAAGTCCATCCCTATATCCTCTCACTTCCACTTAGGAATCTCTAAGATGTAATTTACCGGTGGACTTTTGATGTTCAACCTTGACTTGTTGGCAAGTAAGATTGCGGGACACAAAATCTGTCGCTTCTCTTTTCATGTTGGGCCACCAAAAGTTCTTTTTTAAGTCTTGGTACATCTTGACAGCACCAGGGTGAATTGTGTACTTTGATCGATAATCTTCTTCTAAAATCTTGCTCTTTAATTTCGGGCATTCCGATACACAAGTCCGCTTGTGAAATAATAGTCTTCCATCGATTGCTAACTTGAAGTTGGGTCGTTGATCCAACTTGCTTTTAATTTCTACTAGCACCAGGTCATCATCTTGTAACTCCTTAATCTCGAAAAAAATATTAGGATGTAAACTCATGTGGGATAGAATAACACATCCTTTTTCCTTGTCCAGGGTTAAATTCAACTTTGAGAATTATTCTAGCAGTCGCCATTCCTGAATCATGCAACTGGCTAATAATGCTCTTGGCTTTTGACTAAGGGCATCCACTACGGGGTTACTCTTTCCTGGATGATATTGTATGAAAAAGTCGAAGTCCTTGAAATACTCTAGCCAATGCCTTTGCCTCATGTTTAGCTCTTTTTAAGAGAATAAATACTTCAAGCTTTTATGGTCAGAGTACACAATAATATATTCTCCATGAAGATAATGTCACCAGATTTTTAAAGTAAATACTACCGCGACTAGCTGTAGAACATACAACGGGTAGTTTTCTTCATGATTCTTCAATTGTCAGGAAGAATATGTAATTACCTTCCCTTGTTGCATTAATACGCATCCACGTCCCACACCGGATGCATTAGTATATACTTCAAATTTTTCTCCTTCAGTTGGCAAAGCTAACTAATATCAAACCCGGCCGCAGGGAATGGAGGTTAATTAGTGCGTATATCCATCCTAGGGTCAATAGTCTTCCATGTGCATCGTGGAGATGGGTTTCATTTCAATTAACATGAAAGGGACCTATATATGTACGTATGCCGGGTTAATTTTCCTGCCTCACTTTGTCTACCAGAGCTCAAATTGAAGCATCGACTCAGCTATTCTAGGTTGTCCTTTCCAACGTTTGAATGTGCGGCATTAATTGTGGTAGAGGACAAATATCTAAAATAAATCCCAAGAAATACTAGGTTCATCATCCCAAAGCTTAATTAAATATTTGTTCCAACTTAATTACGGGTGGGGGGGGCCCTTGGCGACCGAGGACTATCTATATGAATCAATGCATCATCCACATGCATCATCTTAGGGCTTAATTAGGATTAGAGAACCTAAAAAGATAAACCAAGTCCCGTGCCGGTGCTGGAAGCAATGTGGTAATCCTAAAGCCGTCGAGGTGAGTGAATGTGGAATCAGGTTGGAACTCCGACGAGGTGGGTATGTTCTGATTTTTTCGATGATCTTCCCATGGGATATGACCCATTCCGTTTATAGGGTGTATGCACCCCCAACCTCCCTTCCGTCCCACCCACATTGTGCACTCCTCCCACATGTTCCGTAATTTTTGATGGATATCTATCAACGTTCCATGCCGAATACACTTTCGGTGTCATTTTTTCTGACTTACTTAACGATGTGCTAACAATATTGCCCCAACGCCGGCTTAATTAGTCATGGTTCGGACTTCTTTTAATTAAGTTTCCAGAGCTATTTCCTTCAACCTAGCTCGTGTTCATGCCAACAGGCGTGTTCTCCTCTTCTTCCTCTGTCAATTCTATGAAACAGATGACACTTACAGCTGTTTTTCTTGCTCGGGATGCTGGCCACTCCGGACTGTGAGCATCCACTTGATGTGAATTATTATATGGATGTCACCTTTGCAGAAAGGCCATTTGACTACGTACAATATTTTGCTGGATGAAGACGTTACAATCCTAGGCCTATATTTTATATAGAGTGCTGATGCGGACTATATATGCTGAACTGGACAACTGGTTTAACAGCTCCCAGATGTTGATTTAATTCTTAACTTGTCCATTATGGTAACTGTGGCACCAACGAAAACAGGAGACTACGGCATGCGGTGATGATAACTTAAATTAGTATGGGTAAACAACGTCCCGGCTTTTTGTTTTTCTCACGAGCGAGTCACGTTAGGTACGTAGACGCGGTTTCCCGCGAACGTTAAGATCTCCCCGATTTGACCTGGACTTTGAAATCTGACGGAGATCGAGAACCCATATACATATATATATATATATATACATATAGGATGTATTTAGTTTATGTTTCGCAATAACGTAGCAAGGAACCGCATTCACTGGATGGAGATTAAAATGTCATGAAGAGGAACTCGCGCGTGCTACGAGACGCCCATGAGTACGTAGGAGAAGTCTTCACATCTTGTGGACACATACGTTGGGCCTCCTTTCGAAGGACCGTTCATGATGTTGGAACAACAAGCTGATCAAAAGCCCTTTAATTATGGTTGGGCTGAGCACTCAAAACGATCACCTAACGGGCCGGATCTCCAAATTAATGCTGGCCATATATTAAGAACGGGTGAGGGTTTGGGATGCAAGTAGAGCAATCAGGGAGGGAGGGGTCTGATGAGTTCCGGAAAGTGGTCAAATTTGGCGGGACTACTCTGTGATCAAAATATATGGACACGGGTGGTATAAGCGATCGAGGTGATGAAATTAAGGGCCGCGAAAGACCGGTCAAATAGTCCCGGCCACATGTGGGACCTCCACACGTGTTGGGGATGATTTGCCAAATTCTGGGGTTTCTTGGCCTTTTCTCCATCGACGTACGTAACGTCGCCCGTCCAAGGGGGAACAATCGGACACCAAGTAACCAGCAGGATTTGCAGCTTGTAGTCGAGACGAGCTTTAAAATATGCCATACATATACCATTTATGTCATCAGGGTAATCTGGTGCAGGTGCATACATCAACTACTTAAATTAATTATTTCCCCTTGTTTCCAGTTCTATTATCTTATTTTGTTAGCTTATGAAAAGCTCTGGCTCTTTTT
This sequence comes from Amorphophallus titanum, assembly GCA_024336825.1. NCBI lineage: Eukaryota > Viridiplantae > Streptophyta > Magnoliopsida > Alismatales > Araceae > Amorphophallus > Amorphophallus titanum. The sequence goes on along the minus strand of JANBPO010000598.1, from coordinate 3,250,695 downwards.
CCTTGCATCGATCCCTACACATCTATAAGCTTGAACAGAACTTCAAACAACGAGTTTAGACCAGACTTTAGGTTCCCAGTCCCTTTCTCGCCAACTCAGGACCTACTGGGGGCCGGCTTGTGGGTCACACACAGTCTGGGCTTTCTCTTTCTCCTCCTCTCCTCTTCCTCTTACACAATATCGCCATTACAGGCCTTATGCCCGAATCGATGCAGAAATTCTCCTTTTGCGTTAGCATTACCTTCTTGCAAATGAATAAACCCTTTTCATCAGCACAAGGTCTCGTGTCCTAGCCAACTGTCATATGCCATCCGCATTCTCTTACCTTGCATTTTAAAAAAAAATTGGGGCTTAAAATATAGGTGCCCTGCCAGACTTATTCCTACACTAGAGCAAGGGCAAAAAGGGCTGTAACCCAGCTGTGGCAAAAACCCGAAAGGATGCTGCAGGCAAAATCGGGTACCCCGCCACGTGAAAATATGAAAGGATGCATGGACAAAAGCAAGAGGGGGCTGACTTTGGTGAAAACCCAAAAGGGCACCTAAGTTAGTAAGGTGGTAATTAAAGGTTCCTCTCTACCTTCACCCGCACGGAGGTCAAAATAGAATATTCCCACAAGTCCCACTGGAGAATAAACCACTATTGACCCTTGTCATCATTGGCAAGACCAGTCGATATCTCCCTTGACTTGGACCTTTCCTCCTCATTAATGAACAAACCTATCCTTGTTTCGACATTTAACCAATGTCGATGAACATACAACCATTGACCCTGGTCATCAATGGCAAGGCCGATCAATATCTCCATTAACTTGCACATTTCATCCTAGTTAACAAATAAACCCATTTTACTTTGGCATTTAATCAATGTCGATGAACAAACCATTGTTGACCCTTATTATCATCTGCAAGACTGGTCAATATCCCCTTAACCTGGACCTTTCATCCTTGTTAATGAACAAATCCTTTTTGCTTCGGCATTTAACCAATGTCGATGAATAAACTATTGTTGACCCTTGTCATCATCGGCAAGACCGGTCAATTTCTCCTTAACCTAGACCTTTCATCCTTGTTAATGAACAAAACCTCTTTGCTTTGACATTTAACCAATGTCGATGAACAAACAACCATTGTTGACGCTTGTCATCATCGGCAAGACCGGTCAATATCCCCTTAACCTGGACCTTTCGTCCTCGTTAATGAACAAAATCTTTTTGATTCGACATTTAACCAATGTCGATGAACAAACAACCATTGTTGACCCTTGTCATCATCAACAAGATCGGTCAATATTCTCTTAACTTGGACCTTTCGTCATCGTTAATGAACAAAGCTACCTTGACTTCGACATTTAACCAATGTCAATGAACAAACCACTATTGACCATTGTCATCATTGGCAAGACCGGTCAATACTCCCTTAACCTAGACCTTTCATCCTCATTAATGAACAAACCTAGCCTCGCTTCGGCATTTAACCAATGTTGATGAACAAACAACCATTAACCCTTGTCATCATCGGCAACACCGATCAATACACCCTTAACCTGGACCTTTTGTCCTCGTTAATGAACAAACCTATCCTTACTTCAACATTTAACCAATGTCGATGAACATACAACCATTGACCCTTGTCATCATCGGCAAGACCAGTCAATATCTCCCTTAACCTGGACCTTTCGTCCTCGTTAATGAACAAACCTATCCTTGCTTCGGCATTTAACTAATGTCGATGAATAAACAACCATTGACCATTGTCATCATCGGCAAGACCGGTCAATATCTCCCTTCACCTGGACCTTCTGTCCTCGTTAATAAATAAAGCCATTTTACTTTGGCATTTAACTAATGTCTATAAACAAACTATTGTTGACCCTTGTCATCATCGATAAGATTGGTCAATTTCCCCTTAACTTGGACCTTTCGTCCTCGTTAATGAATGAACCCATTTTGCCTCAGCATCCCACCTAATGCTGATGAACACACTACCCCTGGTTTTGTCATCATCGGCAAAATCAGTAAAAGAAGCTTTGACTTGGACCTTCCGTCCTCATTAACGAAAGAAAAATCTACCCTTTGCTTCGACATATTACTCAATGCTGACAAATGCATTAGCCCCTGGGTCTTTGTCATCCTCGATAAGACCAGTGAATACACGGTCACTCGGGTCTTCCACCCTTGATGGCTACCCCCTTTTCACTGCATCGGCATATGTTTTAATGTCGATGAATACAATGACCTTTTGACATTTGTCCTTAAATATTCTCTACTTGAGTTAGCATAGCCCTAACCTCGGGGGAAATTTACATTGCGGTGGAGTGAACTCTGATGAGTTGATAGACCCAGATTCAGAGGGGGGTGAATGAATCCCCTTCAATTTTTTTTTTTGTGAAATAAAATTTTTACCACACTCAATGCGGCTGATTTAAACTAAAGGCTCAGCACAAATGTGTCCCTCAGGCATACAGACACGCACATAAGCTATGCCCTTTATTTATCAATATCATCAATGGAGCCCGAGACAAGCCCTCGGGGTAACTCGAACAAAAATGGGCAGAATATAAAAGCCCTGTGTACGAGAATGTACCAAAGCCCATCAAGCACCAGACTCGCTCCTCCTCAAGTCAGCAAGGCGAGCCTCCCTCTGAAGAGCCTCCTCCTGGAGTCCCTCTAGTCTGCGGCAGAGAGCCTCTACCTCGACCTACGCACTGCTCACGCCAACTCAACCTCCTGAAGCTCCCTCTGTAGCTCCTCTACTCGGAGAAAGGCTCTCCTGCTACGCTCGCTAGCAATCTCGACCTCGACACCGAGCTCAGCATGGGTGGCTCGAAGTCCACGGAGCTCCTCCTCCTCCTCCTGGATCTGCAGCTGGGTCCTCCGTCTCCGCTCCTGCGCGATATAAAGGCGAGCGAACTCGCTCCACAACAATGTCAGTTTCGCCGCCCATGCATCTCTGGGGAGACCTAACATGTGGTAACCCATGGTGAAGGCTTCCAGGTTACCCCTCAAAGCCTCTACATTCGACAAGGGGTCAACCTGGATCAACTGATCAAGACCCTGGAGAAGCTGGTCCGCCATGGCGGCGTTCAACGCCATCCCCAGCGCAGGGTGTCAGGCCACTCGACCCCAAGGGCAGGGAAGTCCACGGGCACTTCTACTTCACCCCCTGTTAAGCCTGAAATGAGAAAAGAAGAAGAAAAAATTGTGAGTGTATCACCACAATAAAATCGCCATGAGCCAGGTTCCAAAGTGCAAGCCACGATGGCCTTACCTGAAGCAGCCACGCTCGTCAAGTCAAGCCTGAAAGAAGACCCCTCCTCCAAGACTGGAGGGGAGAGGTCAATACGAGTGTTAGTACTCTGTTTGCATCGATAGCAGGGGCGAAGACTTCAACGTGATAAAGCCATACCAATCCCTGCAGGAGTCTCCTCCTCAATCCTGGCGACGCCAGTGTTTGCTGCTGGCTCCATAGGAGGAATGGATGAAACATGAAGGGCCATCAACAAATGAAGTGACGGTTAAATATCACAAGGAAGGCTCATCTGACAAATGATGCGAGCTCCTGATCCAAGAAAAAAAAACATACCTAGAGCCGAGAGCTCTACAGAGGTAGCCCTCTGGTCAGCGGCTTCCCTCTCCTCCAAAGGAGCCTGGGACGATCTCGCTGCCATGTCTGTCCCCTCAGGCTGAGGGGAAGACCTCCCCTCCGGATGATCAACAACTGTCCAAGCCAGAGGCATCATACAATGTCACTATGCACGGACATATGAAAAGGGAGGAAAGTACAAAATATTGTGCATACTTGAAGCCTGCATCTCGTTGGACTCTGCAGTGCCGACAGTACCTGTCAAAGGCCCCAGAGCCGGGGGTGGTGCCACTTCGTCTTGCACCCTCATCCTGGTACTCATTGCCCCCAGATCTCTATCATAATCCGGCAAGTCGGTAGTAGGCCCCGACTCAATGAGCTTGGAGAGCTCATCCAAGGAGGAGGTCGCCCGGGCAGCTACATAATGAGCAACACAATAAGTCAAAGGGTTTACAATTCAACGTATGAAAATGATCTAGCCCTAAATTACCTGGGCTCATCCGTACTTCTTCTTCTTTAGAATAGCTCGATGAGGAGGAAGAAGAGCCCCCACTAGAGGAGGTGTCGGACGTCCCTGTACTCGATGAGGTACTAGAACTTCCCCCGCTCGAAGAATCTGACGATGAAGAAGTTCCCTTACTGTTAGGGGATTCACCCCCTTCTTCAACGACGGGGAGAGTGGGTCAGACCCCAAGAGCCTCTGCAACATCTGCAACAGGCAATTCTATATCAGCCAAAGCACGTACTCTCTCGAGTGCTGAAAGAGAGGAAAAATAAGGGTTAAGTACGAGAAACACTTACCCAAGCCCTAAACAGCAGAGGTCCCTCCTATGTCAAGGACAGGAGAATCGCCAGTCACAGGCGTGTAATCGTTGGCAAGAGGATCCAAACCCTCAATGTCCACACTAATATCAGGAGCGGACTTGTCGACCTCCAGCCCCGCCTCTACAAAGACGTTCTCGGGACAGGGAGAAAAGCTCACAGCAGTCCCAGCCTCAAGAGGAACTTCATTCAAAAAAAAGGGAAGAAGGAGTCAGGCAACAACATTGTAAAGTCATGTTATAGTGCTGGCTTGAAGTAAAATTCCCTTTACTTACTGGAGACGCCCGCTGGAGTAGGAGACTCCTCCCCAGAACGCGGGCGGACGGCAGGCCACGCGTCACCCTCTTGACTGTCAGCCCGAGATCTCTTCCCGAAGGTACAGAAACGGAAAGAGAGGGATTCGAACCCTCGGTAAACAAAAGCCTACATAGCAGTTCCAATGCTACGCCCCTCTCTCTTCGCTTTCTCTCCCCCTCTCCTCCGGGCGACCGACGGGGGTGAAGACGGGTGAGGCAGGGATGACGTGAGGGCGAGGAGTGCGAGGATGGGATGAGGATCGAGGCGACGGAGGTGCGGCGAGCTAGGTCACGAGTTCGGGCGCTGGCGAGGGTTTCAACAGCGTTTTCTTCGTGGATTGGCATCCACGATGCGTCAAATCTTCGGTGGAGGTAGGGGGACGGTTCCCTAGCTCGCATATTTCATTTCCCACGAGTTTCGTAGGCCTTGGTGAGCCGAGCGGGCTATTCGGGGTGTTTTGAAAAAAATCCATGTTTTAGGGCTTGAGCGTCGATCCGCCGTTTTACGAGGTTTTGGACCGATTCGGGACTTTAGATGCATGCTAGGGGGGTCGGAGGAGCTTCCCCCTTGTTTTTCCCATCATCCGTGGATGATCGAGGCGTGGAACAGATTTTTGGGAATGTTCCCGCCGTCCCGTTCTCAGGTGGGTGTAGTGGTACTTCCAGAGACCGCCACACTCACTGGTGGCCCAAGGTAGGCACGCCAGAGGCCATGGCAGCCCATGGCGGGTGTGCCACAGGGTACTGTTTTGTCGGCAGGGGTTTCCGTCGGCTGGCGGCCGCACGATAAACTACCAATTGGGGTGGCAGCCGAAGCTTCGATCGCTACCCTCATTTTTGATCGTTGTGCCTCGGGGCGCATGTTTTTGATCGTTGGGGTCACGTGCCTCTAGCAGCCGTAAGTACGGGTGCCAGAGGGTTCCTGGTGGGCCAAGGTTGGTTCGCTAGAGCGTTGTGGCGGCCTGAGGCAGGCGCGCCAGAGCCATTGTGACTCGTGTTCTAGCGCGCCCGGGTTGGGCCGCTAGAGTACCTGTAGCGGACCGGAGTTGGGCAACTAGAGCCAGTGGCGGCCCAAGGTTGGACCGCCTAAGTCTGGGCTACACCGGGTGGTTTGTAGTCCCGTTTTGCTTCGATCTGTGATTTTTGTGAGTCGGTTCTCACCTCCGGTGACCCGTCCACTAGTCATAGCTTCCATGGCATGCGTGTGTCGGCCCACTGGGAGCACTAGTGTGGCGTACCCGAGAGAGACGGTGAGTAGGCTGGTTATCGTAGGGCCCCCACACATAGCCGAGTCCGGGCTCGGGGGGAATTACCAGCTAGAGGACAGGCCTAGGGCGTATGGCCTGAGTATGCACATGAAGTTGGGGACGTCGGACAGCACCGGCGGGCGCGACCCCAACTAGTCCTTATTTTGTGGTACTACTGGTTACTGAGTGTGTCTTGTCTCCGCCTGGGGCATGGTAGCTAGACACTTGTGAGGCGGTGTAAGACGTCGGGGGATGCATCCAGTCGTTCTTCTAGTGGGAGGTGCTCTTGTCTACCGGTAGGTACGGACTCGAGTTTTGACGGATTGAGGTTCAATTTGCGCGGTAGTCCCGTCATGTGACGTGAGTTGTCGTGTCCCAGATTTCCATTTTTCATCTGTGAGACGGGACTTCGTGTGTGATTTTGGGAGTGTTCCCGTAGTCGAGGCTGGGGTTTCCGGTGAGCGTCACCGAGGGCTTTCCCTAGACGGCGTTGAGGTCACGACGGCGAGATCGTGATTGTGTTTCCAGACCGCGTGGTTTCAGTGTGGGCTCTTGTCTGCGAGGACAGGCCCCCACGACGGTGACGTCATGGCATTTTCCTAGTAGCGTGGCTAGGGTGGTGCGTGTCTGGTGGTCCCCCGATCATAGAATCGGGATGTCGGGTGCGTGACTTGGTTGTCCCCCGACGGGAGACCAGGTCGTGTTTTCCAGTACAGTAGGAGTAGCTATAGAGCCAAGGTTTTACCGGCCGCCGTAGGTTACTGTTCCTGCTGTTACTGCTATTCTTTCTGTAGCTAGCGTTGCTCTTTCCCTTTCCCCGTCATTTTCTCGGTTGGGATTCTGCGGGATCCCTACTGAGCCAGTGATAGGAGGCTCACCCCTGGTTTTCAGATGCGGTGGTTCTTCCTCGAGGTTCGAGGACGTTGCAAGGAGGTTCCTAGTTGCCAGCTTGTCGGGCCAAGTGTTCACTTAGAGTGTGGTACGTTTTACTGCTTTAAACCATACTCTTTGTTGGACTGGACTCTGTTGTAGTTAGTTATTTATTTCTGTTATTATATATGTTGTCCTGCTTTATTTTCTATTTCTATGTACACCACACCTATCCTTTAGCCCTTCCGAGTCTTCGAGCTCGTAACCTTTGTACTTGACTCAATAAAAGTAAAATTTACATAGATATGACTCCAGATTGAAAAGAAATTTACATAATGTGACCAGAAAAGTTGATAAGCTCAAATTCTTGTTGCCGATGATCATCCGAGCCTCGAGCGAGAGGAAATTAGGGAAGATGTCCCCATCACTCGGGTAACTAACTGGCAGGCCTTAGATTTGGCCTCAGACTGAGGGTGAGAACTTGCAGGAGTCGAGAGAAGGTGTTTTGGGTGAGTGGGCCTAGCCTTTGTGGCCTGTGTCGCGTTGTAAGGCAGGTTGGCAGGTAGCTCTGGGTTGGCCCGAGAGCTAGAAATAAACGGCTCGTCGCCACATATCTGAGGGTCGGGGGTGGCCCCGACTTGTTGGAGGGTTGCCGTAGAACGTGGCTGGTGTGTTGGAGCCGTGGCTTGGCCCCCGACTTGTTGTAGAATAGCTAGAATATGCACGCCCATAAGGTGTTTAGAGAAATTCCTGGCACACGTGCATGGGTCGTATGAGTGTGCTACGGGCCTTCAAAGTCCATGGTTGGCTAGAATGAGTCATCTTTTGACTTTAGATGGCCGGAGGGAGACGTCTTGGGGGTAGACCCCGGCCTCATTGCTGGGTGCCACGTGTCATGGCTTGTAGTCAGGATGCCCCCTGGTTGGCCCAGGTGACTAAATTGAAGGTAGGCAAACCTGCAAGCTGGGTGATCGGGGGTGGCCCTAATCAATTGTTGATGTTACCGTGGGTCACGGCTAGCTAGTTAGGACCCTTGGTTGGGCCCAATGTGACGTAGAAAGGGTTGGTGGATAATGCCTTAAAGGTGTTCAGGAAAATTCCTGAGCCCTTATTTCTTGTCATTTTTTCAGGGAAAACATCTGGGTACAACAAATGCCCCCCATAGGGCATGCGTCGGAGGCAGAGACGAGGGAAGGTGGCTCGTGAGCTCCTCATTTTGCTCCTTTCTAGTTGCACTTGGAGCCTTATATGCACTTTATGTTTGTGCTTTGTCTTTATGTGCTGGCTCTTATATACATATGGCTAATGCTATGCACCTATTTCCTTGCATGCTTTGTCGGGTAGCTATGGTGAGATTCGGCAAGGATGATCGGGTTCTGAGGCATGTGAGGAGGACCACTGGGTGAGGAGGACTGGGCGGCCCTTACCTCCTCTGGGCCTGCCTGTGATCACTGCCGCCAGCATTGGCCATCTTGACCTGGGGTGTTCACTTGTGGTTGAGGTCCCTGTTGGAGAGGGGGTGAATGGAGTAGGAATTGTGGAGCTGGCCAGGCTTTTAGAGGCCAGCAGCATCTATACTTACGACCGTTCTGGAGGTACCCGATGGAGTTTCTGTTGGATCGGCACCTGTTCGAATTCATGAGGAGTTTTGTCCCAGCTGGTATGGAAGACAAAGACCCTTGTGTTGCTGGAGAGCGGCGCTGGCTGGAGCGCGCTATTCTGCTGGGTAGGGACAGCCTACATGGGGTTACCTTCTACAGCTTCCTGAGCTTCTCTGTAGACTTCTGGCGGCAGGGACAGTTTCCTAGTGCAGAGTGTCTGGGCTTCTTTAGTAGGGAGGACCAGTTTGGGGTCGATGCCGATGCATTGGGTCCAGCATCCTAGGACCTGCACGGCCATCACCGAGTCGAGATTGAGGGAGTGACGGGGCTGGTGCTAGAGCCATCAAGGCTACAGTTTGTTGGCGAGGGATATGATGACCACAACCTTCTGGACGGGGTCCTTCGGTAGATAGTCATGAGCTAGTATGGTTGCTCGTCAATGATCTCCTCGCACCGGTATCACCAGGGTGCGACCGAGTGGCTGATGGGCATAGTACATCACTATAGGATGCTTTTGGACCGAGCAGGGATTAGATATGCAGTGACAATGGCGCTATATGGGTACCCCTACTATACGTGGTTGATTCAGGCACTAGCGGAATGCTTCAACTACTGGTGGAACACAGTGGCGACAACAGAGGGGGAGACCTCTCTGGACTTGTGGTCTTTGTTCAAGATTTCAAGCTTATCGATCAGCGGTGAGGAATACGAGGAGGTGGTGTTGGATGGCTTCCATTGCAGTCACCTTGACGGGTAGGGACGATACTGGGTCCCTCACAGTTACCGATATCTGCTGAAGACTTGGAGAGATCTAACTTTGGCAGGGAGAGAGAAGGGCTGTGCAAAGTCCCAGGGTGCCTCTAAAGGTGTGGGTCCATCATTTCTACAACGGGCCATTTTGCTTCTACCAGGAGTTCGCGCGAGATTAGACCCAGTGGGAGGAGTATACGAAGGCGGAGCTACGATTCAGGACCTACTCTACATACATCTATGCGCCGCGAGAGGGGTGGAATCCCCATGGGCTGCCAGACATGACCCACTTGGCCACCTATCTGGCTTACTAGCTGGCGACCTTCATTGTTCCCCACGGAGAGGATAGTCTTCTGAGGGCCGAGCTGCTATGGCTCGCCTGTTTACTGGTAGAAGGACAGAGGCTGGCATTGGCTCCTGCGGCATTGGCCAACATTTACCATGGGTTGGGAGCACTGTCAGCACACCCCGTGCCATGCGAGTGGAGTTTACTTTTGCCGACCCACTACCTTAGCGTGTGGGCCGATTTACTCTTTCCTGGGTTGGTAACGAGGACGACAGTGGTGAACCTGGCAGCCCCTTTGCTATTCAGCTTCATAGGGCAGCCAAATGGAGATGCTGTAGCACAGCTGGATGGAGCTAGGAGGGCCCTATCCAACTTGCCTGGCAGGGGTGAGGATGGGCTCCCATTTGACAGTGCTTCGAGGGACTTTCACCTGGTTCTGGTGCCTTCAAGTGGCGGGGTGGCCTGCACCCTTCTACATCAGTGAGAGCCGGATGCTTTAGTGTACACGGAGTGGGTGATCAGCACCTGATCGACGATGTTGGTGCTGCATCGGTCTGCTACAAGCATCCTGGAGCCTTACTATGCGCACCGATTTACCCAAAACTTCGGGTACGACTAGGCGATCCCGCCAAACCAGGAGTTCCCTTTGGCGAGCCGATTGTACAAGGGTCGGGATGGCCACCTGGTAGTAGCTACTTGGTGGGACTTCTATTATCGCGGGGAGTCAGAATAGTTACCGACACCAGGGTTAGACCGCCGCGGGAGGTTCGACGTCCACTATGCTAGGTGGTGGTTCAAGCACAACCATTTGTATCGCCAAAAGGCTTCGGCGATCTGAAAGGTTGAGGAGAGTTGGCTTCTGCAAGAGGATCAACCTCCCATTTCGCTGGATGATGAGTTCTTGAGGACTCGCTTCTCCCGGATCTACTGGGATGTGGAGCGGCTTGCACAGCAGTGGTCCTGAGGTAGTCGGGTTTCCTTGACATCTGGGCGAGGTTATAGTGGGGCCCTCAAGCCCCTGAGGCCGGTGCAGGTGGGGCCTGCGGGTGCTGGTGTTGGGGCGTCACGGTCGAGGATGCTGAGGACCTGGTGGACCCAGTTCCGAGCCGATTGCAGCTTTGGGAGGAATGGTTCCCTGGACAGGGTGCTCCCGGAGGGGAGCTTTGCCGACACTACTGTCAGTGACTGGAGGCACCATATTGCTCATGCGATCGAATCTGCCAGACCGGTGGAGTTTGTCTCTTACATTGAGTGCGCCCACACACTACGAGACATCAGGGAGGCAGTTGCTAAAGCTGCCTGAGTGCTGGGGTTGAAGTTGGAGCAACTGGTTCCTCTACCGTTGACTCCCTTGGGTGCTTCAGGTGAGACATGTCCCTCTTCCTTTCTCTTTTTTTTTCTTCTTTGTATATGCAGCTGAGGTATTGTTTATTGATGTGTTCGTTTGGCAGGTTCCCCGGTAGGGGATGGTCATTCCTCAATGGAGGCATCCTCTGGGAGTGGGGATGAGAGTCTTCAGCCTAGGTGGAAGCGCCCCCGGGTGGATACTGGAGTAGTGGAGGATGAGGAGTCCTCTCTGTTGACACCCGTTTTATGACCAATGACTTGGGTCATCTCCTTATCCATTTTTATGATGTCTCGAGTTATTCACCGATTATTGGGCTATTTTGGTCACTTTTGGGCTTATTGTTATGGGTTGTTCTCCCTGGTTGGGCCTGTTTCCTTGTCTCTTTGTCGCATTTTGAGCTTAGTAAGTCTTTTTTCCTTTGTGCCATGCTCACCTGCCCTAGCGGTCTATAGAACAACCGCTAGTTGGTTTTGGTGGTCCTTTGGTAGACCGCTAGGTAGACAGAGAGTCTTATTATCTTATCTTTTCTCCCGTTGGCCTTATCTTTTAATGGATAATCTACAGTAATGGTCTATCGCGTGACCGTTAGTGGGCTTTAGCGGTTCTTTGCTAGACCACTAGGGTACGGAGAGTCCTGTTAGGTCTCTTCGATCTTCTCTCTTTTGGATCACTGAGCCTTGCGGTCTTTTTGTCGACAATTTTTCAGAGCCTTACGGTCTATCATGAGACCGTTAGGGGAGATAGAGAGTCCTGCTCTGACTATTCTTTCTCTTTTCGGTCGTGGCCAAACTAGAGTCCATGATTTGATGATTTCTCTTTGAGTAGTGATCCTCAGAAGCTTCTATTTGTTTCTATGGACTCTTGGGAGTTCTATCTTCGAGAGTTTGCTAAGCTTAGTCCTATTTTCATGTTGATTTCTCTCCAACTTAACCAGAGGGCTTAGGGGTCTATAAATAGAACCCTTAGCTTCATGGCTTGAAGAGGAGATTTCAGGAGCTTGCGTCGAAGTGTTGCTGCATTATAGGATGAGTACCAACCAAGGAGAAGTCATTTTCTGCATCCTTAAGTCATCTGGTTCAGGGAGTATCAAGTTCCATTAGTGTTTTTGTGTCTTTTCCTCTGTTGCTTTTAGTCTTCTTTTGCATCATCATAGCATCTTCCCCCTCTCTTTTCCACGTTCCTCTACATTCATCTCATGTTTTCAAACATATTCCTATTGTTTTCACACCCCACAGGGGTTAAAAAATCATAACCCCCAGGTATTCACCCTTCCTTTCATGCATACTAGTTTAATTGCACTATAGATACTACACTTGTCCAAGGGCTAATTGTTGGATTTGACTAACCACGTCCCACTAGGGCTGTCGAATCCACCCATTTGTCCCACCCGTACGGCACACATGTCCCTCCAGAAGTGCCATACCCTCTCTACCTTTTGACATTATAGGAATGTTTTTAAAAAAAACGTGGCTAAAAATATTGGCAGCCCAGCGGACTTGGTTGTTTCCATTAGGGGAGTAATCAAGGGCAAAAGAACTTTAACCCGACTAAGGTGAAAACCCGCAAGGACACCTTAGGCAAAAATGGGTACCCCTCAATGTGAAAACCCGCAAGGACGCACTGGAAAAAACTAAAGGGAGCCGGTCCTGACAAAAATCCGAAAGGGCGGTAGGACTGGTAAAGTGATAAAAAAATAAAATAAAAAAAAGAGAAAAAAAAAGGAGCATACATGCAAGTGGATGGAAGCAAAACCATCAAGCTTTGTCCTTTATTGTCAATGTCATCGAAAACAAGAGCCCGAGACAAGCCCTCGGGATAACTCAGAAAGAAATAGGCAAAGCATAGCAGCCCTATGTACAAGAAAGGGGCCAAAGCCCTCAAGTACCAGACTCGCTCCTCCTCAACTCAGCAAGGCGAGTCTCGCTCTGGAGAGTCTCCTCCTGGAGCTCCCCGAGCCGACAGCAGGACGCCTCTACTGCGGCCTGTGCACTCTAGCGCTCCACCTCGGCCTCCCGAAGCTCCCTCTGCAGACCCTCTACTCGAAGGAGGGCCCTCCGACTGCACTCCTCATCGCTCTCAACCTGGAGGCCAGCCTCAACCTAGGCTACCCGGAGCCCATCAAGCCACTCCTCCTGCTAGATCATCAGTCGAGCCCTCCGCCTCTACTCCAATGCGATATGAAGGCGGGCGAACTCGCTCCACAAAGCCGCCAACCTTGCGGCCCAAGCACCTCGGGGAAGACCTAGCATGTGGTAACTCCGGGTGAAGGTCTCCAGACTGCGCCTCAGGGCCTCTATAGTCGGCAAGGGATCGACTCGAATCAACTGCTCGAGTCCCTGGAGAAGCCGACCAGCTATATCAGCATCTGCTAGTACCACTCCGGCCTGAGGGGTGTCAGGCCACTCAACCCCGAGGGCAGGGAAGGCTGCGGGCACCCCTGTTTCTCCCTCCGGTTGACCTGAGAAGAGAAAGGGAGAAAAGAAGAGGCAAAAATTTGTGAGTGTACCACCACAAAAAAATCACCATGGACCGAGTTCCAAAGTGCAAGCCATGATGGCCTTACCTGAAGCAACCATGCTCGCCAGATCAGACCTCAGAGAAGACCCCCCGTTCAAGACTAGAGGTGAGGTGTCAATAGGGGCTGATCCCTGTTCTGTGGGTGGCAAAGATGTAGCTGAGCTCTCTACAAGCGAAACGAGACATAAAAGTCTTGATACTTCATTTGCACCAATAACAAAGACGAGCAGTTCAAAATGATAAAGGCATACCGATCTCTACAGGGGAATCCTCCTCAATCGCGGCGGTGTCAACCTCTGCCGCTGGCTCCATAGTAGGAGAAATAGCTAAAAGAAGGAGACATCAGCATGTAGAGTGATGGTTAATATCACAAAGGAAGGAAGCCTCGTCTAACAAATGATATGAGCTCCTAATTCAATAAAAATATACCTGGAGCCGAAGACTCAGTGGAGGCCATCGCCTGGTCAGCGGTGTCCCACTCCTTCAAAGGAACTTGGGGCGATTCCGCCCCTATGTCAACCCCAGCAGACCAAGGGGAATGCCTCTCCTCCAGATGGTCAGCAGCTGCCCAAACCAGGAGCATCATACAATATCAACATGCTCTGAATGCGACGGATATGCAGAAGGAGAAATGTACAAAATATTTTGTGCATACCTGGAGTTTGTGCACTACTGGGTCCTACAATGTTGACGGGGCCTGTCGATGGCCCCAGGGCCAGGGATGGAGCCCCCTCATCGAGTACCCCTAGCCTGGTACTCTGAGCCCCCAGATCTCCATCATAATCCGACAAGTCAGTAGAAGGCCCTGACTCAATGAGCTTGGAGAGCTCATCCAAGGAGGAGGTCGCCTGGGCAGCTGCATAATGAGCGACAAATAAGTCAAGGGGCTCACAATTCAACATATGATAATGATCTAGCCCTAAATTACATGGGCTCGTCCTTATTTCTCCTTCTTCAGAAGAGCTTGATGAGGAGGAAGAAGAGCCCCCACTAGAAGAGGCGCCGGAAGTCCCTGTACTCGATGAGGTACTAGAGCTTACCCCGCTCGAGGAATCTGATGATGAAGAAGTCCCCTTACTGCTAGAGGATTCACCCCCTTCGTCAACGACGGGGAGAGACCTGCTAGGCCTAAGAAACTCCTAATTTTAGTTGCATTTGCAGGCCTTTCCTAATTACGTGCTGCCTCCACTATAGAAGGGTCAACCGCAATACCATCTTTGGAAATAATGTGTCCCAGAAAATATACTTCTTGCAGCTAGAACTCACACTTACTAAATTTGGTGTATAACTGATGATCCCTCAGTATCTGCAATGTCGTCTTCAAGTGCTCCTCATGCTCCTCCTTACTCTTGGAGTATATAAGTATATCATCAATAAATACTACGACCCAGTGATCTAAGTAGGGTTGGAACACACTGTTCATCAGCTGCATGAAAGCTGTAGGAGCATTCATTAGTCCAAACAACATAACAAAAAATTCAAAATGTCCATACCTACTATGGAATGTCATCTTATAAATATCCTTGACCTTTATCCATAATTGGTGATACCACGATTTGTGGTCGATTTTTAAGAAATGCTGGGCTCCAGGTATCTGATCAAACAACTCATCGATCCTCAGCAACGGGTACTTGTTCTTAACGGTGAGTTGGTTCAATTGGCGATAATCGATACAGAGTCTCAATGAACCATCCTTCTTTCTTACAAAAAGTATAGGAGCACCCCACGGGGATGTGCTCGGGCAAATGAACCCTTTCTCTAGCACGTCCAGCAACTGCTCCTTTAATTCCCTTAACTCAGCAGGGGACATACGGTACAGAGCTTTAGAAACCAGTGAGGTGCCAGGAATTAAGTCAATAGAGAAAACCACTTCCCTTTCAGGAGGAAGACCTGGAAATTCTTCAAGAAATATTTCCAGAAAATTTTGGACAACCGGGATGTCCATCAATTCCACTTCCTTCTTATTGGTCAAAGAGACTAAGGCCAAGAATGCCTGACACCCTCTCCTTAACAACTTATCCGCTCGGAGTGCCGAAATAAGTGGCATAGACTTAGATTGCCTAGAGCCAGAAAAGAAAAGCTCAACGCATCCAGGGAAGGATACTACTCCTGATTTACAATGAACACTAGCTCCATGTCTAGCTAACAAATCTGCTCCTAGAATCACATCATAATCTTTCATCTTCATGCATGCCAAATCAGCAGATAAGTTACAATCGTTAATCAAAACTTCACTAGAGGGGTAATAATATCTAATCTCTGACCCTAAACCAATAGGGGATGATATCACAAGATGAGAATCCAATAATGCTGGTTTAACGGATATAGCCTTAGCAAATTTCTGAGATATAAATGAATTAGTAGCTCCAGTGTCGAAATGTACAAATGCTGGCATGGAAAGAATAGTAAGGGTATCTTTGACAATGCCTCCTTCCTCGGTAGCTTCAGTTTTAACCACTACATCTTGGAGAGCTTGGAGCCGGCCCTGTCGCTTGTGACTCCCCTGCGGCTTGTCAGATGTCGCCTGCTTAGTAACGAGGGGACACTCAGGGATTCAATGGTCCCAGCTACCACATCTTAAGCAGGCACCTAGCTTGCACCAACACTCTTCCATCTTGTGACCCGGACGGTCACAGTGCCTATAGACTGCTTTGGATGGAGCAGTCGAGCTTGCCCTCTTATCACCTTCCTTCGATTTCTTATCTTTCGAAAAACTCAGCCCGCCATGAGGCCTCTTCTTGCCATTAGTGGGCTTAAAATTCTCGGAGCTAGTAGTCTGCTCCCTCTTCTTGTCTCGACCGCTTATCCGGTCCATCATCTCCATAGTATCTTCGAGAACTTGGGCCTTTCTCACAATCTTGGCATAAGCGTGGATTTCTAAGGGTGTGATGGGGACATCAAAGTGGGCACTTAGTGGACCGGCCACGTTGCTAGTGAGGTCACTCCCATCCCATGGCCCATTAGGCCTGGCCCATCTATTTTTGGGCTTTTCTCTTTTAATTATGATGTAATTTGTTTCTTGTTAGCATTTAGTTCTTAGTGGGTCAGTTAATTGGGCCCCAAAAGGCCAAGTTATCTAGTGGGTCTAGTTACGGGTCAAAGGTTACTTATTGTTACCCCCGGGATAGCGGGATCTTTTCTCATTTGTTAGGGATAATTAATGTCTTTTGTAACCCCTGGCTTCTCCTATAGATAGGGGACCAAGGGCCCTCATTTGGAGTTAGTGAAATGGCGAAAGAAAATTCAGTTTTGTGTGAGAATTAGTGATCTCTCTCCCCCTCTCTCTCTTGGCCGCATCCCTCTCTCTCTCATTCCCTCTCTCTCTCTAGGGTGCAGGCCCCTCTCCCTGGTCCCCAACCTTAGACGAACTTCCTCTCTCTCTTCTTCCAACATCAGCAAGAGAATCCCCCTTCTCTCAACCCTCAGAAATTAGTGTCTTAACTGGCGGTCGCCCATAAAAATTGGCGTCCAAAAAATTGGACGTGAAATTTAAAATAAATCTAAAAAATGAAAAAAAAATCTTCCCATTAAGCCTATAACGAAATCCACTTTGGGGCATTGCATTGCGACATAAGATATGCTCACCTTACTAGGGATGTCAAAAATACTCGCAAATCTGATTACCCGCATCACCCGACCCGTGACGGGTAAGGTAATACTCGAATAAACAGATATGGATTCGGGTTTGGATAAATTTAAAATACCCGTTTCATATTTGGATAGGGTATGGATTTAGTGCACGGGAATCCATACCCGTTCCGAATCCACTCTTAATAACTTATTTCGCATGTTAGGCCTATGATTTTGACAAGAACTTAATCCGTTGTCCGTCTTGTTAAGTTTGTGAGTTTAAATTTCTTATAAAGATATTTTTATAAAACATAAAAATTACTTTAGAAATGAAAGAATTGACCAGATTTTTTTTTCTAATTCTCTTATATCTCACATTTCTTTAGACGTAGATGTGGACTCAAACTTTATGGACGGATACGGATATCCGCGGATATATCCATACCCGTGACGGATATATCCGTATCCATACTCACGAAAATAATAGGGTACTATCTGGATGTGATATTTATAAAATTTTTACGGATAGAGTATTCTATTAGTCAACTCGAGTCAAACTCGATCCATTTACATCCCTAACCACTCATAATATATTGATGAAAAGAAATGAATAGATATACAACAATGTTACGGTGCCGTACTTTTTTACCATTTGATTTAACATTCTCATTTTGATAATCTAATCATATAATGTTGTTGAATTTAAGCTTAAAATTTATTTTTTTATAGACCACAAAAAAAGAGTATGGTAAACTGAATAACAAAAGATATGACATTGTAACATTACTCACAAATAGATGTATATAAGTTAATGTCTCGATTTAGTTTATAGGCCAACTCTAAACTTTCATCATCCAAATTGAACTTACCCCAGCATCGCCCCATAATGAGATCCCAAAAGCGGGTTATAACACGATACCGTCTTATCCTTTCACTAGACCCACTTTATTAAACGATTAGAATAATAAGAGTAAGTTATCATGAGAGAGAGAGAGAGCGGTGTGGGCTCCACCACTCTCACACACAACTCACTTAATTGGGGTAGGTTAGAGCATTAGCCCCTCTGGAGTGGGATGCACTAACTTCATCCGGTTAACAAAGTGGGCCAAAATTGAAACAGATATGGACAACTGGACGAGAGAGAGATTAAAGCAGCCAATGATTTGTATCACATAATCTCCGATCAGAGAGAGAGAGAGAGAGAGAGATTAGGGCAGCCAATGATTCGAATCACAGAGTCTCCAATCATAGTTAACAACGTCGTACGGTGCAACCTGCGCCCTCCTCTGCCCAGTGCCCACCCCCACACACGAACACCCGAACGGAGCCACGGCCCATACCCGAAAAGAATGCTCCGATCCCAACCATGTCACCATCTCCCATGCCAGACCAAGACTCCTTGTCCAACTGTCTTGTGCCCTCTATCTAAGCTAATTATTAGGCTCAACTCGGACAAGCTCCACCCAACAAACACATGGCCACGTCCCTGCGATCTCTCTTCTGGCCTCTACAGCAACACGCGGATTCCCCACGGGTCCCCAAACGGGTGTGGCCTCAGACCGGGTGTGGTCCATCTGGGACCCGGTGCGGACTTTTCTCTGCGGTGGGTTCGCCGGACTCAACTACGTGCTAACCAGCTCATCGTCTTTAAATGGTGGTGGCAGCAGCAGCAGCGTGGGCGTGGGGGAGAAGGACCCATCATATGTTCATCGGGGGGCTTCCGCCCCACGCAGGCACTGCTTGCGGTAAGTCCTCTGTGGCCCGGTGGGCGGCGGGGCCAGCCTTGTGGGAACCGTCGCTTTTTTTTAAGCGTTCCTCTCTCTGGCCTACCAATCTAGCGGCATCCCCCGTTAATAAAGGACATTTCAAGGATGAGATGCTTTGTAATTTCTTTTCTCCCTTGCATTCTACGCAAAGTAATGAGAGGGAGAGAGAGAGAGAGAGAGTGTGTGTGTGTGTGTGTGTGTGGGTGTGCGTGTGCTGTTCCGTGGCTTTCAGTTGAAGTAGCCTCCTGAGGTGGTATGATTGGGACGTACCGTCCAAGCCCAGACTTGGGGCAACTGTATTGCTTGCTGTTTGCACTTTTAACAGAAGCCAACCCGATCCGGGTTGGAGGGGGAAACATATCTAGTCCTAAGTTGATCCTTCATGTCCCTACTGCATCTTCTAGATGTGGCGGCTGCCTGCATCTCATACTGAGATTCTACCATCTTTTAATGTATTCCTGGACTATTTCATCATGTCTCTGCCTAGAGGCATATAGCTCGGCCACTGTGACCTCTCTTTTAGCAACATTGAACTATTCTCAGAAACTCTATTGCATAACTGCCCAGTCACTAATAGAGCTAGCCAATAGATTTGAATACCACTCAAAAGCCAGGCCCGTCAACGAGGATCGAAAGAATTTTAGCAGGTAGGCTTCATCTACTGCCAGATCACCCATCACTGTCATATAGTAAGCAATATGCTCCTTGGGAGAGCCCTGCCCTTTGAACTTTTTGAACTTGGGCAGTTTACTAATGTCGAGCGGAAGCCTCTTTACAGCATACTACGGTGGATACGACACCTTGTATACATGCAAAGTGCAAAAATCACCATCTGTCCTCTCGGCTAGCTTCATTTCAATTAGTTGTTCCACCATTGATTTATTCACCACGGTCGGGTCCATCAATCTCGGGTGGAGATACTTAGGCTACTGCATAAAAGGAGTGGTTAGAGCTGTGACTTAAGGTGATGGCGGTATCAATGGTGGTATTTTCCACCCTTGTAGAAGCACTGATTGAGCCAGCGGTGGCTACAGGAAGTGCAACTGCAGAGAGGCCTTGCCATGGCCTGCTGCTTAAGAAGTAGTTGGAGGTGCAGCATCGACCGAGATAGGTGCTTCTCGAGATGATTCAGCATGCATGTCCAGCTACCAAAAGATAGGAACTTGTTTAGTCTTTTCATTCAGCTACTTTTTCAAAGCTTCAATCTCTTGTTGATAGCTCTGTAGCATCATTAAGACAGCTAGATCTAGTGTTGTCGCAACGGGAGTACTCTCCAACACGTTGTCCGAGACACCTTGGGATGAGACTGGTAGAGGAATATCTTCTTTTTCAGATGTCACCGTGTTGGCAGTCAAAGTGGTAATAGCTTACTTTTCTTTAGCTACTCTGAGCATATCATCTGCAGCTTGGCTTCTTGTTGTTACTGGCCCGGGCCTTTTGGCTAGTTTGGCCAATTCTTCTAGCTCATTAGGTAGGACCTCATACCTATTGGTCATCCCTGACATGTTGCAAGTGAAGACTTGTATTCTTTTTCTTTGCCTCCAGACTCCCCTCTCAGCTTGACCAGGGAAGACCGACCTTTCAAATATTGATATCCTTTTATTTTCTTCCCGTTGTGGGGAAGCTTCAGAGTACTCGGCCTTCAAGCCATCTTCATATTCATTAGCGTGCATAAGCAACGCCTTCCTTCTTCTTTCCTCTCCTTCTTCTTTTCCTTTGATGCCGACGATATGGAGCAGTCTTTATTGACCTCGGGAAGAGATCTCCAAGCCATCTTCATGTTCATTGACGTGCATGAGTGACACCTTCCTTCCTATTTCTTTTCCCTCTTCTTTTTCTTCGATGCCGATAATGCGGAGCACTCGCTGTCAATCTAGGGAAGAGCTTCCTAAGCCATGGAAGTAATTCCTGACCACTTTGGTAATTTCTTCTTGACTGCGCCTTAGAGAGAGGGTAGGGGGTAGTAGTTGGTCTTGAGTTGGCGACCTGGAGGAGAGCTGTGACAATTGAGCAACTCCGTTTGATCCTATCGAACATTGGAAATCATTGGCCTGCCTAGCGCAGACCCAGTGAGAGGGCAGAGAGGCCATCAGCTCGACCTCTTCTTTCTTTGATATAGTTTTATTGCCCCCTCTCCTGGGGACTTTGATAGTCAGGGCTGAATTTTGGGAGGTCAGAGTCGGACCCCAGGTCCTCTTGGGAACCC
Source organism: Amorphophallus titanum (assembly GCA_024336825.1). Taxonomy (NCBI): domain Eukaryota; kingdom Viridiplantae; phylum Streptophyta; class Magnoliopsida; order Alismatales; family Araceae; genus Amorphophallus; species Amorphophallus titanum. Next base: position 3,229,832 of record JANBPO010000598.1, on the reverse strand, counting down.
AAACTTGTTTAAATCTTGGTAGCTTGGGGGCCAGCTTCCCCTGTACGTCCTCGTCCAAATTGTCCTTCCTGCTTGCTAGTGCCTAGAAGGGGTTGTATGTAGATACTGCCGAAACGATGAGTTCTGGCAAAGCTTCAGCACTACGGCCGTTCAGATATACTCGAACGCCACCAATCAAAATAGATTTTCTGGAAGCCGAGAGTCAGCCTCGGGGAACAACAATAGCACTTATTTTTTGATTCTTCTTCTTCCCCCTAGATGCCTTGTCACTAGCGGGAACAGTACAGTAGTCCATGTGGTGGACGAAGCATGAGATGATGTAGTGTGGTGGAGCAGCCCTCAAAGAAAAGCTTGCCTTTGAAGGAGCCATGACCCTGGCTGTGATAGTCTTGTTGGCTTCCTCTTTCTCGACCCACAGTAGGCCGACAAAGGTGACTCCAAGGAAATTGGGGAACCCCACTACTAGTGGCAGAGTTCCAAACATGGTCTTGAGTTCCATCAGCGGATCGCGGCCGGCCTTGCCCCAATGATCCGAAGTCCCAGGCCACAAACCTCACCGCTCTGCTACAGGGGCCACCAATTAGATTCTCTGGCACTATCAAGATCCTCGCTAGCTTCCCGGCCAATCCAACCTCTCGAGAGGATAAAGAACAATGAGGTTGCCCTCGCAAACCTCAAACTCCTCAACAGCAACAACCTGGGCACCACACCCCTCGCTCCTTTCTAAAGGAGGGATCCTTATCTCATGCCACACTTTAGGGGATTCTTTGGTTGAGAAGACCACGGTTCTCTATTACAACTGTCCGCCTGAGCAACCAATGCCACAGCTCCACCGGGACGACTATTCAACTGAAACCAACATCCAGCGCCCACGCACACCAAGTTCCCTTACACAACTCCCCCCAAGCCAAGGGAACACCACCATCCAGACAGTGGCACCATCAGAGGCACTATGCTCCTAACTCTCTCGAGTCTTTTCATAGACAAGCACTCCATCCAAAACTGCCATAGCTCTTGATCAATCTCGAGCATTATGCCTGCCAAACAATTGGCACAATAAACCACATCTTAGGGTGCTTAACATTCTAGCTACTTCTCAGCTACTCAACATGGCATCCACACAGGATCTCATTGCCAACATAGACATGTCTCTATCCTCGGATCCATCCTTGAAACAACTAAGCTGATAGAGGTCAGTCTACGCACAAGCTCACCTCCGAGCACCGCACACTTGCACCACATGACTGGCCCCCAATGGCCACGACCTGCCTCAATACCTATCACTAAGTGACTCCACCCAGAGCCACGCGATACAATTCATAGGGTAGACTAGCATAGCACTCATCCGACCTCCTCGCCGTTGACCTCCGCGATCTCAACTCTGCTGGCATTACACGGCATGGTGCAACAACCACTGCATGGCAACCAAGACCATTCTCATGGCCAGAATAGCCCTTTATCCAAGAGTAACTTTCCACAACCAACTCCGGAACCTCCAGGACACACATCCTCACCACAGATGCCCACGCCGTACGTCATCAACAGTCTGATCCTAGAGCCTGTGGGTTACGAACCCACCACACTTCCATTGCGCGCTCTGCATCGAAAATACCCATGGACGGAGGGAAAATCTAGCATCTGCCATGACACGTCCTCCATACTAAACAATCGAATCCAGGAACAGAGGTGGGAGAAATCCACACTCCATGGTTCTAGAACAAAAACTCCCTACCTTGTCTAGGCAACCACCTACACACATAGGTCGAAACATCATGGCACTATGAGCATGCTCAATACCAACCTTACAACACGACAGCCTATCTCGGCTGGTGACTCCACATGCCTGATTCTACACAACTGTGACAATGCCGATGCGCCAAACCACGAGGGGGGATGGGCATGCAACCTCCATAGGCAGCTCCACTGTCACGCGTAGGGCGCTTTCAGGGACTTCCGAACACACATCGAAAAAACACGAGCATAAGGAAGCACAATTGCATTAATAAAACAACGGAATTAAAACAAATATAGCATGAAATTCATGCACACCTTCCCACAAGATGAGCACGATAGCGACGCCCAATCAAGTGCCTCACGCATGCCGAGATCCATGACTCGCTAGGCTAGTGGAACACTTCAAAGACGGTTGGGATTGGGGTGGCTACCACGGGCACGCACGAGCAACATGCCCAACCTGACCACACCTGAAGCACTCCAACTCGGCTTCATCTACAGTGCACCGCCTGCCCTCGTGAAACCCACCCCATCTCGGACATTGTCTAGGTTACTCGATCATATCACGACATCGCGATAGTTGGACCCCCAATCGTTGACCTGACCCTGCCACAACCTGCTCCTCCAGCTCCTAGCGCCTCCTGCCTAACTTGATCCTTCTGAACAACCTCGACATCCGAGTGAATCTCAATCTCAGAGAGGATGAACTTGAGCCAAGAGGTGGAAGAGATGCCAATTTTGCCTGCCTCCAAGACAGTTGGGAAGCATACTACTATCGAAGGGTCCTCTACAATTCCTCCTCTATAACTTCCATGGCTTGATAAGTCGACTCCATGTCCACCACACGGGTCACAGCCACCAGGTGCTTAAGGTCCCGCTTCAATCCTCTGACAAACTGTTGAGTCTTTAGCCTCTCGTCGACCATGATAAGGGGAGCATAGTGACCCAACTCCACAAATTTGGATCGATACTACAACACGGACATATCTCCCTGGGACAGCTCCATAAACTCATACATCCTACTCATCCTAATAAGCTTCGGGCTGAAAACTCGCTCGACGTGTGGGTCCAGTTGGCCCAGAGATTAGGATATTTTTAAAAAAATAAAAAAATAAGCATTCACTACACATCCAAATGTCCAATTATTGAGCATTACTCATTAAAGGAAATCGCCGCCTTGTTCTCGCCGGCGGCCTGCTGGGGGACTGTCGAATGGACCTAGCAATCCTGGAGCCAACTCTGGCAGAACAAGCCCATGAGCCCACTTATTCCCAGAAGTGGGCTGTTTAATAGGAGCCCAATTCGCAAAGGGGGCTGTGGGGCCAAAACGGTGAGCTTGCGCTGTTGGATTGTTGTCGCATCACGAATGGTCAGTAGTGGCGCCTTATCGCAGCCCGCGCAGTTTCTATTCTTCACCTCATCCTCGCCTCCGGCGAAATGGCTCAGTGCAGTTTGAAGAGCGTCCGCTTCTGCTCCCAGGGGCCGCAGCGCCTCTCCGCTCGCCATCACATTCCGGGTCCTCCGCCGGGTCACCGCCGGCCCCCGGTGCCGCCGGCCATGGCTCTCTTCTGCTTCACCTTCTCCCCTCGGATTCCGGCGACACTGAGGCGCGCATCGCTCTTAGCCCGCGTATCGTCGTCCCCCTCATCGTCGATCAGAGCCGCCACGATCCATTCGCAGATCTCCAATGGCGGTTTGGGCAAAGGTATCGGCGTCATCACTTGGCTTATGGTCTCTGCTATGTATTGGGATGGGATGGATGTGATGGCCCTCCAACGGTGACCCACTAAACCACATAATGGGGACAAAACCGTCCCGCTGTACAGTGGCATAACATCTATGATATAAACGTTGTGTGGATTAATCGGTAATTGGAAACTGCCAATTGTAACTTTTCGTGCTCTTTGTGAACCCACTTGATTTCAACGAAGCTGAACCCATGTGCACGAGAGTGTTGACAGGATTTTTCTGATGGGGGGAGAGAAATGTCCGCGAGTGATTTGTCCATTAGTATCTGCTTCTTGTTTGTGGCCTTTTTTCTTTCTTTCTTGTGCTGACATCTTTTTGAACTTGGAACAGGCAAGTCTTCTGCAGAATTAAGTGTTGGCTTTCTGGGTCTCGGTATTATGGGCTCCCCTATGGCGCGAAACCTTATAAAAGCCGGGTATGTGATAAATTGCCCAGCTTCATGTTGCCTGTTGAATATTGATGTTCCTCGTCGTGGATAGATTGTTGCTGAAAGTCGAAGAAATTGGTTCATGTTACTGAGGAGTGATGACTCCATCACGAACGCTCTCTCTTGAGTCTTGAAATTGAAGTTTATGAACTGCTTCTACAAGTGTCAAGTACAAATACCTGCTTGATCTGTGGCCAATTTGGAAATGAGCATGGGGCTTACAGTTTGAGGTTCTCTTCAGTTTCTAGTGCAATTCCGTAGTTTAATGATGATATGCAAGCTATTATCTATGGAGCGAAGAAACTAAAGAAAAAAAATACCCATTTGCTTATAAACGTCTTAGCACTTTTTAAGTTTTAACTCATTGGTTTGTATTAGTTCACAATAAATTCCTTTCTCGCTACCTTTTTCCGCCTTTCTTCTTTAGCCATAGCATCTACAAAATATTTTTGATATTTCCGATGGAGCCATCATTTGAAGAATGTTTGCTATTTTCTTCCATTTTGGGTATGCATGGCTCGTGAAGGGTGTCAAGCATATCAGTTGTCTACTCTAAGAATATTTATGACAGGGCCTTCATTTGAAGAATATTTACTATTTCTGCATTTTGAGACAATGCATTCTTTGCAGATATGACGTTAGTGTTTGGAATAGGACGATAAGCAAGTGTGATCATCTCCTGGAGTTGGGGGCAAAGTATGTGTTTCACTTTTTTCTGTGACTAAAATTCCTCATTTTTGCATGTCTACTTTCTTTAGCCCTTTTTTCTTATGATGATTATACATATAGCTTGGCTTTTATCCAGCAAATTTGTGAAGTCTGTTTCTAATCTAGAATTTCAATATAAATGTGGATACAAATTCGTTTCTACCATTATCATCCTTTGACTCTGAAAACACACCTAGATTTACCTGCTCATAGCGTTGTTCAAGGTTGTCATCTTTCTGACAGCCTCATCTACGTACAGGGAGCATTGTCTTGCAGAAATTAGAAAATGCGATGAATAGGATGCCTTTTTCTGAATCCTTTTCAACATTGTAGTAAAGTCAGTGTCAGCATATCAAGTTATTTTCAAGCATCATATGCCTCCAGTTACAGCTGATGATTTTGGGAGGAGCACCCGAAAGTACTTGTGCCCATGGGAGTTTTATTGACCATCTTGACGGTGTCTAGCATTACGCCGGAAGACTAGTTCATCTTTGTGTGTCTTCATTTAGTTACATTTGTCCTAGGTTTCATCCCTTCTTGTATTCTGTCCCATCTTTCACTATATAAAGTCTCCATTTTCCCCATGGAGCATTTTTCTCCTGTGTCTTATCCCTCATCTTCCTTATCCTCTTATCCTCGCGTGGATTCCTCTTCACACGCGGGCCCATCACCTCATTCTTCTAATGGGCCCTATTCTCCTCATGGGCCCTCCTCTTTTAATAGGCCTACTCCTTTTAACAGGCTTTCCTATCCCGCCCATGCTGTTGCTAGCCCAATCAATCCTCATCCCCACCTTCATGATCCTTTCAGGCACATGCATCCTTCTATTCCTAGAATGGGCTTCCCTTCATCTCAGGCCGGATCCCCTTATTTGGCCCACCACTATCCTGGTGTAAATTCACCCTCTCTTGCTCAAGCTGTCTCACATCCTTCTCGGACTCTTCCCACCGAGGAGATGATCACTCAGGCCCAACGCTAGCTAGATGAATTGCAACGTCGAATCAATCCTCCAACATCTTTGAGTGTCCCATTTGCTTTTCAAGGTCTTCAGCTTCCACCATGCTCTCAAATTCCTGCGTATCGTCGCTACGATGGAGTTGGTGACCCTTATGTGCACTTGAAGGAGTTCTTATACAAGTCCCCCAATTTCAGCATGACCAGCGTCTAATGGCTTATTTGTTTGGTCTGTCTTTAGAAGGCCCAACTCGGGATTGGTTCTTTCCATTGTCGCAAGAGCAAGTGATGAGTTTTCAAGTTGTACAAGAAAGAGTTATTCAGCAATTTCAAGACCAGGTAGGGCCCAGCTACTCCATGGTTGATCTGGCCCAAGAGAAGATGGAGCCTGACGAGGAATTCTTGACCTTTGCCGACCGCTGGCGTCGCCTAGCCGCACAAGTTTCGGGGCATATTCCGGAGGGCGAGCAAATTAAAATGGTTATTTCTAATGCAATGCTTGAGCTCAATTGCATCTTAGCCATGAATGATATCACTTCATGGCAACAACTCTATAGTCGAGCCCCCTTCATTAGCCAACAACTGCTAGAACCCCTTGACCCTATGTCTCCTCCCCCTTCGCCTTTCACAAACACCTCCCCTTTGTCGTCTCCCACAAGTCAGCCCTCCACTACATATCCCTCCACAAGTCGGCCTTCCACTCCCACTCACCCATATGCCTCCACATATCAACCTTCCATACCCCAACCTATCACATTCCATAGTCAGACCCCTCCATCCCCAGTCAAGGAAACACCACACCCCGAGCGGGTGGACGCCATTCACTACATTCCCATCCCTTCTACGCCTCCACACCATTCACTTACTAGCCCTCTGCCTTCACCTATGCAACTCCCCTTGCTTACGCAACCTCCATTACCATCTCCATTATCCTCTCACACCTCTCGGCATCTGCCTTGCCCGAAGCGAGCCCCTTGTTCTTCGTTCCTAGAATCTTTCACCGATATTTTCAGGGCTTTAATGGCTACCCGCGCATTGCAACTCCCTCCAGTAATGCCTTGCCGACCCACGGTCGAGAATTTGCTCCATTTTTGTGAATATCATCGCCAGCAGGGGCATTTGGTCGAGGATTGCCCTGAGTTTCGGGAGTTTATTTACAGTTTGGAAGATAAGAAGATGATTGATTGGGCTATCATGCGTAAAGTCATTTTGGGTCTCAGCAGCAAGCAGTAGCAGCAGGAAGCAGTGCCGCCTAGGCAGCCGTCTCTACTTCAAGACTAGGGGCACCCCGGTGTTTCTTCAGTTAATAAGATATCTGCTCCATTACTCACTTCTTCCTTCATCCCATCCCCTCCACAACCTTTACCTACCCGAGCCTCTACTCAGGCATCCTCTCTTTCACCCTCTGTTTCCACCACCACACTTGTCCCCAGTACCCTTCGACGTGTCATAAAAGATCCACTGAAGAGCGCCACCCGCCACTTCGCCCACTACACCACTACCTCCCTCTACTCCTCTTTCATTTTTACCACCTCTCTCGACCACCTCACCCTCATTCCTACCTTCATTACCCTCACCACTTCCACTTTCGCCCCCACTATCTCCATCACCTTGGCCATCCTCCTCACTGCCACCACCTTCTCCACCCCCCTTCACTTCCCCTTCCATAATCATCATCCGAGCCTGAGCAGACCGAACCCGAACCTACACCCCCACCTTTGCCTTCACCTACACCCATGCCCATCATCATCGCCATCTCCCTGCCACCTGCATTACCTTCGCCAACACCTCCCAAACCCTTTCTTTCTACCCCTTTGCCATCACTTTGTATAGTTAATGAAAAGGAAACATACTGTACTGCGGGGCACAACCTTGGCACGGGCAAGCTGGCGAACTACTAGACCTCTAACTAGAAGAGCTCCACCTCCTGGAGAGCGCTAAACCAGAAAAGCAGGGAGTGAGCCTCATCTCATTGGCTCAGTAGGGGTCCCGCGGATCCCCACCTCAACAAAAGCGGTAAACAAAAGTAACAGCAACTACAATAACAACAACAATAACAGTAATAACAACAGAAAATGACAACAATCGGGATGGCAAGAACGGCGAGCTAAGGAAACACGAAACCTCTAAGCTAGCCCGATTCCAAAAAAGGGAACCTTCACCACTAGCCAGGGTCACCGACCCACAGCGAACCCGTAGTCCCACTATCAAGAGGAAGCCTTGGAATGACCAGGTAGGACGATCCGACGGAAACACCTGCAAGGCCACACGGCCACACACACACAACCTCCACCCTCGGGAGGACAATTACACATTGGCAATCTCAGTCCCGAGCTAAGGCCAATGGAAGAACCCTACCCAACACACAGGGTAACACACTACCGTCTGTCGGAAGGGCCACGACAACACTATCGGTTACTAACCTTAACCGGCATCAGGTCTGCTACTCAGCATACACAACATGGCCAGATGCATCCACTGACATCTTATACTATCCCAAGGCCTCAATTGCGCGCACACTACTCACACCTGGTCCCAGAAGGAGTAGAAGAGACACTCACACACACCACACCCTCGAACTAGCTAGGATCTGCACCTCTGCGCCCATCAGCACGGCCAAGTCCAGCTACCTGACATGGGATACGCGCCACTGCGTCCATCAGCAGCGTACTCTTATCCCAACCAAGGTACGTATGCTCAAGCAGTCCCGCCTCTGTACAAGGAGTGTCGTACACACTGGCGGTCCCGCCCGATCTAACATGATCAGCCACTGGGTTACTCCATGGTCTCACGGAGTCCCATCAAACTCTAATATCCATGGTCTTGCAAAAAACACTACAAGGATGTGTGCACACACACAAACCCCGGTACGACACTAAGGGGTGTTAAAGAACCACCCCCAATCGGATAACAAAGACTAGTGGACATCGGCCCACTAACTCACATGAAAACCATCATGCCGTGATCCTAGAACTCACGCAGATATGACCTTCCACGGTCACTGAACTCACGTGGTAAAGGACTAACCACAGGCCCACAAGCCACATGGAAACCATGCCACAAATGCATGGTCAAGACCCACCATGGGGGAACCCATGGATCCTCAAATCACGAGAATCAATCCTCTGATGATCATTGCCCTCACGAGGCCGAATTGGCTTGATTCCCATGGGTTTAGGTGAGTGAAATATCGAGAGTTGAATCCGGGGTGAGAAACCACACTTCGGGGGGCTGAAACGCCCACAAAAACCCATGTCTAGGGGAGTTCGGTCGAACAGCTAGGGCTGGTCGGTTGACCAAAACTCCCAGGGGCAAAAGCCCCAACAGCAGGTCGGCGCACCCTCACAGGGCGTCGACCTCACACTGGCTCGGTTGACCGAACCAGGGGGTTCGGTCAACCAAACACAGTAGCAGAGCCAGTTCTTGGCTCTGCCAGAACCGATCGACCCATTCGTCAATCGATTTTGACAACCAACACACGTGGGTGACCCTCGGGGGTCCGTTCCACGCCCAACTCTCCTCCGAAGTGAGCAGGAAGGTAGGGGAATCGATCCCTGACCTCAAACACATCCAATGGGACCCAACGGGTCGTGAAACGGCGATCAAAACCTCAAATCTGACACTCACCCCAAATTATGCTCGAAATTCCCCAAAAAAAGAATAAAACCCAATCTCGGCCTCTCCACGGCCCGAAACCACGGGGAAAGATGAGGAATCAAGGGGGAAACATTCCCCAACATCTATTCTACAAATCCGCCAAGAATCGTCGTCTGAAATGACAAAATCGCCTCTCGTCCCGAAACATGCTTTTAAACCCCAACAAAAGAAAATCCGCTCATTCTCGCACCGATCAACATGAAAATGCGGGGAAATAATGCAGGAAGGGTAAGGATCTATCTCCCTACCTCTTACAAAAAAATCACGGAGAGGGGAAACCGATCCATGCTCGAATCACCATGATCCACGATCTGTTCCTCCTGAAAATGTGAAATCGCCTCACCCCGCCACCATCGCCTCTCGTCCTGAGCCTTGATCCTCCGTCGCTCGTCGCCCACGTCGCCATCCTCTTTGCCACACGTTCTCCCCGTCGGTCGCCAGAGAGAAGAGGGAGAGAGGGGGGAAAAATGGGAGATGCCTCAACTCCTCCATCCCCAGCAACAGCAACAACAACCACCACCTCAGTACCACCAAGTTTTACCCCCGGGAAATTACTGCCCACCACAACAACAAAGAAGGCCCATTGGCCCTAAAAGAGCCCACTACCCACCATTGTCGGAATCATTGGCGGACATCTTTAATGCTCTTATGGCTGTCAATGCACTCACTCTGCCCAAGGAAAGGCTCACATGGCCTCCGAATGTTGACACCTCTAGGTACTGTGTTTTCCATAGGCAGCTGGGTCATACAATGGAGAATTGTTTCCACTTCAAAGATTACATTCATGACTTGAATGATCAAGGTGAAATCGATTTGGATGAAATGAGATGATACATCGCCGTGCTGAAAATCAGGAGACCACCTCCTAGACCATACTTACAACAACAACAACAGCAACAGCCTTAGCAGGCACCACAACAGTAGTCCAACATGGGCATTATCCATAACCATCTTCCAGAGTACCAACAGCCCAACCACCAGGTCAACCCTATCTCCTCCTTACCGAAAGTTGGGAGAAAGCAGGGTTGGCACTTAGAAAGCACCTCTGTTCTTGCTACCAACCATGTCACTAGCCAACCCCCTCGCCTCATCCGAACAGCACCTTGTTCACAACCCTTAGTTAGCCCTCTTTCATTTCCACAGCCATCACGCCCTCTTATCTGCACCCCTACCGCTAATTCCCCGTTGATCCACTAGCAAATGCCATCCACTACATTCCCTTTACCCCCAAAGCCTCTCGTCACCTATCATCCCTCCATTTCGCCATCTACCTCCACCGCACCTCTACCTGTGCCTTCCAAGTCTCTTATCACCCACCATCCGTATGAGGCCCTCTACCTTCACTATACCTCCACCCAACAAACCCCTCATCAGAACCACTACCCCCATAGTCACCTCTGCTTTACCAACTGTTCCTCAACCACTACCCCTCAAACCTCTGCTAAAATCTATACCTGATACGTGCAGAAAGAACCGCAGGCCATGGTGCTCCGAAGTGGGAGAATCTTTCATCGCGTATTCCCCCAAAAGAGTTAGGCCCCTGAGCAGTCTCAGCCAGAGAAAGGCAATGAAGAGTAGCCAGAGGAGGCCATCCGTGGGATGCAGTATGATTTGTTAAATCATCTGGACAAGATGCCCGCACGGATCTCCATCCTTGAGTTGATTAAGAGATCCACGTCCCATCAAGAAGCTTTAAAGGAATACCTTCAAAAGGTTATGGTGAATGAGGATCTCCCTGTAGAGAATATCTCGGTAGTCCTGACGTCGATGGACACACAGCTAGCCATTATGTTCCACAATTATGAATTTGCTCCCAAGAAAGTCTGAAAATATACATTGTGTATTGCGGTAAAAATCAATGGGGTGTTAGTGGACCCATGTTTGGTGGATACGGGTGCATCTATAAATGTGATCTCTATGAGCACCCTCTAAGTATGTGGGGTTGACAAAGAACAAATAACACATTCATCAATTACAATCACGGCCTACGATAATAGCAAAAAGCCACCAAAGGGAATGATCACCTTGAACGTAGAATTGGGCTCTGTATCAGTCTTTACAGAATTCCATATCCTTGATATAGATCCCACATTCAAGGGTATGCTAGGCCATACCTACATTGAAGCCATGAATGTTGTACCATCCATCAATCATCAGTGTTTAAAGTTTCCATACAAAGGGTGGATTATCAAGGTAATGAGCATTCCCCTCTGTCCTACAATGGATGCTATCATCACCTCTCTACCCTCTGTCTGGCCAACTCACTGGCCCATATTGTCGCTGCTAGATGTATGTGACCCTCGCTGCGCCCCTTTAACACAAAATCCGCTTCCAGCATCAATGCGTGTCACCCTTCCTGTTCTAAGGGATGGGAGATCATGAGAAATATAGGCTATCAACAGGGCAAAGGCTTGGGGGCACAATTACAAGGAAGGTTGAGACCATTGAAGAAAACAAGGTCGATCCGTAGAGCTGGCCAGGGTTTTAAGGGGCCGATTGAAGTAGATAAAAAACCCCTCACGTGGACCTTATCCTCCCACTTCAAGAAGGGGCCCGTCATTCAGATGGGAGATTGTCCACAAGAATCACATGGGGGGTTACAGAATGTGTATTCAGCTGAAGGATGTTCAAAGACCCCAAAAAGAGGAAAGATTACCGATCTGGACTGTGAATGGTACAAATGGTTTGATATATAAGATGTTTCCATTTCACTAGAAAGAATGTTCTCGCCTCCACATCTAGAAATGCCACCCCTGATCTCCAAAGTGCCAGGGGATACTAAAAAATTTAGCCAAAAGCTTGTAGAGGGTCTTATTGAAGGCTTCAGCCAAGCCGTTGGCCTGGGGATTATAGACTGAAGAGATTCTCCAATCGATATGGAATTTGGCCCCTGGTTGATATACGGCCATGTTCTTGAATGGTGTTCCGATGTCAAACACTATGCGACTGGGAGTACCGAATTGGTAGATGATGTTGTGCTGGACAAATCTGGCTACCACTTTGCCAGTGACCTCCCACAGGGGAAGGGCTTCCGCCCAGTGAGAGAAGTAGTCGATGGTAGCCAAGATGTACTTATGGCCCTTGGAAGATGGCAGGAAAGGCCCCGCAATGTCCATACCCCATTCGGCGAACAGCCAGGTGGGGCTATGGGACACAACGGATTGGGAGGTCTTTTAGGTATTGGGCCAAAGGCTTGACACTGATGACACGTACAGACATATTGGATGCAGTCCGCGTACATAGTTGGCCAGTAGAAGCTTTGAGCTTGATGTTGTGCTTCATTCTATCTCCTGCTTGGTGCGTGCCGCACAATCCGAAGTGAACTTCATGCATGATGGCTCGAGCCTTGGCTGGGGAGACACATCTCAGGAGAATCGACTTGTCTTTCTTGTGGACAAGCCTATATAAAGTGTCACCGATCAACTCATATGACGTTGCTCGGACAAATAGTTGGACCCTTTGAGCTCGGTCAAGAGGGAGCCACCCCTTTTTAAATTTGACAATAGGGTCGCGCTAATCTTCATCTTCTGGAGGAGTGTTCTGGTCAGGGTCATGGACCTCATAGATGGTGAGAGCGGTGTTACCTTCAAGTGAACTTGGCATCAATCTTCTGTGCTTGATGGTGATGTCGACCCCGCCCTCAGGTAGGAGCTTAATGGCCGCAGCTAATTTTGCAAGGGCATCTGCCTAGGCGTTGCCACTTCTGGGAACATGATCTATTTAAAAGAAAAATAATTTCTACATTAGTCTGGTAATAGCGACGTGTTACAGAACCAACTCCTACTTTCATACGTCATAGATGCCGAGGATTTCCCAGACTATTAGTTGAGAGTCCCCATAGGCTTTAAGGCACTTGATGCTCATATCGAGAGCCATCTGAAGCCTGATAATTAGAGCTTCGTACTCAGCTTCATTGTTGGTCAAGGCTTTCATGAGGGCATATGAGTCATACAAAACTCCACCCTGAAGAGTCAGGAAGACAATGCTAGCACCCGCCATAGAAGATGAATCTTGGTTGCTTCGGGTAATCCCGCGAGAAGCACCATCGAAGTAGAGCTCCTAGTAGGGCATGTTAACTGTATGGGCGTCTCACTATTGGTAATGCAAGACATCTCTGGTCTGTTCAACTGGGGCCGATGACTGGGAGGCAAGGGACTCCTCATCAGGGAGTTCCATGTTGAGAGGTGAATCGTTCGGTACTAGATGGGCAGCCAAAAACTCAGCCATGCCTTGTCCCTTGATTGCTTTCCTGGGGACATAGGTAATATCATACTCCATCAGCAAGAAAGCCCATTTCCCTAGTCGACCTAAGAGAATGGGCTGCTGAAGGAGATACTTCAGGGGGTCATGCTTGGATATGAGCTCGACCCGATGGGACAAGAGGTAGTGTCGCAGCTTCTTGATGGGGAACACCAATGCCAAACAGACTTTTTCCATGGGGGAGTAGCGATACTCAACACTGATCAGTTTCTGACTGAGGTAGTAGAGCGGCTGCTCTTTGCCTTCCTAGTTGATTTGTGCCAATAGAGCCCCCAACGAAGCATCCATGGCAGCGATGTAGAGTATGAGGGGTTTACCCTTGACTGGTGCCCCCGGGACCGGGGGAGTATGGAGGTACTCCTTGATTTGCTCGAAAGCCGCCTGACACTCCGAGTCCCATATGAATGGGGCATCTTTCTTCATGAGCTTACTGAAAGGTGCACATCGACCAGAGATGTTGGAGATAAACCTTTGAATGTAGGTCAACCTTCCTTGGAAGGACCTGAGCTTGGTGAGGTTCATGGGTGGTGGAAGCTCCCGGATCGCTTTGATCTTGCTAGGGTCCACCTCAATTCCTCGATATCAGACGATGAAACCAAGAAACTTGCCACTAGATACGCTGAAGGCGCATTTCATAGGGTTCATCTTGAGCCCATATTATCGGAGATGCTTGAAGACCTAGCGTAGATCACGCAAATGGTCTTCCCGCCTTTAAGTTTTGACGACGAAGTCATCGACATAGTGTTTGATGATATTGTGTAGCATCTCGTTGAATATTTTGGTCATGACCCTCTGGTATGTACCGTCAGCATTCTTCAAACCGATGGGCATGAGCTTGTAATTGAAGACCCCTTTGGGGGATCTGAAGGCTGTGTGATTCTTGACTTTGAGGGACATCCAAATCTGGTTATAACCGGATGACCCATCCATGAAAGATAAAACTTCATGACTGGTGGTCATATCAACCATTGTTTCTATGATCGGGACTAGGAAGTCATCCTTCGGATAGGCTTTATTGAGGTCCCGAAAGTCAACGCAGATGCGTATTTGGCCACTTTTCTTTTTGACTGGGATAATGTTGGTGATCCAGATCAGGTAGATGCATGGCTCGATGAAGTTGACCTCCGCCATCTTATTGACTTCGGCTGAAACTTCAAGTTACAGCTCATGGCGCATGTGCTGCTGTGGCTGTTTGACTGGAGTGGCTGAGGGAGAAATGGCTAGCTCATGTTCCGCCATGGAGGGGTCTAGCCCGGGCATCTCCTTATACGACCAGGAGAAGCAGTCTTTGTACTCGAGTAGGAGTCACTTATAGTCCTACCTCTATGCTTCGATGAGGAAAGTGCTGACGAATGTTGGTTGTGGGCTTCATCTTCACCCAAGTTGATTTCAACGAGTTCGTCAATAGTTTTCTTGCCATCGTCCTCCAGCTCGGGAGGAGTGGGTTGAAAATTAATGAAATCCTCATCGTCGATGTTGGCTTCGCGCACCTCTTGGTCTCCGAAACCACCAGTTGAAGTTGATGGAGTTGGGAGTTTGTTGTTGTTGAGCCTAGACTGGGATTGTTCTGGACTGCCAATGCCTGGCTGACAGCTATCGATTAGTGCCATCGAAGCTTGGCTGGGATTGCCTGCTAAAGCTGGCGGCGCTTCATGGTTGTTGCTCTGAGAACCTTCTTCATCGGGAAAGTTTACTGAACCAGACTCTTTGACTGGCTGGGAGACACTGGGGGCTTCCTCCGCCCTAATGTCCTTACAGGCGGACAGTGAAGACTCGATGAGTGCTTGAACTGGGGAATTGGTCCTGGCAGGGAGCAAGATCTGGATATCCTCTTCCTCATCCCCGAAACTGTCTAATTTGGTGTCGATGTTAGCTTAGTCACCGATTGGCTACACTGGGCCTACGGCGTTGACCACATAGTAAATGTGGAAGTTTGGGTCTTGGTCATAGCTGAGCCCCCTGATATCTTTGCGGGAGGACGGGGGTTGCCCCCAGACCTGGGAAGGAGTACACAGTCAGTGAAAATATTCACGCCACATGGAACCTTACCATTGGGGAATATGCTGCTTAAGGCACATCTCCCGAACTTGTGGCGGCAGGTTGTCCAATACTTGGACTTCTTCAGGGGTGTTGCCGAATTGCTTGGACCAGCCAAAGCCGTCTTTTGGTGTGGCTTGAGGGACCATGTCTCCCTTGTAGAAGACAATGGGCTTATCCTAGTTAGCCTTCTTCTTGTTTCTGAGTTGTCATTTGTAGGTAATGACAAACATTGTGAGCCACTCGACCTTGTGTTCCTCTTATGCACATGCAAGCTGGATGCAGTCTAGTGGCAGGCATATGCTTTTGTCGATAGCTCGGCTAATAAGATTACCCTCGAAATTGATTTTGCACCTCTCGGGGCGATCTCAAGTTGACTTGGAGTTGAGGCATAGCAGATAAAGCTTGACCTTCTCCTCGTCAATGGAGAAGAGGTCACCCTCATCTTCTTCCGAGAGCCAGCCATTACTTGTGCTCTTGGTTATGGGGTATGGACTGATTCCCCCAAAATAAAACGTGACATCGGCAAGGTTGCATTCTGCTAGAGTGAATGGAGATAGGTCTGCAAAGACCGTATGCTATTCCCCACGCTTGGCATACTTGATGAATTGATGGAGAGTTGACGGGATGACCCAGTTTTCATGGAGCCAGGACCTGCCCAGTAGCACTTTGTAGGATGTGTTGGCATCAATGATGTAGAAGGTCACCTTGGAGGCAAAATCATCGAGCACCAGGTCGACATCCACCCGGCTAAGGACATCCTCGATATCTTGATTTAAGTCGGATATCTTGACCGCCTGAATGTTCTGGAGATAGGGGGTCAGATATAGAGTCTTGAATGTCTTCAGCAGCATGATATTGACAGCAGCACCGGCATCCACCAGCATCTGGTTTACCTCATGCCCATTGATTTTTCCTATCATGTAAAGAGGGCGGTTATGGCACGGAGGGGAGAGAATCATGTCTTTCTCTGTAAAGGAGATAGTGGCAGCGAAGGATTTGTATGTGGCAGCCTTCATTTTTGCCACATGTGCCTCATAGTCTTCTGGCTCTTGGAGTATCTTGATAAGAGTCTCTCTCAATTCTTTACTCCAAGCAATGACTTCCCAAATTGTGATGCTGGCAGCGAAGCGCTTCATCTAGTGGAGGACTTTTTGGTCAGCTCGAGCTTGAGCATCCTCCAATGATGGTAGTATGTCGGGCTGAGCTTTTTGTGGGCTGTCGCGCTGCTCCCCATTGGGGGGTTGCACTGCCTTGCCTTTGCCGCTAGGATTAGGCTGACTCTGATCACCCATGGACTCCTGGAACAGGGGTGCCAATGATGGCTCTTCTGGGGGTGGCTGGAGGACTGGCTCGTCCTTGCCGGACGGCCCTACTTGTTCTGTGATGAAACCTAAATGTGTGTCATTTAAACACAATGGCCATCAATCTAAATTTCAAACTCACAAAGAAACAAAACCATAATATCATGGCAAGTCCGGGTCGAATCCACAGAGAGGTTTAGACTTTAAGGTTGAAAACTTTGTATTTTGAGAGGATTCATTCCCTAGTAGCGACGATGCAGTAGGAGGAAGCCCCTCCACACCGGCCATGGCCGGCTGGAGGGCGAAGCAGAAAACAGAACCAGTCGAAGAACAGAATCCAGTCGAACCAGAGCTTCTCACACTAGAAGCTAGAGAGAGAAAAGGCCTTCACTTAATTTCTAAAAAATCCTATCTCTCTTATTCTTCTAAGTTGAGCTTATATACCCTAAACCGTTCATATTAAGATAGGGGTATTTCAGTCATTTACTACTCAGGGTTGTTATTTTCAAATATAAAAATTTCAATTTTCCCTATTTACTGGACGGTGACCATCTCGTTTTCACTTTAACTTTTCACCAACCCTACTCTCCTCGTGGGGCCACTTCCTTCGCCGTAGCTTCTGCACGCCCCTCGCGGAGGTCGACACCTTCCTCTGTCTCCTTTCGTAGCAGAGCCTTGCATCCCAGCTCGCTCTGGTCTTCTCACCAACCCTAGCTATCGTCTCCTTCCTGCTTTCGCCATCGCCATGACTCCTCCGGTCACCTGCGACAAGAAGGATGCCGCTCGAGCTCCCGTGAAGGCCGATACGAGGGTGGAACCTCGCTCCAAATTCACCCACGACAGACCTGCTGTCGCTGGCTCAACCAAAAGGAGAACCACAGAAGCCCAGGGTTCGCACCAAAATGAGGGTTTGCCGCAAGACCTTTCAGCAAAGAGAACACAGTTGTTAGCAGTTGAAAAAGGGAAGGCCAAGGCACCATCTGCTCCTCCTCCACCTTGTGCTACTCAAGCGGTCAAGGATGTTGAGAGTGATCCTACCTGTATTCTATTTTTAAGGTATGTGGACTTCAGTGACTGCCAAATGCTCGACAATTTTCCCGAACTACTGCCTCTCATTGAACATCAAGGCTAGAGAAGCTTTCTGTCAGGCCATAGGGTATACTACCCATTTCTAGTCCAGCAGTTCTACAAGAACCTATTCTATGATCAGGATCACCACACCCTTCGGACTGAAGTAAAGGGGGTTAAAATCAAGCTTCCACTAAGCTTCTTCACCGAGCTCTACATATCCCCCGGGATGGGCTTCTAGAGTCTGAGTATGACCTTGACCTATCTGCAGCATACACTCTTCTGACAGGGAAGCCTAGGAATCCTGAAGATGAAACCCAGCTCCTTGTCAAATCCTTTGACACCAATCGGTTTCCACCTTTATAGCATCTCCTGCACCACGTGTTCACCACCACGATCACCCCTCAAGGGGGTGGCAGGAGTAGACTTACCGAAACCCAAAGGTTCATCCTCTGCATGTTTAACAATCATCAAATTTGTCTTACCGAGATAATCTTGCAGCTCATGGGTAGTTGCATTGGGAACAAGAGGAGCCTTCCATATGCTGCACAGTTAACTGCTATATTTCAGAAAGCTGGGGTCTCTCTTGCTGATGAGGAGATGAAAACCATTCTTACAAGCAATGTTTACAGCATGAGATTCATTAAAAATTATATGCACTTCAAAAAGAAAGGGGATCAGATTGTAAGGGACCTGTCTGGTTATCAACTGGCACCTTCCGTAGCTGCAGCTCAGCCACCTCCACTAGATCAGCCAGCTCAACAAGAGCAGCCTGCTCAAGAAGATCAGCCAGCTCAATAGGAACAACCTGCTCCAGAGGACTAGCCCACTCAGCAATAACAACCAGTTGTCGATGAACATTTTTACCACTATGAGGAGCAGGACCATGTGGATCTGCAGGCTGACCAGCAGCAACAAGAGATCCCACCCAGCGCCATGATGGGGTTTGGCATCCAACCTCCTCTCTCTCCTGAATAGCCACCAAGGATCTTCACTGGTGGAGATGCACATCCTGAATTCCATGCAGAGGCCTCTACCTCAAGAGGCACAGCCTTTGGTGCCACTGACGGGCTGATGGATATTGACGCTGCTCTCATTCACTTTCTGACTGCACAATTCAGTCACATTAACTCTTCATTTCTTAAGCTCAGTTCGCAAGTGGACCGGCTAGAATCCAGACAAATTCACTATGAGCAAGAACAGACTAGCAGGTGGGAAAAATTTGTCAAAGACAAATACAGGAGCGATCGTCGGTTGACAGCCTTCCTGGGCACTCTCATTCAAGTTAGTGAAAGGGTCAGAACTTTGATGAGAAGACTGCATGCAATTCACACTAAAACTCTAGAGAAAACCAATGAAATGCTCCAGCATGCCTCTGCCATTCGTGGAGATCAAGGAAATCTCAACATCAAGTATGCCACCTTGATCGACACCTCCACCAACATTTTAGATCAAGTGGCTGCAGCCTTAATTAAGCTGTTTTATGGTGGACATTGAAAGATGGTGCATGGTCATGATAGGCGGGATAGGTTATCTCCAAGGGGTTTCAGACAGAGGTCCTTTTCATGGACCAAAGATTATGCTAATTTAATGGAGCTACAGTTGGTAGCAAGTGAGTTCTTCACTGAGAGGGTACAGATTGACCAGTTATATTTTGTGGCTGAAGTGTAGAGTGGTAGCACAGATAGAAAGTATTTGAACTTAGAGACGGATAAACATATCATCCAAAGGTTTATGCTAGCCAAGACTACCCAACTGTGCTCTTAGATGTAGAGCAACTTGAAGAAGTTTTCGATGATGTTCGGATTGATGAAACACTAGAGGATGCACAGGTTACTTTATATCAAGTATCAGATGGGGAAGTGAGAACGGATGATAGTGACTTCAATCCCAGCTCAAATTTTGATGTTGATTATGTAGATGAGCTAGTTGACGATGATGAAGTAGGTGACTAATTTGCTGACTTAATGATGCCAGACATGACTGAGGGAGCTTTGTATGATAATGTTCAAGTATTTAGACTAGCTCTATCCCAGTTTGCCATATTGCATGAGTTTGATGTTAAGTACATCTGGTCAAAGCCATTGCGGGTGACTGTGACTTGTAAAGTGACCAATTGCAACTGAAGGTTACATGCTTCAAGACTAAAAGATGGTCACACATTTCAAGTGAAGAAAGTTCAAGGTGAGCACACAGGCGTGTTAGAAAATAGGTGAGGAAACCACATAACAACCAAGAGCTGCATTACTCACCAACGCCTTCTAAAGAATGAAGGAGATCTCTGAGTGAGAGAACTTGGAAGATGGCCAGATCATACATACCATATAACTTTGCCATACATGAGGATATACAAGGCTAATGTGGTTGCATTAAAGGTGATACAAGGCATATGGGAGGACATGTATGTCATGATACTGGGTTTACAGTAAGAGCTCCTAGTGAGGAATCCGAGAAGTGTGATAAAGTATGAATTGGAAGAAGGTACTAAGTCATTTAAGAGGTTCTTCATGTCATTCAAAGCTTGCATTGAAGGGTTCAAATGCTGTCGGCCCCTGATTGGCCTAGATAGATGTCATTTGAAATGTGCTTTACGTGATGCACTTCTGGCCCCCACTTGTATGGATGGGAACAACTGTTTATTTCCCAATGCTACTGTCATAGTGGAAAGTGAGAATGCCGACAATTGGTTATGATTTCTATAGAATATGAGGGAGGTAATTGGTCATCCCGAAAGGTTGGCATTCATATCTGACAGGGTGAAAGGCCTAGATGAGGCTATATCAATTGTGTACGGAGTACAAGAACATCATACTTATTTAAGACACTTTTACAAGAGTTTCAAGAGCAAGTTTCTTGGACCAGCATTGAAGAAGGTGTTGTTGTAATATCCTAGATTTTTCGGATCAGAGTCCGGGGGTTTCAGAGTGCTTTTGTGAGTCTCGGATCGTGTTTTTACGATTAAATCAGATTTTTTAGCTGTTTAGCCTTCGAACCCCCTATGGAGGGTGAACCGACGTGTTTACAGACTCTAAGGTATTGCAGACGCGTTGTGGGTTTTTTGACGATCATGGAAATGATTTTTTATTTTTTATATTTTTAAAACCCTGATTTATTTCCTATAAATATAACCCTTCCACCCCCTCTCCCTCATTTCTCATTTCTCTCCCTCTCTCCTCTCGGTTCTCTCTTTCTCTCCCTCTCTTCTCTGAGCGGCTGACGGAGCTAGAGGTAGGCAAGACGGCGAGGCTCGTGGGGCGAGGATGGAGCGAGGAACAGGGTGGTGGTGCGACATTCTCCATTCTCGAGTTCGCGAACCCGGTGGGGTTTCAAGCGGCGTTTTCCCAAGGAATCAGCATCCTCAGCGCGGGTAATCTTCGGTGGAGGTAGGAGGATGGATCCCTAACCCTAGTATTCTATTTTTCCTCGTTTTGTAGGCTGAGGTGAGGCCGAGGGTGGTTTATTTCATGCCAGAGTTAATTTCGCATGATTTTGGGGTGTACGCTAGATCCAGCATTTTGATTGCATTTTTGAGCTTTAAATGGCGTCTCTTGGTGGTCTAGAGGCTGGGGAATGGGTTTCCCTTATTTTTCCCATCACCTGGGATGATTGGGGTGTGGATTAGGACCCCTCGGATGGGGTTCCACAGTTCTGTCGCAGGAATCGATCGGCCAATTTGGTGAATCAGTCGTCCGATCGGCTATTCGCTACGGATGGGCCCCTGTGCGGTCACGATCTGGCTACCGACCTCGTTCGCCCGATCGCATTCAAGAAGGACAATCACCTCGAAAGGGTGAGGAAGAATGAATAGGAAGATGAGAATGAAAATCATCCGACGTGGTCGGAGAAAAAGAATGGGAATCATCTGACAGAGTCAGAGAAGAAGAATGAGAATCACCCGACATTGTCGGGGAAGGAGAATGAAAATCACCCGACAGAGTTGGGGAAGAAGAATCGTGGACACCCGACAGGGTCGGGGAAGAAGAAGGAGAATCACCTGACAGAGTCGGGGAAGAAGAATGAAAGTCACCCAACAGAGCCGGGGAAGAAGGATGAAAATCACCCGACAGAGCCGGGGAAGGAGAAAAAAAATCACCCGACGGAGCTGAGTAAGGAGAATTAGAGACAGAACTCGGAGATACCGGAGGAGAAGGATTAGAAGAAGAAATCTCTAGATCGGGACGAAAGGATGACATGGGCCGAGGCCTAAAATAGTAAGAATAAGGAGAATCCGGAGGACCCGGATGAGAAGAGTGGGGGTTCATGGACCCGGGAAGAGAGGAGAAAATCATGGATGTGGGATTGGAATAAGGAAGGCACACCACCCAGGGGTGGGAGCTGAGCAGAAGGAAAGATGAATGAAAAGACAAGGAAGAGGAAGCGGACCCTTGAGTGCACAATCGACGGCCCTTGAACCGGCACTACCGTCTCTTGTTAGCTGAAACTGGCTTGTAATGGACCCGTCTGGTGTAGGCTCGAATCCTTGGGCACCTTGGCTTGCAATATCTTCTCAAATAGCGAGCCCATCTAGCAGACGGCCTAGCCCAGCTATGAACATGTAGCCTTACCAGGGTGGTTGCCCCTAGACACTCGGTGCTAACAACAGTAGATGGACATTCTTGGACAAGTAACCCTTCAGAGGGATGAATATCATAAACCCACGAGGTTTTGTCTCTCAGCACTAGAAGCATGAGATTCAACAACTCCACTTGGAACTTAGCTTTGAAGCCCGACTCCCTTGATAGAAGAGACGTGTGAGGCTGAGGGAGAGTAATACACGGCGTTGACATGGCCGGCTTGCTAATAAATCGAGGGAGATTGCATAGAATGTGTAGAATGTCCTTGGAAAATGCTAAAGATATGACAAACTGTCCCTTGAACATAGGGTGCATAATCTGCTTGGCGCCCGTATGAGTTTGCACCAACTGGGTAGTGATCCTCTCTTGACCAGTGAACTAAATTGCAATGGTGCGAGAAGAAATAACAGCATCAATGGTAAAACCTCTGGCGAGCAAAGAGATTGCCACCGACTTCGCTCGAGGAGAAACTGGCACAAAGACAAGGGAACTTTTCTTGACAACCATCTTCGGAAGTACCTGCTCATCCCCAAAATAGCCAGGGACTAGGACACAGATTGGCATCCAGCAGATGAAATCTTGAATCTTGAAATGTATAATTGGTGAAGCATCATCCTAATTCGGCTCTTTATCTCCCTGGGGACCAGACCCAAGGGGCACCAAAGATAATGCACACCTGCTCCGTGGGATGGAAGTAGGTGGAGAAGTGGCGGAGGTAGAAGGCTTGGAAGGCGTGGAGACTTCAATGGGGATGGTGTGTTTAGCTGGAGGCAAACGCAAGGGTGGAGGCATGGCTTGCTTGGGCTCGAGTGACGAGGAAGGTGGAGGTGTAGGTGAGGGTATAGCCTGCTCAGGCTTGGGCGATGATGGAGAAGGGGATGGCAAAGGCGGTGGAGATGGTGGAGGTGATGGAGGCACTGGTAGTGGAGACGGAGATGGTGGGGATGAAGAGGGAGGTGGAGAGGATGGTGATGTAGGCAATGGGGGTAATGTTGGTGGTGGAGATGGTGGAGAGGGTGAATAGGAAGCTGAAGGCCTTGGGGCCCAACGTCGGCCTATTGACATAACACATCGCATGGTGTTAGGAGTGGAAGTGGTGGTGGAGATCAGAAGAGTACTAGGCTGAGTAGAGACTTGAGCTTGTGGAGGTGATGGAGATGGGGTAGGAGATGGAGATGGCAAAAGTAATGGTGGAATAGGTGGGGGCATAGGTGAGGAAACGGGTAATGAATTAGGCAACGGAGTAGGTGTAACACTAGCTAAAGGATCACGGGGGTGCCCCAGTGCTTGTAGTGGTGGAGACGGCTGCTTGGGCGACGCTTCTTATTGTTGCTTGCTGCAAAGATCTGAAATAACTTTATGCATGGCAACCCAATCAATCCTCTTCTTATCCTCCAGATCATGAAGATAATCTCCGAACTCGGGGCAATCCTCAACCAAATGCCCCCGCTGGCGACGATAATCACAGAACTGGAGCATATTCCCCACTACAGGTCAGCGAGACCTGACCCTAGGCAGGGGTTGGTGTGTGCACACATGGTCAGAGGCTTGGACTGACACTGACGAGTGTTACTCTAACTAGTTCTTGTTCTGGTACTTATTACGCCTCTCGCACGTTGTGTCTGTCTGACTTTCAAGTTGCTGGAGACGCAGTGTAAGCCGTCAGTGGATGCTTCTGGTTTCTACCTTTTGGTGCGCTCTCCGTCTCTCATTTCACTTGGTTAAAGTTGAGGTTTATTCTACTGGTAGATTTAGCACTTGTCGCTATTAAATTATGTTAATTCGGCATATAGATAGTTGTTTGAACTGCTTAGCTAGGCTTTACAGCTTTGTAGTCCTTGTGTTTTAATTCATGCCAATGCGTATTTAATTGCATAAATACATGCTCTAATTACTTTATATTTGTATGCTTGCTTGTTAGTTGCGTGGTAGGGATCCACGTGACCCCTACTGAGTCTGACTGTGACTCACCCTTCTACTTTTCAGGTGAGCCACCCCAGCCTTTGACCGCAGCTCCGCATGCCTTTCCAGACTGAGTCTAACTGCCAGCTTCTGGTAGTGCAGTTCTTTCTGTACTTTTGACTGGGGTATGCCCCGTGTAGTTGTATATTTGGACTTTATATATTGTGGACTTATGCTTTTGGAAATTCTAGACTACTGTATATTTGGCTAACACTCTGGTATATATAAATATTTCAATTGCATCTACATTTTAGTTTAAAATAACTATTTTAATTTAATCTGCACATTGTGTAATTCCAATTCCTTATACGTTCCCTCGAAAAACTCCCCCAACCCTTCAGGGGGCCTCATCAGCCTCTTGGGTGACTTCCCCAGTTCCTGGAAGCAGTAATTTGATGCTTCATCGGGTTATCAGTATCTAGAGTTCTGGGCCGTTACAGTTGGTATCAGAGCGGTGTTGAGGAAATGTGTGAGGAATCAAAATTGCATAGCTATTGTCCAGAATTAGTCCAATTACACCATTAATTGCTAGCTTAGGATGTTTTTCGTGTGATTAATGAATTTTTCTATCCATTATCTGTTTGCTAGTCTTTTCGAGATGCCGCCTCAGTGTCAAAGAGTCCCGGTTCCTTAGGAGGCGAGCAGCATTCCTCAGAATATTCCTACTCCAACTCCCGTTGTTCCAGCTCCAGAGGATGTGCCTGGCAGTCGCGGTCGTGCATTAAAGGAGTTTTTGCTATTTCACCTGTCGACGTTTGAAGGCCAGACCGATCCGGATGCCGCTCGAATTTGGTTGGATGCCACCGAGCGCATGTTTCGTTCTATGGAATGTGCGGAAGATGAAAAGGTGATGCTCGGTACTTTTCAGCTCCAGGGTGCGATGTTGACCTGGTGGAATACCGAGTGGGAAGTTTCCTTCCAATCCCACCCACTCCGCTAGATCTCGTGGACTGAGTTCGTCGCCACCTTCGAACTCACTTTCAGCCCGGCTTATCTCCGCATGGATAAAATGTATCAGTTTTTACAGCTTGTCCAGGGAGGGATGTTGGTGCTCGAATATCCGAACAGATTTATGGAATTGGGCTGTTATGTGCCCCACATTCTTGCAAATGAGGCATTGAAGATGGAGCATATTGTGCGTGGCCTCCGTGCTGAGTTGAGGCAGCCGCTGATTGTTGCCCGGGTTACCACTATGACTGAAGTGTACCAGGCAGCAGCAGCATTAGAACTGGATTTGGCAAGATCTCTTGTCCCTTCTCAGGCATTGTCAGTTCAGCCGATAGCTCAATTTCCTTCGGGTTCTCTGCCTCCTGTTCCAGGATTTTCTTCTGCCACTCCTGTAGCTAGTAGTGCAGCTTCTTCTAGCAAGTCCCAGTTTAAAGGATTCAAGAACAAGTAGAAGTACAAGAAGTGATTTGATCGGCAGGCTTCGTTTGGTGCTACCCAGCAGTCAGCCCCTTCTTTCCAGCAGCGACAGACTTCTGTGAAAAGCCAGTTTAAAGGTTGTGCGCAATATGGTGGCAGCCACCCAGGCAAACCCTGCTCGTTGCTAGTGGCGTGTTTCTGGTGTGACTAGCCAGGTCATGTGGTGAGAGACTGCCCGATAAGAGCAATTCCAGTGCAGTTTGCTTCAGCAGTTCCGCCCCAGTCGTCTCAATCCCAGTTCAGGCCTCAACTTCCGCCACCGCCGCCATCTCAGCAATTTCATCAGATGCTCCCTTAGGCTTCAGCAGCGTCTTCTTATCAGTCTTCTGCAACTGTCGATAGAAAGATGAAAGGCAAGGTGACTCATATTTCTCGAGCAGAGGCTGTAGCTTCCAATCTCGTCGAAGGTACGATTAGTCCGGCAGATCTGCCCAAGCTCCCTTCAAACAGGACAAAGACGAAAACATCCACAGGTGCGCAAAGAAGCGAAAACATCCTATCGTCTGAATAGGGCATGGACACCCCGAGGTTTAGCCTACAAGGGGCTCCAATGACCCAAGGGCTGCCACCATCTTGATCCTGAGATGAGGTTTTAGGCAATCGTCGGACTATACGGCTATTAATATTCACCCATTGAAGGAGATCATTCGGGGGCCACGCTATGAGGAAGTGGGTCTTTGGAGATCCAAGAGTGATCATGGATACAGAAGAGAATCGGGGGGCCTTGAAATCGACCGGAGAGGAAGTCAAAGAAAATCGAGGAGTGGCTTACAAGAGCTCAAATGAGCAAAGGGATTCTGAAACATGTCCATAAGGATGGATAGAACCGGGACCCTCCCCATGGAGCGTGAAGAGGTGTGATATCATGCTGTAGCCTGAGTCTTTGATCCTTGATCACCACCGATTATTGTGAACACTACAAGGTAGGAAACGGATCAGAGGAGCCCAGGGTTATAACCCCGAGGAAAACCCTCCGATGCTTAAGTCAATAAGATGGTAGAGCGTTGTGTAGAGAAGAAAAAGAAGGAGGTAGGAGAAGGGCACGAGATCGCTCTCCACCAATTAGAGTGGCTTCTAGTGCTCAAGCTGGCCTACCTTTTTGGAGGGATTCTTTGAGTTTATATAGTTGCTCGCTCCCTTTCTGGAGTCAAGGAAGTGAGGGATTAGGGGGCGTTACGTTCTTGGTGAGGATTCTTCACCGTTTGAGGACTCTTGCCCTCCCTTATCCTTTTGAGCTTCCTGCTCCTGGACGACAACGTAACATTTGCCAGGATAGGCACCCCGTTGTGAGTAATACGCCCCAATGCCAAGGGAGCTCTTGATGGTGAGCTGATCTATTACTTATAAGGGATATTCCTTGCTTACATTGAAGGTCCTAACTTGGGCCGTCCATTTAGGGAGCGTTTGGGCTTTCCCTGAGCAATGGGGGCGTCATTGGTCAGGGGTTCGAGTTAGAGCTGGGCGGGCGATGCTGGCTACGCTCGGTGTGTTCCAGGCTTTCCCTCTTTTGAAGGCGCCCACTCTCCTTTTCTCAAGACCCCCGAGCTCCCTTGGGTCGGTTATACTCAGCTACGGTTTAGGCTTTCCCTGAGCGACCGTTACTCAGACTTCCCGGGCCCGGAGGCTGTAGACACCCGTTTTTGACCCATGAGTTGAGCCTTTTTCTTCTTCTCTTAAGTTGGTTGATGCCCCAATTGACTCTCAATTGGTTGACTTTTGGGTCTATTTCTAAAGCATTTCTGTCCATTTTTCACCCTTGAATTCAACTTAAGTGCCCTGGATATTAGCTCGAGACCTTGGCAAGCTCATGTTAACACGGCGTATATGATCACCGCGTTCTTCATTATCGTGCTCATTACCTAGGGCACGTTACTCCAAAGGCTTTGACTCTTTCCTTTTTGACCAGCCAATATTGATCGCGGTATATCGTAGCAGCGCGTTCATAAGAACGTGGCGCTTACCTTGGGCGCATTCTCAGTTGGAAATCCTGTCCAACTGGAACTTGCTATTTCTAATATTTGGACCCATTCTGGGAAGGTTTCAGAGGTCAAATCGATCGAGGAAGTTTCCTAATCCTTATAGGAGTCTTTCCCCCTCAATAATCGACAGGATTACCTGAATTTGGACCTCCAATCCTCAGATCTTTTGAGGATCGGTCTAGGGTTTTGAGGTTCACCTTCTTCTATAAATTTTCCCCTTAGCCATCGATCAAGGGAGAGGCAACTCTAGAGAACCAACCACAAGAGAGAGGGCGAGGCTATGCTTCACTGAGGACCTCTAATCCCTCGCCCTCTTGTCATCTAAGGGATTATTTAGGGCTTTTTCTCTTGTTCTCCCTTATTCTTCGCTTTCCCTTTTTTGTGTTTTCTTAATTCATTCTAATCTTTGCATGGCATAGCATCTTCTCTTAAAACAACGCCTTCTTTCAAATACACACACACACCAAACTTATTTTTTGCCCTTCCATAGGGGTTTAAAAATCACCAAAATCCCAGGTAATCTAGCCCTCTTTTATATGCTTTTTACTGGAAATAGGGATAAATTCTACACTTAATCATGTTCTAATGGGCTTCCTCTTGGTGGTTTTCATTATTTTACAGGTATAAGAAGAAGAAGATGTGAGGCCCTTGCACCTCGGTCGGCCCATTCAATTGATAATGAAAGCCACTGACATTGCACTTCACTGTCGTTTCCAGGATTGTACTTCTGCTAAGGAAATCGGCTATTTATAGAAAATTTAGATTTTTTAAAAAATATGAAAAAAATAAAAAAATATATTTTCTCGATCCTCGAAACACGCCGGACGCATTGGTACCGTCCTAGAGTAGGAGAACGCAATGGCTTGCCCTATGCAGGGTTCCGTAGGTCCGTCAGGGAAAAACACGAGTAAACCACAAAACCGGCTCTGGGACCCCCAAAAGTGATTCAAAACTCACGGATCCTGACCCGAAAAATATCTGAAAAATAGTTTTAGGCATAATAAAATTAGTTTCTCCGTGAAAATAAATCTAGGACCCTCGAAAGAGGATCCGAAGGGTCCGGGATATTACAGCAATTATCGTAACTACACGCCCCTGACGGCTCCTCCTGACCAGATCCTGATGAAAATCCGTGAGGAGCCATTCCTCAAGTGGCCTCACCGGATGAAGTCAGATCCGAGCACGAGGAGCAAAAAGAAGTACTACCGCTTCCACCGTGACCACGGCCACAATACGGCAGAATGCATCAACTTGAAGCACGCCATCGAGGACCTCGTTCGACGAGGGCTCCTCGACAAGTTCATCGCCAAGGCCGTGGAGAAGCGACAACGGACCCCTTCGCCCATCGACAACTGACCCAACGGAAAGGAGATCATGAAGATCTCTGGAGGGCTGGTCTCGGGTAGAGACAGTGTGACCAGACGATGACGGTACACATCAACCATGAACAATGTGGAGCGAGGAGACAGCACCCAACGGGAAGCTACTGCCCAGGAACACTTGAAAGATCCCATCGTCTTCTCCGATGATGATTTAGATGGTGTGACCACTCCCCATTCGGATGCTTTGGTGGTCTCAGCCACCATCAATCAATGTACCATGCACCGTATTTTGGTCGATAATGGAAGCGACCCTGATGTTATTTCGTACGACTATCTTGTGCTTATGGGTGTGGACTTGTACCAAATCACGCCGTTGCACACACCACTGTATGGCTTCTCCGGCACAACGGTCCACCCGGAGGGACGCATCTCCCTGCCAGTCACGTTTGGGACCGCACCCAAGGATGTAACCTTCTTGGCAGATTTCACGATCGTTCGTGCGATGATTGGGTATAACGTCATCATAGGGTGAGGAATCATCGGGACCCTTCGAGGTGTCCCCTCCTCGTACCACCAGAAACTCAAGTTCCCCACGCCCCGTGGGGTGGGGGAAGTCTGAGGAGATCAAAGGGAGTCCAGAAGGTGCTATCTCATTTCGACGTATGATCGACAGCCCGAGGAAATGTCACCCGAGAAGAAGGCCAAGACGGAAGATCTTGGTCCGAGCACAAGCACCCCAGGGGAGGACCTATACCTCATCCAGGTGGGAGAAGACCCTAGCAAAATGCTAAGGATCGGGGCCACCCTATTCGAACAAGGCAAGGAGGCCTACATAAGTTTCCTCACTACCAATCAGGATGTGTTCGCTTGGTCTAAGGACGAGCTCCCCGAAATCCCACCAGAGATCATCACACATCAAGTTAGGTTGGATCCAAACTGTCACCCGGTTCAACAGCGCCGAAGTCGCTGTAACCTCAAGCGATAGGCCATTATAAGGGAACAAGTAAGCGAGAAACTACGCTCAGGGCTACTCAGACCCACCTGGTATTTGGACTGGGTAGCAAACATAGTCCTCTTCCCTAAAAGTAATGGGAAGTGGCGAATGTGCATAGACTACACCGACCTCAACAAAGCCATGCAAAAAGACAGCTTCCCCATGCCACGAATCGACCAACTGGTCAACGCTATAGCCGGGCACAAATCGTTGAGCTTCTTAGATGCCTACTCTGGGTATCACCAGATCAGTATGCACAAACCTGACCAGGATAAGACAGCGTTCGTCACCGACCATGGCTTGTACTGCTATACACGCATGCCATTTGGATTAAAGAACGTGGGAGTGACCTATTAACGTCTCGTCAACCACATGTTCAACTTACAGATCGGTCATAATATGAAGGTCTACATCGCTGACATGCTCGCCAAGAGCCTCCAGGCGCCTGAGCACCTGGAGGACCTGGCAGAGATGTTCGCTACACTCAGGAAGTACAACATGAAGCTTAACCCCAACAAGTGCATGCTCGGTGTGAAATCAGGCAAGTTCCTCGGCTTCCTTGTTACCCATAGAGGAATAGAGGCGAATCCTGATCAAATCCGAGTGGTACCGGAGATGAAGCGACCAGCACGAGTAAGGGACGTATAGTGCCTCACCGGTCGCATCGCCGTCTTGACTCGGTTCCTGTCCCGAGTAGTCGAGAGATATCTTCTCTTCTTCCGGCTCATCTACATTCAAACCCAGATGAAGGACTCCCCTATTATATCTATGTTTGACCAGAAGCTGAGAGTGCCAAGGAAGAGTAACATTGTGAGTAATAATGGTGCTAGTACCGAAGGTGTGGTTGTGAACGAGCAGGTGGGCGCGGTTGGCAATTCCATGCAATCTCGCAATCCTCCTAGTCAAAGGCCACCACAGCAATTCTAGCAACCCTCCTTCTTACACCAAGCACCGCACCAACAAAATAACCCTCTTTAGCCCTTCTGGCCTCCCCCTCCTCCACAGAACCAAGTTATGCAACAAAGTCCTTCAGCCCCTCCACAATACCACCAAGTGTCTCCACCAGCAAATTACGACCCTCAACAGCCCAGAAGACCAGTAGGCCCCAAAAGAGCCCACTACCCTCCGTTACCCGAGAGCCTTCCTGATATATTCAATGCGCTAATGGCCGCCAACCTGCTCCTCCTGCCAAAAGAAAGAATGGCCTGGCCCCTGAATGTGGATACCTCTCGATATCGTGTCTTCCGCTGACAGCCAGGGCACAACATAGATCATTGTTTTCATTTTAAAGATTACATATATGATTTGAATGATCAGGGAGGCATTGACTGGGACGAGATGAGGAAGTTTGTTACGTCAATGAAAGCAAGGAGGCCACCGTGTCAGCAAGCGCTGTAGCAAGCTCAGCAGCCAGTTCAACAAGTTTAGCAACAACAGGTCCCAGCACCGCAGTCAGACATAAGGATTGTCCAAAACCCTTTGTCGGAGCACCAAAATCAACAAGTAAACCCCATCACCACTTTCCACGAGGTGGAGAGAGGACAGGGGTGGCATATAGAAAGTGCCTCCGTCGCTTCCATAAACCCAAATTCTAACCAGTTTCCTCGACTTTTAAGAACACCTTAGCCTTCTCCATTCCCGCAACCTTCTCGACCCCTCATACGTACCACTAATCAAACCCCTTTCACCACCAACCCCTTTCCATAAAGGCCCATTCTCATTCGCCCTCCCCCCTCTTTACCCACACCACAAACTCCGCCTACTTCCACCACCTCTTTGCTGTCCAGGCCACTCCTTATCCGCCCTTCACCAGCATCTCTGTCCACTCAATACACTATGCCTCCTAGGCCTTTGCTGCTTCACTCTTCACTAAATCCTCACACACCTTCTATCACTTCACCTGTCCCTTTTACCATAATCTCTTTCAACCCATCTGTCGCTACACCGGCCATCTCAGTTCCTACCAATCCTCAGCCAGAAAGGCCCCTTATCAGAGTCCCCCAACCGGTTGTTCCTGTCTAGCTTGTCAATCCCGATATTCCATCTTCTTCCACTAACCCTTCATCCACTGATCCGACGGAGGCGCAGGATTCCCAAACTATGGTG
Organism: Amorphophallus titanum; assembly: GCA_024336825.1. Lineage (NCBI taxonomy): Eukaryota > Viridiplantae > Streptophyta > Magnoliopsida > Alismatales > Araceae > Amorphophallus > Amorphophallus titanum. The sequence continues at coordinate 3,197,572 of JANBPO010000598.1, read as the reverse complement.
CTCTGCAGTGGGCGGATATTCCATCGCGTGTTCCCACAGCGACAAGAGCAAGGGCCCGTACATGGGCAAGAAGAGTAGTCATAGGAGCTAGAGTCTATATCGGGGACTCAGTATGATCTATTGAAACATTTAGACAGAACCCTGGCCAGAATTTTCATTCTGGAGTTGATAAGAAGATCGACCACCCATCAGAAGTTCTCACATAATACTTACAAAAGGTGATGGTCAATGAGGACATTCCGATCGAGAAAATCACATCAGTTTTGACACCGACTGGGGATCAACCTGCTATCATTTTTCATGAACATGAAGTAGCTCTGAAGCCAGATAGAACCTTTGCTTTGTGTATCACAATGAATATAAATAAAGTGGTCGTCAGTCAGTGTTTGGTGGACACTGGTGCGTCTATCAATGTTTTACCACCTAGCACCTTGAAAAAATGTGACATTCCAGAAAGTGAGGTTCGGCCCTCATCCATCACGGTGACAGCATATGATAACACGAAGAAGCCGCCTATGGGCATGGTTACTCTGAAGGTCGGGCTGGGCCCCCCATCTGTCACCGCCAATTTCCATGTTCTAGATATGGACCCCACTTTTAATGCCATCCTGGGGTGTCCGTACATTTTGGTACTTGATGCTGTCCCTTCTACAAATCACTAATGCATAAAATTTCCACACAAGGGGCCTATTGTCAAGGTGACTAGTGTGCCCATTCTGCCAATCGTAGGCATTCTTTTAGCCACGTCGGTGCCCTCCATCTGGCCGTCCAATATACCGTTGTTATCTGTACTAGAGCTTGCCGACCCGCGGCATGATATATTGAGACCACAAGCTGCAACTTCCACACTAGCACCGACCCCATCCCCACCTCAAAAGGGGAGAAAAAAGAAGAACATGATAAATACTCCAGGCTGGAATATCATGAGGACTCTACGGGAGAGCCCCAACCCGTGGATAAGGGTGCCTAGACTACACTAAGACCCATCCTAACTCAAATTGAGGCCACCTAGCCTCAATCCTAATGCACTAGGACTAAAACTAAAGCCCTATAACTAGGAATACACCCAGAATTCGTAGCTCACAAAAAACTCTCCCTTTAGGCCTTGAAAAGTCCATTAAAATTACCCAAATCATCATGAGGAGGAGCTTTGAACCTAGCACCATGGGAGAGGCTACCTACAATGGTCCTAAGCTGGCTAAGAAGGAGCATGGCAAACTGCAGTGGCTGACCTCCATCCCCAAACACTTGAGCACAAGTCCTTCAAGAGCGGTAAGCTAAATCAAAGTTCATTAATTCATTAAATTCCTTCAAGCTTCTCAGATCACCTCTGTTTTCCTTCTTCTTTCATTCTTTTTTTTCTAGCTCCTTCCTGGCCCAAGATGTTATTCTAGCGTGAAGTGAGTGGCTCCCATGATAAAAGAACTCCCTTTAGAAGTCATCTCAATCCTAAGGGCATGGCACCTTCACCCCTTTTTAGTCTTAGTCAAAAAATTTTAGAAAATCTCCCTAGATTGGCCTAGCATTTGAGCCTTAGTGGAGTTATGGCACCCTCAAACATGTGCTTTCATGTCCCATCCTTTGAAGCTATCGTCCTTACAGAAGAGGTTGAGACCTACCTAGCCCTTCCTAGGACTAAAGCGGGGGATGAAGACCTAGTGTGTCATACGGTGGACCCTATTGACCCATCACTCATCTTGGGAGATTTCATACACAACCCAAAAGATGTTAAAACCATGATTAGCTCTCGCCATATTCACTTGATTCCCTTGGCCCAATGGATCACCGCTTATTATAAAAACAAGTGTGGGAGGTGTGAAGCCATAGTCAAAGCTACTTCCATTTGCTTGTGCGGGGTTTTGCTCTTTTCTACCACCGACCACCTCTTAGACATGCCAAACCTCAGCATTATTAGCTGGTTGTGGCATGGTTTATCCATCTCCCAAGCCATCCTTTTCTACCTTTACGAGGGTCTCAGTTCAGCTTCTCTAGGAGGTCCCCTTTTCGGGTCTATGATTATCCTTGAGTGCTGGATGGGGATTAGATTGAAATTCCTACCCAAGGAGGATGTTCCATCAGCTAGCCACATATTCGGGAGCCACTCACTCTTCTTCATTAGAGATGCATCTGGGTTTTCTACACAGGTTGAATGTCAGACTGCAGATAAGAAGACAAGGGACGATTGGCGCCTCTTCCTCAACACCTTGCCACTTGACAAATTCGTGATGCGACCACGGGCTCTTCAAGGCATTACACTTAGACTACCCTGACGACTGGGCTTGGACCTTCAGCTAGTGGGGAACACTACCTTGGCACTCTACAACCCTCACCGGTGCTACTTACAAGTTGGACTTCCCCGCACTATGGTTCTAGCACTATCACACTTCCCACCCCTTCAAGCTAGGGAGATCGGGACTGAGGAGGACGAGTAGGCGGTTCGGAGCGCTCTGACCATGTGGGAGATCAGCCGAGTCCATACCTTGCAAGCAGAAGTGATAGAGAATGAAGAGGATTACCGAGCTTATGTAAAGGCATTGCACAAGATCCGGCCCCACATGGATGCGAAATTGAATGCAATTTGAAATTCCTGATCATGTACTTGAATTTATTGAAAGAACGATCTATCATGAATTTGAAAATGAATGAATAATAGGATTGATTGAATGGATTACAATGAAATTGTTCCTTTAGGTTGAATGTTCAAACTATAACAAGGTTCTCTCTTTGGAAAATGATCCCCCAAAAGACTGCCAAGAGCACTTAACGGTCTGGCGACAGACTGCCAGAGGGAGGTCATAGTAAAACTGTGTGTATTTGACTCTCGGGAATGGCATGTGGTCGCCACTTGACTGCTAGGAGGAGCTTAACGGTCTACCAAAGGACCATAAAGGGGAAGGAACAAAGAAACTTGAGAGTTCTGGTTCTCGGGCGGGGGTAACGATCACCAGTCGACCATCAGGGAAGCTTAGCGGTCTAACAAAAGACTGCAAGGGAAAGAGAATAGAGAAATCCATGAGCCTTAGATTTTGGGGCTTTGCGACCTATTTCTACGCACATTAGAACAAGAAAATAAGTTAGATCCGTCCTTAGGCTCAACCCCTTGCTTGAAGCAAGTTAAAAATGACTAATCCTTGATATTTGGTCAATGGGTGGAGCCTTATTAAACAGGCAAAGATAGGTAAGAAAATAAATGCAATGCATGCTATGAAATGCAAGGATGATGAGAATTTTTTAGTGCGTCTTTGGTCCTTTTCTTTCAGAGTGATGTAATTGAGTCTCCAAGTTTTAGAATTTGAAATTGTAAGAGACTTATATTGGAAATAAAATTTGATTATTACTCCAAATTATTTAGTCTTAAGCTACATGCCCTGATAGTTCACAACTGTTTAATTACCACGTTCCGAGTAAACGACATGTTCCGCTACTATCGATTCAGGGCGTGACACCTTTGGCTCAGACTTTTTGTCCAGCCAGACAACAAAAGGCCCCTTCACCTCTGACTCGGGCCTCCTACCTGGCCAGGGAACAAAAAGATCCTTTTTACCTGTGGCTCTGCCCTTCCATCTAGATTGGTAAACGAAAAGATCACTTTTGTCGCCTGCATCATGACCTTTCGTCTAGGCTAGCATGTAAACTAAAAAAATACCATTGTCTGACGTCATGGCCTTCCGCCTAAGCCAGTAAATATTTTATCTTGGTATCATGGCCTCCCACTTAAGTCAAGCTGTATGACGTCATGACTCTACGTCTAAGCGATTAAATATCTTTGCCTTGGTGTCATGGCTCCCTGCATAAGGTAAGTTGTACGGCATCATGACTTTACGTCTAAGCCATTAAATATCTTTGTACGGCGTCATGGCCTTCCGCCTAAGCTGGTAAATATTCTATCTTGGCATCATGGCCCTCTGCCTAAGCCAAGCTGCACGACGTCATGACTTTATATCTAAGCCATTAAATATCCTTGTCTGACATCATGGCCTTCCACCTAAGTTGGTAAATATTTTATCTTGGTGTCATGGCCTTCCGCCTAAATCAAGTTGTACGGCGTCATGACTTTACGTCTAAGCCATTAAATATCTTTAGCCGATGTCATGGCCTTCCACCTAAGTCGGTAAATATTTTATCTTGGCGTCATGGCCTTCCGCCTAAGCCAAGCTGTACAGCGTCATGACTTTACATCCAAGCCATTAAATATCATTGTTCTGCATCATGGCCTTCCGCTTAAGCCGGTAAATATTCTATCTTGGCGTCATTGCCCTCCACCTAAGCCAAGCTGTACGGCATCATGACTTTACGTCTAAGCTGTTAAATATCCTTGTCCGGCATCATCGCCTTCCACCTAAGCCAGCAAATATTCTATCTTGGCGTCATGGCCCTTCACCTAAGCCAAGCTGTATGGCATCATGACTTTACGTTTAAGCCCTTAAATATCCTTGTCCGGCGTCATGGCCTTCCGCCTAAGTCGGTAACTATTCTATCTTGACGTCATGGCCCTCTGCCTAAGTCAAGTTGTACAGTGTCATGACTTTACGTCTAAGCCGTTAAATATCATTGTCTGGCGTCATGGCCTTTCGCCTAATCTAGTAAATATTTTATCTTGGCGTCATGGCCTTCCGCCTAAGTCAAGCTGTACGACGTCATGACTTTACGTCTAAGCCATTAAATATATTTGCTCGGCATCATGACCTTCCGCCTAAGTCGGTAAATATTCTATCTTGGTGTCATGGCCCTCCACCTAAGCCAAGCTATACGACGTCATGACTTTACATCAAAACTGTTAAATATCTTTGTCCGGCATCATGGCTCCTTCCGCCTCAGCTGGTAAATATTTTATCTTGGCATCATAACCCTTCGCCTAATCCAAGTTGTACGATATCATGACTTTACGTCTAAGCTGTTAAACATCCTTGTCCGGTGTCATGGCCTTCTGCCTAAGCCGATAAATATTGTACCTTGACAACATGACTTACCATCTAGGCCAAGTTATCTGGCGTCATGGCTCTATGCCTAAGCTGGTAAAAATTTTGCCTTGGCAACATGACATACTATCTAGGCCATGTTGTCTTGCGTCATGGCCCTATATATAAGTCGGTAAATATTCTGCCTTAGCATCATGACATTACGTCTAGGCCAAGTTATTCGGCATCATGCCTCTTCCCCTAGGCTAGTAAATATTTTCCCTTGGCATCATGACCTTCTATCTAGGCCAATTAGTCTAGTGTCATTGCTCCTTGCCTAAGCTGGCAAATGCTCTCCCTTGGCATCATAGCTTTACGCCTAAGCCAAGTCATTTGGCATCATGACCTTCTGTCTAAGCTAACAAGTCATCTCATCATTGGCCCGGAAACTATCATCCAATCCAATGAATAAAAAGACCCTTCTACCTTGGCATTACGACCTTTCGTCCAAACCAAGTCCTTTGGCGTCATGACCTTCAATCGAGGCCGACCATCACTTTACTATTGGCCGGGAATTGTTGCCCGAACCAATGAACGAAAAGGCCCCCGCCTTGGTGCCATACCAACTCTTGATCCCGCTCAGGCATTACATGCTGTCGCATGAAGTGAGCCTAATATCTAAGGCTGACCCTGTTAAGCACATTCTCTCCCAGCTAGTCCTGAAAGGATGTCTTGGCAAGTGGGCCGTACTGCTAATGGAGTTTGATATCACCTACGTGCCACAGAAGGCTGCTAAAGGTCAAGCCATCGCGGACTTCTGTGCAGCGCACTCCGTGCCTGGAGACTCCCCGTTGGTCACAGAACTTTTTGAAGATGAAACACTGGAGGTGGACTAAGTCTAATAGATCGCCTGGCAGTTGTACTTTGACGGGGCTCCGAGAACAGAAACAACTTTATCCGAGCATACAAAAGTACAGGCCAGGGCCGGCATCATCCTCAAATCTCTAGACGGAGAGGTGTTGCACACTTCCTGTTCCATCAGCAAGCCCTACACGAATAATGAAGTAGAGTATGAAGCTCTGATCATTGGCCTCCAAGTCGCCTTGCAAATGGAGATCAAAATACTACAAGTATTTGGCGATTCGCTATTGATCATCAAGCAGGTCCAAGGACAGTTTGATGTCTGAAAACCTGAGCTACTCCCATACCACGCTAAGGCGAAGCAACTCATGGAGCAGTTCTACCTCATTAAAATAGGCCATGTCGTCAGAGGAGAAAATACACAAGCCGATGCACTGGCAAAATTGGCAAGTTCATTGGCGGTGCCGCCAGATGGGTCACTTGACATCCGAGTGATAAATCAGCGCCAAGTGCCTAGCATGATAGAAGAATTAGAAGAGGAAGAACTGGAGGTCACCACAGCAGAGAACATCAACTCACCCGGCTGGAGGGATCCCCTCATGCAGTGGTTCAAATAACAACAACTGCCCAAGCAAAGAGAAGAGAATATCAAGCTGATTAGAACGAAGGACTCTTATATGGCCCGGAACAGGATCTTATTCTGGGTCACGACGGATGCCAAGCGAAAAGTACTCCTCCGATGCCTATCCACCGAAGAGGCTTGGAAGGTCATGAAGGAGGTTCACGCTGGGACAGCTGGTGCACACTAGGCGAGATCAAAAATGAAGATTAAGATAAAAAAGCTTGGCTACTACTAGCCGACTATGTTTGACGACTACTGCAAGTATGCTAAGTCTTGTCAAAAATGTCAGGAGCACGCGACGGTGCCTAGAAGATCGCCCGTGCCGCTGCATCCAACAGTGCCCAATTGACCGTTTGCCCAATGGGGAATAGACGTCGTGGGTCCACTACCCGCATCATCTGCAGGATGCATGTACATTTTGGTGGCAACTGACTACTTCTCCCTCTAGGCGGAAGCTGTCGCCCTGAAGGAAGTGACCGGGGAGATCGTGGTCAGATTTGTCTGTCGCAACCTCATATTCCGGTTTGGGGCCCCCAACCGAATTATCTCAGACAACGACAGCCACTTCCTCAATCAGAAGGTCTACTGGCTGGCAGAAAAATACAGTATCGATTGGAGGATGTCGACTCCTTACAACCCGCAGGCCAATGGCTTGGCTGAAGCTTTCAATAAAACTCTCTATACTCTCCTAGCCAAAATTATTAACTCCAACAAAAGAGACTGGGAAGAGGAGATGTACGAAGCGTTGTGGGTGTACCAGACTGTATACAAAACTCCAACGGGCTGTTCAACCTTTTCCTTGGTGTATGGCTCGAAAGTAATTGTCCCCATTGAGCTGGAGATACCCTCTCTAAGGGTCGCAATCCAACAAGGGCTGGTCCGGGAAGAGCAGACAAATGTTGAGCAAAGACTCGAAGAGCTCTCCAACTTGGAGGGAAAGCGACTTCAAGCCCAACAGAATATCCAAGTTTATCAGGTCCGAATAGCGTGTGCCTTCGACAAGCTCGTCAAGGAGTGCGAATTCAAGAAGGGCGACCTCGTTATTGTCAAACTAAGAGAAGTCATGGCCGCCAACCCCAAGGGCAAGCTAAATGAAAACTGGCTTGGACCCTATGTAATCTAGAAGGTCTACGAGGGCGGGGCATATGTAATCGTCAATCATCGAGGGTAGGTTCAATTCTCGTCCCTTAATGGTAGACATTTAAGATTGTACCACGCTCTGATTCCTCCGTTCAGTGAATAATACAACTCTCTGCCCCACTGTGGGCGAATTTTCATCACCTTTGTCCCATTGGCTTTCCCGTTGTTTATCCAAAAAAGGGAGAAGGAAAGAGAAGAATAAAAAGAATAAAAAAAGAAAGAAAAAAGAAAAAAAGAAAAAAAGAAAAAAAGAAGAAAGAAGGAAAGAAAAAAAGAGGAAAAAAAGAAGAAAAAAGAGAATAGAAAGAGGAAAAAGAGGCTGCAATATAAAGAATGAGAGGCTTCCCTCGGATGGGAGCCCCCAGGACTGGTGGAGTCAAGAGATATTCCTTGAGTTGCTCGAGAGCCTTTTGACAGCCTTCATCCCATATGAAGGGTGCCCCTTTCTTCATTAATTTGCCGAAGGGCATGCACCTGCCGGAGAGGTTGGAGATGATCCGTCTAATATAGGCGAGCCTCCTCTAGAGCGCTCTGAGCTCTGTTATATTTCTGGGTGGGGGTAGTTCCCTGATGACCTTGATTTTGTCAGGATCTATCTCTATCCCTCGGTTCCTGACGATGAAGCCCATGAACTTGTCGCTGGAGACGCCGAAGGCGCACTTCATTGGGTTCATCTTGAGCTGATATTGCCGAAGTCTTTCAAAGACCCGATGTAAATCTGCTAGGTGATTATCCCGCCTCTTAGACTTGACAACCAAGTCGTCGACGTAGCACTCGACAACGTCGTGAAGTATCTCGTCGAAGATTTTGGTCATTGCCTTTTGGTACGTGGCGTCGACGTTCTTCAAGCCAAACAACATCCTCTTATAGTTGAAGATTTCCTTTGGGGACCTGAAGGCTGTATGATTATTATCCTTGATAGACATGCGGATCTGGTTATAGCCGGACGACCTGTCCATGAAAGACATGGCTTCATGACCAGTGGTTACATCCACCATTGTCTCAATGATGGGGACAGGGAAGTCGTCCTTCGGGCATGCCTTGTTCGCATCCCTGAAGTCGATACAGACTCGAACCTGACCATTCTTCTTCTTGACTGGGACTATGTTAGCGAGGCACACAGGATACATACATGGCTTTATAAAGTCCACGTCTAGCATTTTGTCGATTTCGGCGTTGACTTTGAGCTCCAGTTCATGGCTTAGCTGTTGGAAGTACAGCCAGTTCGTGTTCTGCCATAGAGGGATCCAACCTCGACATCTCCTTATATGTCCAGGCGGAACAATCTCTGAATTCTTTCAAGAGTTGCCGGTATGCCTCCCTTTCCTCTCCACTGAGAAGGGCGCTTACAAAAGTAGTCTGGTAGTCGTTCTGGGTGCTGAGATTAATCTCAATCAGCTCGTCAACGGTTGCCTGGCCATTGTCTTCTAGTTCCGGGGGAGCCGGCCGGAGGTCGACGAAGTCTTCATCTTCCTCAGTACTGGCCTCGTATGCTTCGAAGTCCACAGGATTTGCCTGTCGCTCTTCAGCGGGCATTGACAGAGGAGATGCTGGGGCATGCTCAGCCTCGTGATGGAGCTCGTCAGCTATGGGCTCCTTCTGGGTCTCCTCGCAAGGGGGAGGTAAGAGCCCTAGGGCATTGACTGCATAATGAACTTGGAAGTCTGGCTCTTGATCATAACCCAGCCCTTTAGTGTCTTTGCGGGAGAAAGGCGGTTGCCCCCTGATCTGCGGTGGATTCTAGAGTTGGGAAAGATATGCCTTCTGCGCAGGGTTCTGGAATTGAGGAATTCCTTGCTTCACGCACATGCGCTTAAGTCGGTCTGGCATATAATTCCTTCTTGGAACTGGCTCTTGCGCCTCATCAGCAGGGGTGTCCCACTCGAAATCATCTTCAGGAGGAACTGGTGGGACTAGATCCCCTTTGTAGAAGACAATTGGCTGGGCCTGTTTGCCATCCTTGCTTCGACCTTTGCGCCTATAAGAGACTGTAAAAGTCTTCAATTCCTCCACGTTGTGTTCCTCCCTTAGAAAGGGAAGCTGGATGCACTTTGGAGGCAAAGGGACACTCAGGTCAATGGTTCTGCTGATGAGATTGGCTTCGAAGTCCACATTACGCCTTTCTCGCTGAGTTGGCTTGGAACCAGGCTTGAGGTTCAACTGGTGAAGCTTTTAACAGCTCACGGTTGACTATGAAGAGTTGGCCATCTTCAGACTCGGCCTCGACCTTTTGCCTTCCCTTGTCTTTGACTCTGTCAGGGATTGCTATGGTGGGCTCCCCGAAATACAAAGAGGCATCCACCAGGTGGCATTCATTAGGGTGGAAATGAGTTTGGTCTGCAAAAACGGTATGTTGCTCTCCCCCATTAGCATACGTGAGGCACTGGTGCAGAGTCGAAAGAACGACCCAATTTTTATGCAACCAGGGTCTTCCCAACAACACCTTATAAGACATGTCGGCGTTGATAATATAGAATGCCACTTAGATGGCAAAGTCACCCACGACCAGTTTCACCTCGACCCAACCGAGAGCTTCTTCAGAGTCTTGGTTGAACCCTGAGATTTTGACGGCGCTGACTTTTTGCAAATAAGGCGCCAAGTAGAGAGACTTGAAAGTCTTCAGGGGCATAATGTTCACCGATGCACCTGCGTCAACCAAGATTCGGTTCACCTCATGCCCGTTGATCGTCCCTTTCATGCTGTAGGAGTGAGATTAATATGAAAAACTTGCATAATTAATTATATTTAAGCCCATAAATAATGAGTGTGACATGAATAAATATATAAAAATACGTACTTATCAAACAACACAAGTAACATGATGTGTTCAAGATAAATGATATGAGATGATAGATGAGCATGATCAATCAAGAATGTAGTTTGGCCTTTCATATAACATGAACGCACTTTCACTTTCATAAGCATAAAGGCTATGCACTAAAATGTCACGTAACAAGCATGTAATAATTTCATAATGAGTCTCGTGGATTTCACTCATTTATAAAAAAAGTACTCTCGGCGTAATGCGACGCTAATGTTCATCATACCTCATGGTTTATAGTATGTTTCCTGCAATCAACCGAGGGGGCTAGCGTCGAGCCCTTGGACACAATCAGTGCCCGGTCTGCATCTTCACGTTATAAATCAAGCTACTTCCACAAGATATAACAATAAAGTTCGGCCAATAATGTCAAGTTAAAGCATAACAAATATCAAGGTAAGAACGTACCAAATAAGAACATATGAGTTCAAGGATGATTTAATGACAAGGTCATGCTACGGGAGGAATCCAATAGCATAACGGCATATTCATTATCTTTAGCAATTCATTAAATGACTTATTGAACAAGGTGTTAGGTTCTAGAGGATCAATAGACCATCAAGGAGCATAGGAAAATCAACCCTTGGGTCAAACCCCAGGTTAAACACTCTTGACTAGAAAATGGTCACGCCAGGGCCGTTTCTTGAATATGTGGTCGTTCCAAGACCGCTACCATGAAGTGACAGTTCTGTCGAGGCCGCTACTAGACAGAGTCGACACCATAGAAAAGAAAGTGTCCACACACTAGAAATTCTGGCAAAATGTGGTCGCCGGAAGGTCGCTACTTGACAGTGACTGTCTCTTGATGGCCGCTATCTATCTAGAGCATAGAAAACTTTGGTCAAGTGAGTGCTTTCAAGATAAATGTGCTTTGAGGGTACAACCAGCTCAGCGTCCTAGTGGGAATCCCAGACTCGTGGAGACATACGGAGATCTTGAAACATGATCCCCTAGTCTGATAGAAGGAATATCCGATAGAGATTCATAAGTCCAAGAGATGTTCCTACAATGTGCAAGTGTAACTAATAATCACATACCGAGGTATGCGCTATGTACTTAACCAGAAAGACACTTACATGAGAATGAGACATATGAAACCACGTTCAAAACACTCATGAAACAAGCATCATAAGAAGACATTTAAGTACAATACTATATGATTTTGGTCATGTAATTACCATTATGAAAGTAAAGTTAAAGCATGCAAATCATGAACCTAAACATAATAGGAAATATGAACATAAGATAGTAACTTCTAACTACAAGAGGGTGCCAGAAATAACAGGGTTAGGGCATGATTGCTATCATGGATGCTAGGGATTACATATAAATATAAGCAGGATACAGAAAGCAGATAGCAGTCAATGCGGTCCAGGAACGGCCGCTATCATCAACTCGCAGTCTATCAAGTGGCCGCTATCTAACGGTAGCGGTCTCAGATGGACCGCTCGTGCAGGCCTATGCTAGGGCAACAGCTCAAGGAGAAACATGCTAAACAAGTAGTTAAGACATGATAGAAATGAAAATAACTCTTGGAGATGCATGGGCTTGCGTAGATTAAACCAAAGTTATCATCTTTCTTTCTTAAAGTGTAGGGATATGCATGCAGTGATATGCTACTTGCGCGATGAAAATAAAACATCAAAATTTCTAAGTACAGTGCATGAAATTACAAAAAATTGAGGACTTTTAATCCTAACATGCTGTTTATACCATTCATGAGATAACCTACCTCTGTAACAGGCTCTAGACTTTAAATTTTGGATTGGGAGAATGACCTAGTTTCTGCACGTCCTGTGCCAAACTAGCAACTTCTCGTCCCTCGTTCTCCTTAATCTCTTGACCTATGTTTACGAAATTTGGAGGGTGAGAAGAAGACATATAGGGGAACAAAAACTTCTAAAGTCTCAACTCGAAATTATCTCGATTATGGTTCCTAATTTGTTCTTCTTCCTCGAGAAATCTCACTTGTTCCTGTGCACTCTACAGCGAACCAATGACTTCCGAGGCTTCTAACACCTTAAGGGCTTGATCTCCTAACGTGAAATTTGGAGAGGGGTTAGTCAATAGTAAAGGAAACGAATAGTTCTAAAGGACCAATGTGAAACAATGTCTGCTTACTATCAAACCAGGCGAGCCAAAATGAAGGTTTGCACAGGTCGAAGTTTAGGCCTATTTATAAGGTTTGCCTAGGTTTAGGAGATTAGAACAAATTAAGAGTCCTAATTTGAAGTAGAACTGATCCCTAGAGAGTTCTAGAGAGTTTTTCATGCCAGATAGCTTTGATCCAAGGCGATTAGGGCAGGAAGGATCCAAGCTTTCCACCTCTCTCACCGTTTCGCTCACGGAGCAGGTAGCGGTCGGACTGAGATCGCTATATGGAGGTTGCGGTCGCACGATAGACTGTGACCTTGCCAAGCGTCAGAAATTTGAAATTTAGTCAACTTTCTCTATATTTATCCCCTAAATTATGTAATTAGATTAGGGAATTATCTTTAGACGGTTCTAGAATTGGGCTTGGACTTATTGGGTTTAGTAATTAGTCTATGTTTTTTATTTGCAATGAATGTATGAATGAAGGCATGATTGATGTGATGTATACAATGTGTGCAGGGAAAGTGCCAGACCAGGATCTTGTGGCTGCAGGTCTGAGCTGTGTATCTTGTGCTGCCAGATTTCTAGAGAGAGAGATTAGCGACGATGGGCCTCGCTGAGTTCCTCAGCTTAGAGGTGATGAGACTAGATGTCGCATTACTGTATGCCCTGCACGACTAGTGGAATCCAGCCAACCATTCTTTCTTGTTTCTGTGGGGACATATGACCCCCACACTCGAGGACATGGCGAGGATCACTGGGCTGCGAGTCACCGGAGCACCAGTGAGCGAACATACCTACTCTAACTACCGGGAGCCAGCACAGCTCCTACTCGGGTAGGAGTTGGTGAGGCCAGGACACCACTCGTCTGTTCTACCGAGGGCTGCACTACAGAAGAGCCTAGGATTGTACAGAGTAGCGATCCAAATAGGAGAGCTACCGGAGTAGCACCTTCAATAACTGATAGATAGAGTACGAGAGAGGGTAGCAGCCGGACCGGGGCCTGAGGCAGATACGATTCTCCGGAGGTTCCTAATGCTATTGTTCGGGAAGCTTCTATTCACGACTAGGGCAGAGGGGGTGAGCTATCGACTACTGCCTCTGCTCGAGGACCTAGATGTGATGGGGGCGTATGCATGGGGCGAAGCTGCACTCGCCTTCCTCTTTAACTCACATAGCACCACCACTCGGTAGACGATGCTGGGCGGGTTCTCCCCACTCCTTCAAGTAAACTTCACTCCCTATGCAAATGCAATTCTTATGTGACTCTGCTATATGTAAATGCACTAACATGCGTGTGATGCAGGTGTGGGCTTACGTGCGCCTTCCCGGCTTTGGGAGAGGACAAGAGGCACACCTAGACCGGATTCCCATTGCGCGGTGATGGGTGGCAGTGCGAGACATGGGCTCGCTGCAGCACCAGGTATGGACTATCCAGGGCGATCTCGAGACCTTGCCTTATGCATCAGTAAGATCTAAACTCAGACTTTAAAATGCAAATGCGGACTTCCCTGGACTCTAATGCCTTCATTTATCCTGTTATGTAGGTTCGTTGGAGTCCCTATAGAGCTAGGGGCACGAGGGCCAGCCTTGGGTGGAGGCTACACTTGCATACTCGAGTCACGACATCTGACTTCACTGTATCAACATCGTGGAGCCACTCCATCACCCCCTGGTGATGAGGACACAGGGAATTAGACAGTCAATCGTCATCTTCCCAGGAGAGGGATCCGAGGAGGAGTGCGTGGGGAGGCACTCGTGTGGTCTTTTAGGCCCAATGGACTGGATAGCTCATGTAGTGGAGCAGATCCATAACTGGTCACGATGAGGCCGAGTGGTGCGAGCTCGGGCGGAGACCAACGAGGCCTATTTGACGGCTTATGTGCGGCGCTACGGGAACCAGGTTTTCGTGGCACACAATGACCAGTACGAACTTTTAAGCTTACGAATGCTTATGATTATGATGAAATAATGACTAATCTTCTATATGCAGTTCGACCCCGAGGGAAGGGTTGCGAAGCTTCAGGGGCTCCTCCACTCTACCATACAGCAGTGGGACGACCTCCAGCGCTCGCTGGAGCACCTGGTGAGCCACACCTGACATTGGACTCTAACTGTGATGAAGTGTTTATGCAACTGACTCCTCCCTATATGCAGTGTGCTGAGGGTTCCCAGCGGACCAGACCCGATGCTCCTTCCTCCTCCTCCCAGCCACTAGCAGACCGAGCCCAACGGGATGCTAATTTTGCACAAGCACTTGCATGGGCCGAGGACGCCGAGGCTACGCTCGCGAAGAGGGTACGCAAACAACTACATTTTCCTTAGACTCTATGACTATGAATGCAAATGACTAATATGACTTGAATGCACATGCAGACGAGGGAGCTAGAGGCAGCAGTGAGTGAGGTAGAGTGGCTCTGGGCAGAGGTAGCAGAGGCGGCCCACCTTCATGCGTAGGTGGAGCGACTGAGTGTCGGAAAGGCAGAGGTGGACCGCTACCATGCAGAGGCTGAGGAGGCTCGACGGCAGGTTTATGAGCTGAAGATCGAGCTACGAGCAGTGAAGCGCACGGTCCGGATGATAGGTCGAGGGCCCAAGCGAAGTGCATCCCAGAGTGGTACGGGCAGCAGTGCGTACAGAGGCTACCTCACCAGCTCCTCCTGTCACGCCCCGAACAAGGGTGAAATTATCGGGACGTACAGTCAGAGGCACGCTAGAACGACTTTTGTATAATACTAAACTAATAATTGACAAAGGGCTTGAGAGTGAGCCCACCCCTGTGCGTCCCACAGCCTCGAGAGCACCGCGCGAGCAAATTGAGAGGATACTGGATGAGTAGGTGACCACTACACGGAACAGGGTGTACCAGCGCTACCTTGTCCACTGGCGTGACCGTCCACCTTCCGATGATTCTTGGATCAGCCGGGAGGATCTCCAGCGCCTCGATCCAGACCTACTGGAGCACTACCACAGCAGTGTCCCCCTTTACTCGACGGAGTCAAGTTCCAACCGCCCCGGGAGGGTTGGTGGGGACACCGGGCCTACTACCGGACATTGCACCGTCACACTGAGCTTGTGGCTCGGAGATTCGACATCCTGAAGACTCGGTGTCACGTATTTATGTATTGCGTATGTATTGTGCATATATTTTCTTTTATTTTATTTAGGCTAGGACATAAGTGCAATTTGAAAAGTTTGAGGGTTTGAATGCTATGACCTCCTCCTATATAAAGGAGGCTAGGGTGTGTCATTTGGATATGATGAAATTGAATGAAAGCATTGGTTTGTGAGAGAGTTTCCCTCTTGCTCCTTCCCTTCCCTCCTTCTCCTTGTGAGTTTGAGTGTCACCTGGTGTGAGACCATCCAGCGTGAGGCCGAGTTGTGCGAGATAGCGCATTATCTGTTCCCGTCCGTGTCATCTGGAGTTGCCGTCGATCCCTTTCCACGTCGCCGTCGCGTCATATTTGGTATCAGAGCCCAACAACGACACCTCTATCAACCCCGACGCTCGCATTGTCTTCCCTTTGTTATTTCGGTCGCTAGAAGGAAAAAAAAAAGAAAAGTAGCAGTAAGATCTTGAGAGGAAAAAAATATATAGAGAAGAAAAAAACAAACAAAAAAGGAAGAATTTTTTTTTAAAAAAAATAGAGAACCCCTGTTCTCTCTCTCACTATTTCTCTCTCCCGATCTCTCTCTCTCTCCCATGGATTCTCTCTCTCGGGTTATCTCTCTCTCTCCTCAGCGCCCCTGCCGCCGAACTGCAATGCCTCCCGTCGCCGCTCGCGAACTCCTCCGTGCCCGCGGAGGCCTTTCCAGCAGGCCGCCTTCCACAGCTCCACCCACACGCCGGCCTCGGTGAAGCATAAACCACCTCTTGCCAGCGTCCCTCTGGAGGCAGCAGTCGGACGACTACCTCCAGCTCTGCCTGCGCACCGTGTCCGCCGGGCCCGCACCCCTGCCGCAGCTCGCGGCGCCCGCGAGTCACCCCGCACAGCCATAGAAGAAGGCTGTAGAAGAAGATGAAGCCGTCGGCACCGTTCCCGGCACTCCTGCCCGCGGTGTCCGCACTCTGGAAGTGAAGCCGTTGAAGAGAGGCTCGCCTTCAAGTTCACGGCGGTGAAGCCCGCCACTGCTCTTCCCAGTCACCGCGGCCATCGCTCGATCTGCTAACCCACCCTCCTTATCACGCCGGCTTGCAAGTCCCTCCTCTCTCCCTCGATCGACCACGGAAGCCTTCTCCCATCCCTCTGCATACCACCGCAAGCCACCCTCCAACCTCCACGTTGCCAGCACCCAGCCACAGCTCCTCCGCAGCCACTCCTCTCACCAACGCCACCTCCGGCCTCCGTCCGCAACCTACGCAACCACCCCCATCCGCAGCCACCTTCGCGCCGCCGGTCGAGCCCCCCCTCCGGTGACTGCTACGCCGCTTCGAACCACCCAGCCGCTCCCATCTTTCTCTCACCCACCTCCGGCAGCCCCGATAGCCCACCGGCCGCTCTCCCTGCTAACAACTCTCAGCACCCCTCTCCCTTCACCCCCTGTAACCGCGCCCCTGCGAACCTCCCCACGCCTCTCCCTGCAACAGGCCCCGCCACCTCCGGCTAACGCGCATGCACAATAATGTGTCGCGCCTGCGCCCGACAGCGCGTGTGCCAACCGCCTGTCAACGATCGCCTGCCTGCCGCGTATCGCACCCGCCCAAGCGCTTGTCGGCCCGCGTGGCCACCTCGGCAGCTTTGTTGATCCGGTGGAGTGCAGACAGGGTTTGAAAAAAGAGAGAGAGAGAGAGAGATTTGAAAAAAAAGGTAGATTTGGGGAAAAAAGGGGTTTTGAAAAAAAAAGAAAAAAGAAAAAAAGAGGAGGATAACATTTGTTGAGATAAATATATATATAACTAGTATACTTTAATAGTTATATATCTATATATATACATTGATTGATTGGGAATTGTGGCACCACAAGTCAACAACAATGGCTTGACCGACGCCAGGGTCACTCGGTAATCAATAGAGGGTCCGTAAACTTCGGCACGTACGTGCCATTGAGTCTCCCTGCGCGGAGTAAAATTACACGTCCACATGTCCCGACCAGGTCAGCATCAACAAACAACTTCAACAGGAGAAATTGTGGAAAGGTGGGCCATCCGCACTCTCCGAGCAAACAATACACTGTCGTGAAGCCACCTCCGGAGTCACGTCAGTGAAGAGAAATCAGCTACTAGGAAGCTCACGACCCGTGGGCCCCAAAGAGAACTAAGTGGACCCTTGATCAGGCTAAAGTCTATCTCAACAGTGCACTCCTGCTCCCTTCAATGGCACACTCCCTAGTGCCTTCGACGGCACACTCAATAGTGCCTTCGACGGTACGCTCCTTGCCTGGCACACCCGCTGGCGCGAGCTCAGCGGCACACTCCCAAAGTCTTCCCCGGCACGCCCTGCGTGGGCCTTCGCCGGCACACTCTTGCAGCTCTTCCCCGGCACACCCTGCGTGGGTCTTCGTCGGCACACTCCTGAAGTCTTCACCGGCACACTCACCATGGCGCCTTCACTGGCACACCTGCGGGGGGCCCTTCCAACAGCCCACCCATCTGTGGGTTCTTCGCCGGCACACACACGCATAAGTGCCTTCACCGGCACACCTGCGGGGGGCCCTTCCAACGGCACACCCATCCGTGGGTTCTTCGCTGGCACACACACGCATAAGTGCCTTCAACGGCACACCCCATGGTCTTCAGTAGTGCGCCCCGCCTACCTCCTCGCCGACACGCCAAGTGCCTTCAACGGCACGTCTCCAAGTGCCATCTTCAGTAGCACACCTGCAACCCCTTTCAACGGCACGCTTCCTCAGTGATGCGTCCGGCAGAAGAGATCTCACTCCATCCCCTACAAATTCTTGGCGCGCAACGGGTCTAGCTGAGGTGTTGATCGGAGGGGGAGAACATGGGCTACTCCTCTGCCACCAAGGATGCCCGAGTCAAATCTTATTCAATGCCTCACATTCCCACGTCCGTCGTTCGCGTTCGAAGGCTCCCGCCACCAGGAGTATAAAGGGTCGTCTTCTCTGATGAACACATATAGAGAGACAAGCAGAGATATACAGAAAAAAAAGAGACACACACAGAGAGCAAAAGAAGAGAAGAAGAAGCAGGAGGGAGCTTCGCCGTGAAGCCCCTTCCCTAGGGACGACCACCAAGAAAGAGAGAGTAAGGGAGAGCAAGAGAGAGAGAGAGAGAGAGATGTAGTGGGGAGTGGGGGAGGAGCAAGGAGCCGTCGCCCCTACTCAAACCGCACTCACCCCCCTTTTTCTTTGCTTCTCCTTCCTCTTCTTCCCCCTTTCACGTTTGCAATGTATTCGGCCTCCATTTTGCCATGAATGAAAATCCCCTTTTTTATGTGTTTATGGCTGCCTTACGTTGTTTCGAACCTCGGTGCATACTCGTTTGTCTCCTCATTCATCCCTCTCCCCCTCTTCCTCTGGTGTCTCCTTCCCTCCGTGCCAATGGCCCCTCATTCACAGGTGATGGCCCTCCCAGCCTCATCCTCTTCATGGGCACGATAGTGCCTCCCCAACCTCATCAAGCACCCAGTCCCCATCTGCCCTTCCCAGGCTGGAGCTTCCCCGTTAGCCAGGCCAGGCCCAGACGCCCCATGGCCCTCTTCCCTCCGTTCAGCATCACCCTCAGCGGCACACCTTCAGTCTTCATGCTTTTGAGTTAGCCCCCCTTCTTTAGCGGCACACCTACTAAGTGCCTTCCTCGGCACACCCCCTGGTGCCATTCAGCGGCACATCCCAGCAACTGCTCCCCGGCACAGCCCCGTGTGCCTTTCCCTGGCACACCTCAGTCACCTCGCTGATGCGCTCCCAGCCCAGTGCGGCCCCATCCTTTAGCCTCCTCTTCACCAGCACGCCTTGTGCTTTCCCCAGTGCGACGCCCTTAACCCATCCTTCGCCGGCACACTCTCTTCGCCGGTATACATCTTCCTGCTCTGTATACCCCAGCCCTTTTGGCCACCCTTTCACCGGCACGACCTCTCACCGGTACAGCCTAACCCCAGCTTGCTAGCCTGGTACACCCTTGAGCCCCTTTGGCCAGCACACCAACCCCTGTGCCTCATCCCTTAGCACCTGTAGCCAATCCCATAGTCATCTTCTACTCGTCATTTCTCCAGGTTCTCTGAGGTTTTACTGAAGGTGTTGCCGCTCTCGGGCGCCTACCTCCCACTTTCAGGTTCCGCCACTCCATGTGGGTGCGTTCCCTGTATCTCCCTTACGCTCAGGTCAAGGGGAGATGCTGTCAAAATTTTGTTAGAAAATAATAACATGGTAATGGCCAAAGGGAGCAACAAACAGATGAGGCAATAACATACTTTGGTGGCGATCACGGTTCATTTCTTCTCTTCATCGCCCTTACTTTCATTATTCACGTCGCGTATTTATGCATGTTCGTTTATTAGTTCGGGGCGGGGAGATTAGAACGATCCTTTGCATTCACAGGAACAATTTTTAATGGGCTATATCTTCTGAAATCTTGGCCACAATATCAGGTTTTATTCATTTTGTATAACACAAAACCCTGTCAGATTAGGTTCCAGGGCCTTCTTCCAAGAGCCATAACTTCCAGATCCTTTCACCAAAAAGAGTCTCATTTATTCCTATGTCTTATCTTGACTATTATCTCGAGAATGATCCAGAGAACTCGAGATTTAGTGGACTCGTAGCAGAAAGTTCTGGGTTCTAGCAGATTTTCTATATAAACCTACCAAGTTTGCCTACGCGATGGGGGGCTCTTCTTCAACCTAGGGCGAAGCCATGCTAGATCGTCCACTCAAACCTTCAGCCCCAGGCTATTTAGGGAAGTATTGGCTTCGATTTGGTTCATTTTTTGCTTGATTTCACCGTCGTTTGTCCACCTAACTTTGCCCCTACTTCTTGCAAATCATCACAGATTCTATTTTCCTGCTACAACTCTGCGGCGAGACGTTCTTCGTCGCTCCGGGGCGGAGCCATGCTACGTCGTCTACCGCCTGCTCCCACTCCAACCTGAAGAGGGGAGTGTCTTCTTCGATTTCCATCTCTCGGGACTCCTTGTCATCTCTCCTATGCTTAGTTATTTTCTCCCACTTTTCACAAATAATCACAGCCTTCACACTTAGTTTCTGCACTATTTTCTACACGTTTTACCTTTTTCTCTATTTTACATAACATTTTTCTTTCTCCTTTCTCCATCAGATTTTGTGATTTCAAATCCTATGCATGCACAACACTCCCACCTTTTGTTTGCACCCGTTTATAGGGGTTAAAAACCCTCTCCCGGTGCGTTCTCCCCCTTTCTTTTATGCTATTTTATCACTTCGGGGCACGTACTACACTCTCGTGATCTAATGGGTGTTCTTTTGTTTTCATGACTTTGTTTTGCAGGAGACCAACAATAGGATGTGAGGTCCTCTTCCTCTAGCCGGCTGGAAGGAGAGGAGGTCCGATCCCACAAGTTCCCCGCGTCCCGCTGCTTGCGCGCGATCACGTTGTAGCGGTCACCTTCGGCCGCACTTTTCTTCTTCTTTTCTCAAGGTACGCGGTAGGTTTCTATTCATCATAGCATCTATCTCCTACTGCTATTCCTTGGGTGGCGATCACGGTTCATTTCTATATCTCCATCGCCCTTTGCTTTCATGTTTATATGCATGTTTATGTGTGCATAGTTAGTAGCATGGGGCGGGGAAGGATAGATTAGAAACATAACATTTTTATATCTACAGAAACCTACGTGCTTCTCGGGACGATCACCAACCTTGACTCTATGCATTCTACATTGGGCACTCGACATTCCACGATGCCACTCCGTAAGCACCCTTCTCTCCTCTCCCATGATCATTCATAGCACCATACTAAGCATATGAGGTCGTTTGAGTCTTTCGTTGTCCTGCCTTCGTCCTCCTTCATTTGGTATCACAGCCCCGTTCTGATGTTGGGGACTCATTTTTCCCAAAAGCTAGTGAGAGGGCTGCATTGACACTGCATGGTGGCCAGGGTCACCAGCTCAGCCTACGTTTGGTGCTGCTTGTTCACCGCCTACGAGTGGCCTCCCGGCTGCCAGCGTTGTGTGCTACCACCTGCTTGTGCGCTGTCGCTCGCCGCTGCGGTGCCATCGGTGTTTGGCTGGCCTCTCCCCTTTCTTCCCTCTCTTCTTCTCCTCTGTTCACTTGGCAGCGGCCAGGATGTTGGGTGTTGTGTTTTGCATTTAGGGCAGCGAACAGGTTGAAAAGGGAAGAAGGTGAAGGGAAAAAGTCTGCTGGATCCTACGTCTATGATTTGGTTGTTGGGTTGTTAGATATTATATATCAGTTGAAGGTTCCTCCATTACAGAAACAATCCATTATTTAAGTTTCATAATGGATATGCCCCATTATGGATCTATGGAACGTCATATGCAGATATATCAATCCTGTACTCTCTATGGAGTAATTGATAACATTGTCCAGTTCTAATGTTTCGTTATCCTTAAACTTTAAGGCCCTCTTTTGTAACGGAATAAGGCTGAGTAGGATCGGTTATTCACCCTCGAATGGGTAATTTCGCTTTGATACCGAGAATACGCCACTCGGCCTTAGGTGGGATTTTCTCCCTATTCGCTTGAACAACTGATTCCCCCCCACTCCCTCGAATCATTTATAGATCTATACAACATCCTCCTGATGCGGGGGCCGCTTGCACCTCTTTCTGAGGTTTCTCCACCTCTTAATATATTCAAGGGCCATTTCATCCGCCCTCTATCTTGTCAAGTAAAGCTCAGCCACCGTGACCTCCCTCTCGGTGACATGGAATCTCTCTCTAAATTTCTTCTACATATTCGGCCAGTCACTGATCGACCCGGTCGGAAGGTTGGAGTACCATTCAAAAGTGAGTCCCGTTAGCGAGGACCCGAAAAACTTCAACAAGTATGACTCATCTGCGACTAGGTCGCCCATGATGGTCATATAGTATGCAACATATTCCTTCGGGGATCCCTTCCCGTTGAACTTATCGAACTTGGGCGGCTTGCTGATCCATGGAGGGAGCCGCTTGGCTGCATGGTGTGGTAGGTATGGCACCCGGTAGGCATCAAATGCGACATAGTCACCTTCGCTGCCCCCAGCAAGCTTCAGCTCAATCATCCTTTCCACCATCATCTTGTTGACAATAGTCGGATCGGCTGGCTCCAAGTAGAAGTGCGCCGGTTGCAGGTAAGGAGTGACCAAAGTGGTCACCTGTGGAGGAGGCCACACCAATGGAGGTGGTTGGTGCACTTGTGGCAGAATTGGCGGCATCAGTGGCTGAGGTAGACGCTGATGGGTGGTTGCCGTGCTGGGTTCTGCCGGCTAGGGCAAGTATATAGCGGTGGGATGTCGCTTGGGTTGGTGCCTCCCCGTGATAATTCGGCTTGCATTTCAGGCTGCTTGGAGGTCGAGCCTTGCTCCGTCTTCTCCATCAGGTGCTTCCTCAGGAGTTCTATCTCTTGCTAGTACTTCTGGAGCAGCATCAGTACCAACGGATCTGTGGTCACCAAGCTAGGGATGGCTTCTGCCATTTCCGCTGAAGCTCCTTCAGATGAGATGTTCAGCAACACCTCCTCCTCCTCAGCCGTCACCATATTTGTAGTGAGGGTGGTGACTTCTTAGGCAATATCTACTTTCCCTTTGCTGCTTGTAGCATTTCCCTTGCGGTCTTGACTCTTCTGGTGTTCGACCCCGGTCTTTCAGCTAATTGAGCCAATTCTTGGGGGTGCTCGGGCAAACCTCCATATTTACCGACCACTCCGGCCATATTACAAGTGAAAACCCGCATGCACTTCCTTTGTCGATGAACCTTCCTTCTTGCATAACTAGGGAAGGTTAGTCTCTTGAAGATGGAGACTCTTCTTATCTCCCTTTGCCGGGGAGCAGCTTCTTCGGCTTCAAGCTCCAAACCGTCTTCATATCCATTGTCGTCAATCAACGACATCATTCTTCATTCTTCTTTCTTCTTCTTCTTCAATTGCCATTGGTGGGCAGTCGTCTTCTTCTATCATGGCAGCTTGCAACAGCCATTGTTGGCCTAGTGAGGGGTTGCCCATACCCCTGAAGTAATTTCTGACCATACTGGTCATTTCTTCTTGCCCTACTCCCTGATGCAAGACCGGGGATAGTTGTCGACCTCCCACTGGAGGGATGTAAGCTAGCTGAGATCTTCCAGCGGGCTGCTCAAATCTTCTCCCCACTGTGAGGATATTAGCTTGTCGGGTACATGCCCTAAAACTAGTGCGGCATGGAGGATCCGCGGCGATCTCTTCTTTTCTTGGGGCCAAACCCCTCCCATTCTTCTTCCCCACTTTAGCAGGATTGGGGTGGTAGTAAACGCGTGCCTCATGGCGGACAGGTTGAATCTTTTTAGGGACCCACACCTGCTTAAATGTCTTCGGCCTTGGGGCCAACTCTCTTCGGCCATGATGACCAGCTTCTTCCTTCTTGGCCCTACTTCCCAATAGAGCCTGAAAAGAGTTACGAGTTGGCACAGCAGCAACCACCTGGTCCAGAATTGCCTGAGCATCATGTCTATCTAGGAAGATACGGACACTCCCAACCAGCACAGACTTCCCAGACATTGACAGTCGTCTGGCAGTAGGGACAGCAACTCTTCTGTGGGACTTCCCCAAGCGGTGATTCCTGGGCTTGTTGTGGTGAGCGGGGTGAGCCCCCTAAGCCACATAGTGCACCATGCAGCTGATCAGCTGAGTCTGATCTGTCATCAGGCTCCTATGGCTTCAAGCGTTGCAGGCCCTAGGCTTCGTGTCGGTCCTTTCCTCGGCCAGCTCTGGGGCCTCAACCTCCAGCATGTCGGCCAAGGCTACCCCCAAGAAGTTGGGGAAGCCGACCACTAGCAGGAAGGAGACAAAGACAGTCGGTACCGCCAGGTACCCAACAATAGCATGATTGGCCACGATCTCAGGGCTAAAAGTCTGGGGTGTCTAGGTTGGTCATCTCCCCCTTATTCACCCCTTGCCCTTATGCCTGGCCGAAGAGAGAGAAGTAGGGACCTTTACTTCCCCTAGGTATGGCCAGAAGAGAGACGGTGTCGCATAGTAGAGGGAAAACCTAACCAGAGCTGCCGTGTAGTGTGTGATTGCCGTGCTCGGGGTTCTCCTTCGTGGTCAAGAGGAGGGACACCTTGCTACTGGGTTGGCACTAGCCTGACTCTTAAGGGTAAAAGCGCTTAAGATATAACCCATTCCAAGCGTGAGATAGCTCCTCACCTTCTGCGTTAACCATACGGTACGCGTTCCCCGGATAAGCCTCTCTAACGACGAACGGCCCTTCCCAGTTAGGCTGCAACATAGACCTAGGACCTCCAGGCCTGATGAATTTACGTTTCAAAATCACATCACCTACTTAAAATTTTCGTTCAATTACCTTCTTTTGGAAATAACGTGAGATTCTCTTTTGATAAACAAACACGTGACCGGCTGCATTTAGCCTCTTCTCATCCAAGAGTTCCAGTTGGACGAGCAATGCCACTCGACGTTCGTCGAGATTAAGTTCCTTATCGAGTTGTACCCTTAGGAAAAGGATCATGATCTCATATGGGAGCACTGCCTCCATCCCGTAAGTGAGCACATAGGGGGTTTGCCCTGTAGGAGTACGGACAGAGGTGCGGTAAGCCCATAGAGCTTCCACTAATCTTTCAGGCCAATCAGAAAATTTGTGAGATTCGCATATTTTCTTTATGATATTAAGAAGGGTTTTATTGGTGGCTTCGACTTGACCATTGCCTTGAGGATAATATGGAGATGAATGATGTAATACAATATTGAACTTCTTACAGAGGTCCTGGAGCTCTTGAGAGATGAACTGGGCCCCTTGTCGGTGACGATGCTGCTTGGCACTTCGAACCGCGAGATGATATTCTTCATGATGAAGCGGCACACTGTGGTAGCTTTGATCTCCGTGTACGCTTCTGCCTCGGCCCACTTAGTGAAGTACTCAATGGCGGTAAGGATGAATGACTTCTGCTTGATCTGAGAGTTGGGATCACCTAGCGGGCTTACAATGTCGAAAGCCCACATGGAGAATGGCTAAGGAGCAGAAAGAGGATGAAGAGATGAAGCAGGAGCATAGATTTTATCAGCGTGGAGTTGACATTTAAGACACCTCTAGGCTTAGAGAGAGCAATCTTCCTCTAGAGTGGGCCAATAGTAGCCATGCCTAAGGATGTTCTTCGCTAAAACCTGGCCATCGACATGACCTCCACACTCACTTGCATGGGCTATCTCGGCCACCTTCCAAGCTTCATCATCATCTAGGCACCTCATGAACATTCCATTGAGAGCGCACATGTACAATTCTCCGGTAATGATAGTGTACTTCGAGACGGCTTTCCTAATAGCCTTACGTTGTTCGACACTTGCCCCTTCTGGGAATGATCCATCTCTACAATACAGCTCGATTTCATGATAACGTGGCAACTCTTCTTCTTTCAAGATCTCTTCTAATTCTACCAAAGAGACTTCCTTCAGATCTTTCTTCTCAGCCCTTGCCTCTACAATTTTTCTAAGGTTGTCATAACAAGGATCTTGAAGAGTAGGAACGTCTAGTTTCTGGATGATGATAGTCTTAATGCTCCGACTGAGAGGAAAAGATACGGAGGAAGCAAGGGACGCCAGTGCATCGGCAAGGATATTCTAAGACCGAGGAGTGTGAATATAGATCAATTTGCGAAATTACTTAGCCAAGAGAATGACCAAATCTTGATATGGCTTGGGCTTCGGATCACGAGTGCGGTATGTGGACATCACTTGCCGTAGAACAAGCTGAGAGTCTCTTATAATATTTAAGTAACGCGCGCCCAAGAGATAGGAGTGCTTCAATCCGGCCAAGAGAGCTTCGTACTCAGCGATGTTATTGGTAGCAGAAAAAGAGAGCTAATATGCAAGAGGAATCGTCACCCCTTCGGAAGTAAGGAGAACAACACCTATCCCTCGGCCTTGTGAGTTGAGTGCACCATCGAAGTGTAGAGATCAGAAGGGATGATGGGTAAGGACAGAGAGATGCTCATCAGGGAACTCATCCTGAATAGAGTCAGTGCAGGGGATAGGAAGATGGGTAAGGTGCTCAACAATGGTATATCCTTTGATTGCCTTCTGAACGACGAAGGTGATGTCAAACTAAGAAAGGAAGCTCTGCCAGCGAGCTAACCTACTAGAAAGGATAGACTTTTCTAAGAGATAGCGAATCGGGTCCATTCCAGAGATCAGCCTAACCTGGTGGCGCCGTTCTACTCACTCCGGAGGGAGTGACTATCCCCCTTGCTTATCAGCTCACTTTTCCTGCTACCAATAACATAGCCGAGTATGAGACTTTCGTAGCCGGATTAAAGCACGCCTATATCCTGGGTGCGAGATACTTTAACATCATAGGAGACTCTTAGTTGGTGCTGCACCAAGTTCTATCTACCTATCACACCCGTGACCCTAAGCTCAAACCTTATCAAGATTTGGTCACGCTCTTGGCTAAGTAATTTCGCAAGCTAATCTATAATCAAACCCCTCGTTCTCAGAATATTCTCGTCGATGCACTTGCATCGCTTGCTTCTTCCCTTTCCTTTCCTCTCAGTCACTCCACTGAGACCATTGTGGTCCAGCGGTTAGACACTCCTTCACTTCAAGATCTGTGGTTCGATAACCTTAGGAAATATGTAGAGAAGAAGGCTGAGCTGGAGAATTTGAAACAAGTATCTTTAACTGAGCTTGAGGAGATCATAGACGAAGAAGAATTGCCTTGGTATCATAAAATTGAGCAGTATTGTAGGGATGGTTCATTCTCAGAATCGGCCAAGATCGAGCAGTGCAAGGCCATTCGAAGAGTCACCTCCAGATACACGATTATTGCAGGAGAGTTGTATAGGTGTGCTCTTAATGGAGTTCTTATGAGGTGTCTATACGATGATGAGGCCTGGAAGGTTGTTGAAGCAGCTCACTCTAATGAGTGAGGAGGGCATGTCAATGGTCAAGCCTTGGCAAAGAAGATTCTTAGACATGGCTATTATTGGCTAACCCTAGAAGAAGATTGTTCCACCTATGTCCGTAGGTGTTTTCAGTGCCAACTTCACGCTGATAAAATTCATGCTCCTGCTTCATCCCTCCATCCTCTCTCCGCTCCTTGGTCATTCTCCATGTGGGCTTTTGATATTGTTGGCCCACTAGGTGATCCTAATTCTCAGACCAAGTAAAAATCATTTATCCTTACCGCTACTGAGTATTGCACCAAGTGGGCCGAAGCTGAAGTGTACACGGAGATCAAAGCCACTATAGTGTGCCACTTCATCATGAAGAACATCATCTCGCGGTTTGGAGTGCCAAGCGACAATGTCACCGACAATGGGCCTCAATTCGTGTCACAAGAACTCTAGGATCTCTGTAAGAAATTTAATATCTCATTGCACCATTCATCACCATACTACCCCCAAGGCAATGACCAAGCCAAGGCCACTAACAAGACACTTCTAAAAATCATCAAGAAATCATGCGAGTTACACAAATTGGCTGATTGGGCCGACAGATTAGTAGAAGCTTTGTGGGCTTATCGCACCTCCGTTTGCACTCCCACGGGGCAAACTCTTTTTGCTCTCACTTATGGGATGGAGATGGTACTCCCATATGAGATTTTGATCCCTTCCCTAAGAGTACAACTTGATAAGGAACTCAATCTCAATGAGCGTCAAGAGGCGTTGCTAGTCCAGCTAGAACTCTTGGACGGCAAGAGGCTGAATGCGGCCAATCACGTTTCTGTTTATCAAAAACGTGTCTCACGTCATTTTTAAAAGAAGGTCACCGAAAGAAAATTTCATGTGGGTAATATGGTGTTAAAATGAAAATTTGTTAGAACGGGAGGTCCTAGGTCTAAGCTGCAACCCAACAGGGAGGGTCCATTTGTAGTTAAGGAAGTTTATCCTGGGAACGCCTATCACTTAGTCAACACTGAGGTTGAGGAGTTGTCTCACGCGTGGAATGGGTTATACCTTAAGGGCCACTTTGGTAACCGGCGAGCACGCCTCGTGAGCGCCGTAAGACTCGCCCCGGGACCAGCCGATGCCGAGGTGATCGCCCTCCAACGGGAAACTCTCGCCACTATACCGGGAAAGCATTACTCCCCTTCTTACATCCTTCCCTATCAAGGGATGAGGCTCCTTCCTCTAGGACAACCCCCTATAAAAGGGAGATCGACAGAGAAGAGAGACACAGTGGTTCATTATGTCAAACTACTACGCAAGAGGAAAGAGCTACTAGCCCTGCTACACAGAGAGAAGATGGAGGCAATAGCCCACACTCGGAGAAAGGTTCCTTCCGGTGACCTTATCGTCCAGCAAGCACTCACCGAGTGAACGCTGGGACCGGCGAGTACTCGTCTGGAGGATCTCTACGGCTCTTCAGCCTTTTACAACGATCTCTCTCTCTCTCTGATGTGAAATGACCTTGTGGGTGGTAGTCACAAGACCGAATGACCCTCGGACCTAGCAAGCAAACAATGAGCGGGCCGGTGACTTCACTCGAGCGGGCTCACTCGCGTAGCGCAAAAAGCTACAAAAAAATTATCCCCATCTTCCTTACTTCTTCCCCTAGCTTCCATATGAAGAGACCTTCACCCAGATCCGAAGTTTGAGTCGCGGTTAACGCATGTTCTCAGTCCGGTCCCAGTCTGCCTGACCAGATCTGAGACTGAGAGCAGCCCTGTTCAAAATTCCACCATCAAAAATAGGGCCCCAACAAAATTCCTGTAACCACATAGGGTCGAAGGATTTCGAGTCAGCTTTCCAACGGCACCGGTTTCGCACCGATCTGACGTCCGTAATGGTCACCGCAATTTCTGCCGCCGGAGCGCGCGGGTCTGAAACAGAAGTTCAGATCCGTAGACAGCAACTTCAACAATTGAAGATCGGAGCCGCCTCACCTTCCACGAGGCGAGCCAGGGCGTTCCTCTCCTAGGGAACGCCTCCCCAGGAGTCTTCTTCGCAGCGGGACCCACCCCGCCCAATTCGGAGGCCCGAGCAGCACGTGAGCCCCACAACCCGCAGAACGCACTGTCCGGGCAGCACCAAATCGAGGCTTGTCGGCACCGACGGAGCGCCCCAAGACGCTGCCCGTCAACCCAAATTCGATACTCCCGGACCCCACATGTGACCTATTACCTCCCTGCGTGGAGTGGGTTAAATTTGTAATTGTTAATTATTGTTAACCGGGAGTTCGACTTTGGATGGGGTTGTCTTCCCCACGGCGGGTGCGTGGAGGTAACGATCTCACCTTCTCGGCATTACATTTGCTTATTTAGTATATGATCATATGCCGCTGCTGGAGTGCGTTAGGAATTCTAACTCGCGAGTTCATGTCACCGCTGTGAGAAAGGAGAGTGAACCCGTCCCGTGACTCGATCCGAGCACGGAAGTGAGTGACCACCCTTGACTCAGCCGGTTTCTCAACCGCGCGGATCCACGTCTCCCTCGCTTGGGACGACGAGTGAGCTCGCATTTCTGTTTTAGGCATACACCCCTAGGAACTCATAGGGTCGGGCTGAGGTAACTCTAGTGCTAGTGCAACCTATTGCTGGTCGAGTCGTCCATTTGGTCGCGTCGTCACATTGAGTCTAAGGTCTGCATCAACTTAGTGTCGAGTCCCTCATTCATCCCCCATCACTAGAGGCTTCAACAAACTTGCCCCATGTTATATGTTCATGTGGCGAGTTTGTTGAACACTTCAACCACGCGGAAGCGTGGTGGGCCCATAACTCACAGGTCCCAGGATCGAAACCTGGCTCTGATACCACAAAAACTGTCACGCCTCGAGCGCAGAAGGAACCCGGATGCGCGACGAGTTTATATCATTCATGTGGATTAGATCCCAGGTGAGGCTTCTAGTGTAATACTTATCTTTTATGAGCTAAAGTCACAAGCCATTTCCTCCGATCCCAATCTTCCACGGCCACTTTGCAAGAAGAGCTAGGTTGAACAACCTAATATCTTTGAAACCTATACCACCACTCCTCTTGCCTTGACATACTCGGCCCCAATTAACATCATGCCAACCTCTCACCCTTTCTACACCATCCTGCCAAAAGAATCTATTTTGAACGCTCTGAAGTTTTGCAGTCACCAAATTGGGAATCCGAAACATGGAGAGGAAGTAGACTGGTAGGCTCTCCAACACCGAGGCGCACAAAACTATCCTTGCCCCATAAGAGAGTAATCTTCCCTTCCACCCGGCCAATCTAATCTCAAAGTTCTTGATAACTGGCTACCAATCTCTGCACCGAATGGCACCACCAGCCGAGGGAAGGCCCAAATATGTGATTGGGAATTGGCCAATTTGATATTCAAGGATAAGGTCTGCCCTCCATAAGTTGTGATCCTCCATGTGAATCCCTAGAGTTGGCTCTTGTGAAAATTACCCTTAACCCAATGACCTCTTTCAGCAATTCCAGTAAAAATCTAGCAATGAGTAGCTGTTCCTAACCCTCATAGAAGAAAAGAATAGTATTGTCTGCATATCGAAAGTGAAAAATGTGACTTCAGCAGTTGCTGGCTTGGAAACCTACAATAAGACGCGCCTCCTCTGCTCTCTGCCAGAATCTATTCAAGAGGTGAGAGACAAGTACAAAAGGAGAGGAGAAAGTGGGTCCCCCTATCTCAGACCCCTCCCACTGTAAAAGGATGAGGAGGGTTTCCCATTGACAAGCACCCTGAAAGAAGCCGAAGTGATACAAGCTTTGTACCAACCAATCCACTTCTCACCAAAACTCATACCATGCAGCACATTGAGGAGGCAATAATAGATGGCAGTATCGGCCGAAACCGATACGTTTCGACCAAAACGTATCGGTTTCAGTCGACATTGAGGGACACCGCCAGACTAGCACAACCATAGGAGCCCTCTTGCTCCACCACACCAATCCATGCCAGACCCTGCACTGACTGGGGTACACAAAACCAAGAAGTCTGGCATCACCTCAGCCCCCTTGAAACTTCCATGGGCACGCACACCCGACACATGCTGCACGCGGAGAAACACATGATCCTCAACAGGAAGACCGCAATTGGCCCCTACTCGGGTTGATAGCTTCTCCAACTACAGGACACCTGGCACACCCTGCAGGAAGCACCTTCACACCTCAGCTCAGATGGCAACCTCACCGCCAAGCACCATTGGCCACAACTCCTCTATCGGCCCCACACACCCAGTGATATAGGCTCTCGAGCAGAATGCCACAATACTCACCGAACAACACCAGTCCCAAAAACCCATGCCTGATCAGCACCAACAACATCAGAGGCACGCTACGGACAACTGCCAGGGCTTCACTAACCAGGAACCACCACGCACAATAACCAACTCCCAGTGCCCACGCACACACATCGATCCCTTGTACAACTCCCACCAAGCTAAGGGAACACTACGACAAGGATAATGGTACCACCAGACGCACCATGCTCCAAACTCTCCCGAGTCTTGCCATAGACAAGCACTCCATCCATAACCACGACAACTCTCAATCGATCTCAAACCTCACGCTTGTAGAGCAACCAGTGCAATAAACCGCATCTTAACCAGGCGCTTAACAATTCCAACAACTCCTTCGACTACCCAAGCGGCATCCACGCGGGATCTCCCTACCAACACTGATACCTCTCACACCTCAGATCCACCTCTGGAACATCCACACCGACCAAAGTCGGTCAACTCCCACGCTCAACTCTGGGCACCGAACACCTATGCCAAACAACCGGCCAAAAAGCTACGACCTACCTCAAATACCAATCACCAGATGGCTCCACCCTAAGCCACGTGACACAATTCAATGGGAAGACTGGCACAATAAACAACTTCAACTGACCACTCTCACCGCTGAGCCTCCCAATCCTCCGTGCTACCAGCACCACTTAGCACGATACCACCACCCACGCGTAGCAACCAAGGCCATTCGTATGGCCTAACATAGCTCTTCACCCAAGAGCATCTCTCCACAGCCGATTCTAAGACCTCCAGGATGCACTTAACGTGAAACACACACCATACTCCACCACCAATCTGATCCTGGAGCCTGTGGGTTATCGACCCACCAGGCTTCCACTGCGCAACTCTGCACTAACCATGCCACAATAGGATGGGAAAAATTGGCATTCGCCAAGATGATCCACCTACCAACACAGGTCTTAAGTAACAGGGCACCTAAAGACCCCACACTAGCCCTACAACATGACGCACAATCACGGCTGGTGTCTCTACTCACCCTATTCAACACGACCTGCCAACGCCCACGCAACAAGAAATGATGTGGAATAGCCAC
This sequence comes from Amorphophallus titanum, assembly GCA_024336825.1. NCBI lineage: Eukaryota > Viridiplantae > Streptophyta > Magnoliopsida > Alismatales > Araceae > Amorphophallus > Amorphophallus titanum. Next base: position 3,164,791 of record JANBPO010000598.1, on the reverse strand, counting down.
ATAACCCTCTCAGGCAGCTCCACTCCTAATAGATAAAATGCTTCTGGGCACCTCTGAATACACTTCGGGAAAAGCACAAGCATAATTACAATGATAAAATAGTGGAATTTGACACGAACACAAGATGCCATAACTGGAAATTCACACAAACCCTTCACAAAGTGAGCACGATAACTCTGCCCGATCAAGTGCCTCGGGTGTGACGACCCGGATCCCGGATAACGGATATACCCGATAGGACTACCGAGTAGACCTGATACCGCTGGAACCCGCAAAGCCTCCCAAGAGCTGTAAAGCTCTAAAGGGATAAAAGGATTATCGTGTAGTACATTGAAGTCACGGAGATATAACAGTAAGTAATTAAATTTCATTAGATCGATTTGCTAAAGTAGCAGAAATAAAATTACTTTTTAGTTAATAGTTTAAATTAACAATCTGATGTCGCACAACCCTAAGATGATGTTGGATGCAATGACAAACTAAGGACCTAGACCAGCAAGCATATAAGGAAGACCATGGACTCACGCGTTTGGCTTGCTCTCACGGCGCACACGATCCCCGAAGGTGACCGGGCAATGATGACGAGGGTCCAAGGCGGAACCCAATCGTTCTAAGGGTCGAGGCTAGCTTAGGCTGACCGCTAAGGGTCTGGGATTCCCAACTTGAGTGGGGGCCGGCACGCCGGAGCGTGGCTTTGGGGTGGCACTCTCTCACTTTCCATGGTGGGCACACTAGAAGTCGTGTGCAATTGCGGGCTCTCAGCTCACCATCCGACGGGCATTCAAGACAATACGAAATCAGCAAAGCGAGTAACCAGCCAAGGGGTAACAGTCGCTTACCTGACCGGAAATTCACACAAGAAGGGTAGGACTCTAGTTACAATTTTGGTCACTGTCGTGCCAATTAAGGTCGCTCGCCTCACCACTAATGGGTCAACTAACTCCGGAGAACTTCAATGGTACAACCAGCCTAGTGAACGAAGAGGGAATCATTCACTGTCAAAAATTTATAGAGGTCTCGATGGAGGAGATTCTAGTCCGTTGAGAGAAATTCTCAAACGGAGAGTCGGTAAATTCCTAAAAATGCAAAGGGAGAGGATGCTCTAATGCATGCAGTGCTACTATATAACAGGCATACACAAAATAACAAACAGAACAGGAAGAACAGAAACTATACAGGATAAAATAAGACAGAACAAAATATCACAGAAATAAACAAAAGCCGTCCACTCAGACCGACGCATTTAAAAGAGCGCGTCCACTTCTCTAGACGCCTCTAAGAACCGGGTGAGAGATATCTAGGTGACGCAGCAAAAGACGCGTCTGGAACAAGGGACGCATATAAATATATGCATCTCGAACTGTAGACGCGTTCTCAGCCAAGTGCCCACTTTTCGCAGAACTGACCAAAGGAAGAACAAAGAAGAACTTCCACAAATTAAAAGCATCCAACTATGGCAATCAACTGAAAAGATGAAGTGCACTTTTAGGACCCATTTTTCTTTCCGAAACAATGCAAACCTCTTGAGGAATCACAAAGGACTATGGGGGAGTGCACGTGGTGCATAAGGGATGAAAACAAAAGTGCTACTGAGAGCACAACTATAGCCTACAAAGGCGCAATAAGGAGGGGCACGCATGGGTGCCGAAAGGAGGGGCACACATGGGTGCCAAAAACACACGGGTAATCAAAAGAAAACAAAAAGATGTCCCACCATGATCGCCAAAGTTATGAACGACGTCACGAAAAATAGTGATGTAGAGATGTATGCATATGTATCACCTTCGAGAGAGAGGTGACGGACTGCGAGAGTTGCTCTCCGCAGGTCCTAATGGAAACAAACGGAAACGAAATTCCAAAATTAGAAATCACACATGAGTGCGTCTGTGATGATATTTTGTGATCGCCAGGGGCCAAAGACCCCAAAATAGAAAGGATTAAGTGATCACACGTATACCTTAGATGTGGGAGATTGGTGTGGATTCCTTCTTTCTCTTCCCTCGGTCGGCTGATGAAGAGAGCTTTCTCTTGATTACCATTGTAAGAAAATAAACAAACACCGAATATGGATCAGAATAAATGCAGTGTAGTATCAATCCCTTGTAATGAAAATGATGAAATCATGAATAACTATACATCTGGTTGGTGTTGTTTAAACCCCTTTTAGATGCAAAGGGTAGAGAAATGTTATGATGAAATGGGATTTTGTGCAAAACTACACAGATGCATAGTCTTCTCAAGGAGAGAAGCGTAATGCAAATGCAAATGAGGATGATGCATGCAATTGATAGAAACAAAAACACTAGGGGCCTCTTTGATAAACGAATAAGGGAGGAATAATGGGTCTTAACCCGAAGAATAAGAAAAAATGTAGTTTGGTAATGAGGATGATAGTGGTGAACCCGGTGGCCCCTTTACTATTCAGCTTCACAGGTCAGCCTGACGGGGACGTAGCAGCATAGCTGGAGGGAGCCAGGAGGGCCCTATCTTACTTGCTAGGCAGAGGCGAGGATGGGATCCCATTCGACTGTGCGTCGAGAGGCTTTTGACTAGTTCTGGTGCCATCGAGCGACGGGGAGGCCTGTGCCCTACCACATCAGTGAGATCCAGACGCTGCAGTGTGCACGGAGTGGGCGATCAGCACCCGACTAGCGGTGTTGGCGCTACACCAGTCTGATACGAGCATCCTAGAGCCTTACTACCCGTACCGGTTCACCCGAAACTTCAGGTACGACCAAGCGATCCCGTCAAACTAGGAGTTCCCTTTAGCGGGCCGATTATACAAGGGCCGGGATAGCCACCTGGTAGCAGCTGCTTAATGGGACTTCTATTACCGCGGGGAGCCGGATAAGTTACCAACACTAGTGTTAGATCGTCGCGGGAGGTTTAACATCCATTGTGCTAGGTGGTGGTTCAAGCACAGTCATCTATATCGCCATAAGGCTTCGGCGATTTGGAAGGTTGAGGAGGGTCAGCTTCTGCGGGAGGATCAGCCTCCTATTTCACTGGACGACGAGTACCTGAGGACCCGCTTCTTCTGAATCCGCTAGGATGTGGAGCGGCTCATGCAGCAGCGGCCCAGAGATGGTCGGGCTTCCTCGTCATCAGGGCGAGGTTATAATTGGGCTATCAAGTCCCTGAGGCTGGTATAGGCGGGGCCTGCGGTTGCTGGTGCTGGGGCGTCGCGGTCGAAGATGCCGAGGACTTGGTGGACCTATTTCCGAGCCAACTGTGGGTTCGAGAGAAGTACCACCCTGGACAGGGTGCTCCTGGTGAGGAGCTTTGCCGATACGGCTATCAGCGACTAGAGGCACCACATCGCTCATGCCATTGGGTCGATTGGGCCAGTGGAGTTTGTTTCTCACATTGAGCGTGCATATACACTGAGCGATGTTAAGGAGGCAGTTGTAAAGGTCGCCCGTGTGCTGGGACTGAAGTCAGAGCAACTGGTTCCCCTGTCTCTAACTCCCTTCAAGGTTTCAGGTAAGATGCATTCGTTATTACATTGCCTTAACCTTACTTGCTTGTTTATTTGGTTGAGACGTCATTTATTGATGTGTTTCTTTAACAGGTTCCCTGGTAGGGGAAGATCCTTCTTCCGCGAGGGCGTCCACCGAGAGTGGTGACGAGACTATTCAGCCTAGGTGGAAGCGCCCTCGTGTGGATGTCAGAGCAGCAAAGGCGAGAGAGTCCTTGTGAGGAACTGAGGTAGACGAACATATTGAGGCGAAATTGGCTCTGAGTAAGTGCCACGCCCCACCTTTCATCTTTTGCTGGTTCAGTGATTATGATTAACTAACCTTACATTGCTTGGCTGGTTTTTGTAGCTCCGCTGGAGGCCTTTGCTGGACTACGAGATCGAGTGTGAGACCGACGTCGATGAGGTTCTTCGCGTGATGGATGAGATCGGCCCCAAGGTCAATGCATTTCCTGACTTTGAGTCATGGAAGACTCCCGAGGACATTCAACCAGGTAGGGTCCCCTTGGACTGGTAATGCTCTATTCATGGTTATACTTGCTTCCGAAAATTGACATTGCCATGCTTTCTTACGCAGAGGCGGTGGGGACGTCAAGGGCTTTTGCCTCTTTTGGGACTAGAGATGAAATGCCTACTTCAGTAGGAGCCTGGGGGACCCCAGGACGGCTCAGGTAAGTGCTGAGCCATTGCAAGAGTGGTTAAGTCCCTCTTTGCTTACTTTTGTTGTACTGGGGTTGTTGACTAGATCTGTTGTTTTGTTTGCCAGCTGATGAGCAGGCTGTAGTTATGGAGATGGTCCAGGAGTTGGTTAGGACTGGACCATCAGTGGAGCTCCCTTCCTTCGAGGTCGAGCTGGGGGCGGCGGATGGCCCGACGACGCTTGTTGTTGGGGCCACAGTCATTCCGTCGTCAAGGCCGACATCGGTGTTGCCTCTTCCTCCCTTGCCGATGGTGGTCTCCGCCTGCACTATGGGGCTGGTCGGGTCTTCCGTCATAGGACCCTCAGGTATGTGACTGGCAGCTGAGATACTTGTGATAACTCTTCCTTGTTATTTTCCCATAGCAAACTTTCCCGAGTATTGGTCACAGATATCCCATCTCCTCTGGAAGAGGGAGAGCTTCCTCGTGACACGGTTGGGGCTATTGAGGGAGAGCCTATAGTGGCATCTCTGACTGAGAAAGACGAGGAGATCATTGACATAGAGGGGATCTCCGACAGAGGTGCCTCGACTGGTGAGGTTTGTTTGAAGCTCTTAGGTTGGCCAATTTCCTTGTTGCTGAGTCGAACTGTGTTGATCTTGTTCTTTCATTGGCTCACATGGACTTCTAGTTCTGCCACCTCCGGAGATTCGTCGGAGGCTTCTTCGGGCTCCTCAGGCAGTGGTAGTCTTGTCATGGAGACAGAGGGGAGTTCAGGCTCCTCTTCCTCCGCGGCCTCGTCCGCCGAAGGGGCAAAAATTGAGGCTACTTCTACAGGTGCACGGGGCTCTTTCCCTCCCCTTTAGCACTTACTTATGTTTTCTGGCAGAATATTGACACTTCTATCTTGTATGTAGCGCTAGCATCGGAGGAGGACCGTGTGCAGGCTCCTGTTCCAGATGGCCAGGAGGAGCTTCCCGCCCTACCCGTAGCTACCGGAGGGGACAGGGCAACAACAGAGGGCTCCCCTGTCATCGAGGAGTTGTTGCCTTCCCCGACCCGGGCAAGTGACGTCGCATGTGTGGGATGTTTTATCAGGTTTTCTACCTTATTTATCATGGAAAGTTCCTCATGTATTTCTCACTTTCTGTTTGTTCTGTTGGGTGTCATGTAGCCTCGACTGATGTGTTAGTGGAGACGGACGACTTCACTTTTGAGTCTGGGGGTGGAATGGCCTTCCTCCACTCCACCGCCGGAGCCATTGGTGGACAGGAGTGTGGGTGCCTCCTTGCTTCAGCGAGTGCAAGGGTACCTACAGAGTGACCCTCTCCTCTCCCTAAAGGACTTGAGGCGGCGTCTGATGGAGTGCATCTAGGGCTACCATATCCTCGGCTTCCCATGGGCACCTTGGATGTCCGGGCTGGTCGGGATATGGGCGGAGTACTTGCGGCTTCATCAAACACAGGAGCAGAGGGCTCAGAGGCTAGCCGCCATCCAGGAGGAGCGGGAGTGATTGGATCGACTTGTGACAGCCATAGCCGAGTAGAGGGCCACGGCGAGGTGGCTCTATCACGCCCCGAACCGATAGCAGCGGAATGTGTCATTTGCTCGGAACGTGGCAGTTAAACAGTCGTGAATGATCAAGAGCAATCGCATAAGACCAAATAATTTAGAGCAATAATAAAATTTTATTTCAAATATAAGTCTCTTATAATTTCAAATTCCAAAACTTGAAGACTTAACTATATCACTATGAAAGAAAAGGAGACGACGCACAACGGGACTTTTATAAATTGCTAATAATTCCAAAAAATTCCTAGATATTTCTGAAAAAACTCCAAGGTATTACACCACCTGAGCCTTTGGCTAAAATATTTCCTTGATGGACGGAAGAAATACGAAGACTTCCCCTACGTTGGTGCCGTTGTAGCCAAGAAAAAGCGCAGCAAGAGCCAAGCAGAGGTGAAGATCCAGACATCCAAGGGACGCGAAGTGGCGTGAACCCGGCGGGCGTTGACCAGATGACTCACTACGCGACCTTCCTGACCTACTAGCTCTGCTCCTTCACATTGCCGTATGGGGATGAGACGATCGTCTGGCTAGACGCAATCTGTCCCGCTTGCCAAATGGCGTGGGGAATCAAACTGTCTCTATCCCCAACCACGCTGTGTTTAATATACAAGACGATCGGGGATGTCAGTGCACATCAGCTTCCCCACCAGGCTCGGTTCATCGGCCCGATGCATTTCTTCAGCGCATAGGTCTGTTCACTATTTCCTGAGTACGCTCCTCGCACCATCCAGACTTGGGGGCTATTCCCGCGCATGCTGGAGTTCGCGAGTGCAGAGTCGGGCTTGACGACGCAGTAGTTATACAACCTACAGGGTAGACTCACAATAATTCCCCAAGACCTACCGGGCAGCATTCATTTGTGGTCCCTGGCTGCCCACTCAAGCCCTCTGGTGAACAACAAGAGGGAGTGTCGAGACAACCTGGTGGAGAAGTACGCCCACCTGATCAGTCAACGGATGGTGGCCCGTCCACTACTAGAGCCAGAGCTTCACGATTGGGCATTGTCTATCTGCCCTAGCATGCTCGTCTTCAGGAAAGGGGATGCCCTATTACTAGAGCCGTACTATCCCTTCTGCTTCAGGCGGAACTTCAACTATGATTAGCACATCCCCGTGTATAGTGCCCAGTTCGCCCTGTCGGTGCGGAGTCTTCGGGATAGCTTGACTGTTGAGCATGCCCGGACTTGGTGGGATTTCTTCCACAGGGCAGACAGCTCCTAATTCACAGTGTCGACACCCGGGGAAATTCTACGAGTAACCGTGGAATACGTGAAGTGGTGGAATGCCCGGACTGGCTTTTATCGGTTGTGTAAGATCGATTGCTGGGATGGCGCCGAATGGAAGTTCTTGAGCAAACAGTCGGTGCCCATACTGGATATCGATCCGGAGCATCTGCTTCGATTAAAACACAACAAGGATAAAGAGGTAGCGGCGTACATGGCTGCCCGCAGGGAGGCTCAGGAAGCCAGGCCACCACCACAGATCAAGATGCCTCCCGTTGCTAAGGATGACTTCAGGAACACCCTCAAGAGCTTGTGTCGTGTCAGGGGAGACCGCCTGGACCTCATCAACTATCCCCTCCCGATAGGGGAAGAAGGCACCCTTGCCCGAAGTTGGCGTATAGAGACGGACCCAACATGCCCATATCACATGTTTGTAAGAAGAGAAGAGCAGAAGCCAGAGAATTACCAGGATACCACGTGGCTGTATGTTCTTCTCCGAGCACACAGGCTAAAGGTGGAGGATCCAACACCTGTCATTTTGGACCAGTGTCTACAGATTTCTTTCCACTATGCCGACAGGTGGGGCATGGACCATTTCAGTCTCTACTGCCACCTCACCTTCAAGCAGCACGGGGACCTGGCACATCTTGCAGACCGCTGCGTGAAGATCGAGGATGTCTGCTGGTTGGTCCAGGAGGCAGCTCATCGGGACAAGGAGTCATCCCTGACCTACTAGCTGCTGTCGCTAAAGCTGTACACCGGCCCTCCTGATATAATGCTTTAATCTTTTCTTTCTTTCTTTTTATAGTTGCATCCTTTTATGATGCTAATCGGTATATATATTTTTCAACAGAGCATCCCTCCAGCCCCCTGCTATCACACTATTGGAACCTCCTTCGGTTCGCACAGAAACCTCCTCACTTTGAGACGACTGAGGCGGCCCCTACGATGACTCCTTTGTCGAAGGGCGAGAAGCGATCCCGAGTGAAGTCACTCGTGATGGAGGCGTTGGCTGCTGCTAAAGTGGCCGGGCGGTAGCAGGCAAAACGGAAGAAGGCAGAGGCTGCTTCTGCTTCAACCGTCCTCCCCCGAGTTCCTCCGACACCATCTTTTGAGGAATTTGCCACTACTTGGCCTGAACCGAGCCAACCCACAGGTTAGACCCCTTTAACTCTTGCAGATCTTCAGGTTTTATTTGCACCTCAAGGGCGGGGGTCTTATGCGTGTGCCTTTGTTTTAGCTACTGCGGGGGAGCCTGCCTCCGTCTCCATCCCTGGTGTGGGCACAGCCAGGGCAAACCAGTCCCACCTCCGAAACCAAAGCCACTGTCTTCTCAAGAGGCGGCACACCACAAGAAGCAGGAGAGGAACCGCGAGAAGAACTTGAAAAGGAGGTTGAAGAAGCAAGCTGAGCAAGCGGCAGCAATGGAGGCTCCTAAGAAGCTAGCCCCTCTGCAAAAATTACAGAAGCTCATAGATGAACTAGAGGAGTACATTCCCCCTCACCCTACCAGGGTGGTCACTTTGGACCAATACATTCCCTGGGACAAGTTTGGGCATAAAGATCGACTTCTTCAATAGCTCCGGGAGATGGTTCACCGTCTTGAAGAAGGGGAGAAGTTTCTGATTCCGGAAGAGCTCACATTATTCTTTAAAGATGAAGAGCTTACTGTGGAGATGCTAGAGGAAATGTTGCAAGAACTCTCCTGCAACATGGTAGTGATCCCACCGCCCGACAACATCAACTCCCCTCCGGCTGATAACATCGGAGGTAAGGTTCCTATGGCAACATACCAGCGTCGCCTGGCTAGGAATGGCCGGGGTCGTGGCTGGGGAATAGGGCGTGGGCGTGAAGGCTCCCTGACCCTCGACCAAGTCATATTGTTCAGAGGAGAAAGACCGGGCCCAGTCCCAGAAGCACAAGTTCGGGGGATCCCTTTCCTCCTCAACTCTTCGGGGGGCTTAGACCCCACCTCAGAAGCCAAATCAGGGGGCGTCCCCTTTATAATCGCCTCCTCTAATGAAGAAGAAGAACCATCCAGGACGCCAATGCAAGATGAGGCATTAGAGCAAGCCGGTCCTTCCAGCAGGGCCGAACCCGCAGGCCTAGCAGGTCCTTCTAATGAGGGTGAACATGGTGAACCTTTGCCACCTCCGGAGGAGTCTCTGACACTGTTGTTCCAAGAGAATGCAGAAGGCCGGAATGAGGACGAGCATCCCTCTAAGAGGGAGAAGTCTCGCCAGGCACCGAAGACTCTGGAGGAGATCATTCCACCATTTGACAAGACCCGTGCTCGGGCGGATAGCAAGATCATTCATCATATGAAGCGGTTCCCAACAAATATCACCATTTGGGAAGCCATTGTCTGGAGCAAAGATCTAAGGGAGGCTCTTGTCAAAATACTTCAAGACCTGGGGGCCTATGAAGCCCACGTCACTGAGTTGCAGGCCCAGGCATACAAGGCACTCGCAGTCGTCTTTACAGGCAAGGACATGTTGCTGTCTTCTCCGTGCCACAATCGACCCTTATATATGCATGGTACGATTAATGGACATGATGTGAACCACATTCTGGTCAACGCCGAAGTAGCCGTCAACATTATGCCTTTGAAGACTTTTAAGTCTCTATACTTGGCCCCTTATTTGCAAAAGGTGAATGCAGTCAAGATCTCGGGATTCAACCAGAATTTCGAAGAGGCGCTTGGTCGGGTAGAAGTCAAGGTAGCCTTGGGCGATTTTGTCACCCAAGCAACATTTTATATTATCTACGTCAATGCATCTTATAAGGTGCTGCTTGACAGACCATGGCTGCATGAGAATTGGGTTGTCCCCTCAACTCTGCACCAATACATCAAATATGCCAAATGAGGGGAGCAGCATACGGTCTTTCCAGATCAGGCTCCATTCCACCCCAATGAGTGCCATTTGGCCGATGTTTCCTTACATTTTGGGGAGCCCACTTTAGCGATCCCTAAACCTGTAAATTCACTTACCTCGGATGGCGGATCAACACCGCCCAGAGCCGCCGTCCACCGTCGTCCCGCGTCGTCCACCGCCGTGCAGCGCCGTCCACCGCCGTGTAGTGCCGTCCACCATCGAGCGCCTGAGCCTGCAACGCCTCTGATGCCTTTGCTACGTCCCAACCTGGCCTGTTAAATGGGCGAACTGGCACGAGCGGGCTGACCCACACGTACCAGGCCGGGCCCGTAGCGAACTAGTCTGGTACGTGTCGGGACGCACGGGACCTTGCGGTCCAATGCACCCTGGCCACGACCCCCTGCCCGACCGTCCTGCCCACCGCCTGGGATGGGCTGGGTCGTGCGGGTCAGGTCATCCCGGCCCTGTGGACGACGGGATCGCCCACAAAACGGGGGTAATTATGGGTGTTTAGGAGAGAAGGGGGAGAGAAGAAGAGAATGACCCGGATGTGGACGAACTAAATCACCGCGGGGTGTTGGTTTTGGTTTAGGAGAGAGGGGGAGAGAAGAAGAAAATGTAATTGGTGGAGAGAAGAGAGGAGATGATCACTACCGGGTTTGAACGGGAAAAACATACGAGGCGGGAAAAAACACACGGAATTTGAACAGTTACAATATTTATGGAAATCACTCATTTTGTAGCCATTTTGTGATTTTCTGGATCCCTTCCGGCTTGTGGAAGGTTGATATTGTGATTATGGGTGTCTCCCCATCGTTTGGGAACGATTGGGGCATGGACAGACTGAGTTTTGTACGTTTCTAAGATTTTTGCATCGTGACGAGAATGTGCCCATAGTGTAAGTCGCGTTACCAGTTGAACATGCAATAATTAGGCATCGCGTCTCATGTAGGAGATGAATAGTTGGGCGATTAGGAATGAGACCCATGTGATGGGCGTGATCCTATGTTAACGTGACCCAAGCGGAGGCCGCAACTATGCGTTATCGTGCCTGAGGTTCTGGCCGCATCTATTAATGTGACCCAGGTAAGTGTCGTGTTAGTGTGTGATCATGACCCAGGTGTTGGGCGCGTTATGATGATATCACGACCCTCTATAGGGGTGCGTTAATCATCACGACACTAGGTATAGGTGCGTTAATGCTTTTCATTTTCTGTGTCTTATTCGAGTTGTCTCGGGCTCCGGTGAACCCAGGATTCAATGTCTTGTTGGTCTTTGTCTCGATGGATGCCTTGGGTGCCCCGTGAGAGTCATATGTGTGCCAAGGGATCTCGGAAGGACGGCTTTATCCTGAGCTGTGTGTAGTGTTTTGTTCAAGTTGGTTTGGCTTTGACCCCTTGGCTAGCCCATTGTTTCGTGGATGTCGTGGACGTCCTATGAGGACTGTGACCATGTTATTGGGTGTCTGAAAGTTCCATTGTACCGTATAGTGTGTCCGTGTTATATCAAGATTCATTATGGTTTCTACTCAACCCGGTTGTGACCCAGTGGTTAACACATGACCTCGTGAGTGTCTCAGTTATCCTGTGAGGATTGAGACTCTAGTTTTGGACACTTGGAGGTATCATCTTGCTTCAGTTTACATGCCTACCTAGTTTGAGGGCTTCGATATCCCCTTATATTCTGTGTTTCGTGTTATGCAGAATTGTGAGTCCATTGTGTAGCCTTGGGGTTGAGGACTTGTGTTTTACCATGATTTGGCTTAGGGACTAGGCTGATTAACGGCGTGTTGCCATGATGTGCGATGATCTTGACCTGAGTTATGTGACTCAAGGATCGTTGTGAGCAGGTCTAGTTGACTGTCCTGAGTCTGGTGGTAGTTCTATGTGTTGCTTTGTGCTTTGTGGTACGTGCGACAGGTGAGTGCTTAGCATGTCTGTACTTCGATGTTTCTATTTTGAGTCTCTGTGTCTAGTGAGCCTCCACTAGTTGTAGCCTAACGACACTTTGGGTGTCAGCCCACCTGGAAGTGGGGGCGAGGTGAGTTCCCAGTTAAGACGGTTTGTAGGCTGGTTTCCGTGGGCCCCTTTGTCTAGCCGTTAGTGTCTGAGGGAAGGGGAAAACCACCTAGAGGCCTGGCTCAAGACATTGGGCTTGTGTGTGCACACATGGTCAGGGGTGTTGGATGAGCACTAACGGGCGTGACCCTGACTAGTCACCCATTACTATTGTTCCTTGGTTCCTCATTCAGTGTCTCAGTTACCACATTCGAGAAGAGTGGGAGATGCTTGAGGCGCAGTGTAAGACATCAATGGACGCATCTGGATTTTCTTCTAGTGAGGAGGTACTTCTATCACAGGACGTTGACTCCTGTGATTCTCATGATTCATGTGGTTTCTCGTACAACGTGAGTACCTTCACGTGGTACTTCAGGTACTCTCTGTTTGACTTTACCCATGGTCAGTGTAGTGGACATGACTGTGAGATCGTGTATGTGTTAGTGCTTTAGACCGTGTGGTCTTGAGTTGGGTTTGTCTCAGTAGATGAGCCTACATGACTGAGGTGTCGTGATATGTTCTGGCCGAGTAGCCAGAGTTCCTTATATCGATTCGGTGATTCTCGATGATGAGTGCGGGGATTCGTGTTTCACCGATTAGGAGTAGTTTAGAGGGGCCGAGGTTTTATTGACTGTCGTGTTTCTCTTCAATATGGCTTCCCTCTTTACTTTTACTATTGTTCCTACTCCTGTAGTTACTCCTATTGTTCCTACTGCTACTTATCACTTTTATTTCTTTGTGGGGATCTGTGGGACCCCTACTAAGCCAGTGACATGAGGCTCACCCCTAACTTTTCAGGTGTGGCTGCTCTTCTTTCTCATGGTCTGGTGGTGCGGTACGTGATTCTTAGTGCCAGCTTTGCCAGTGTCGGGCTTCCCCCTACTTGAGGGTACGTTTCCCTTTCTGTTAGACTATACTTATCTTTAGTTAGACTGGACTCTATTAGCTGTTGTAGTTTAATTTGTTCGGTCATTCGGGACCGTTAGGAGCCCAGGAAGTCCGGCTACTCCATTTGGGTCAATTTCGTAGAACTACCCATTTCTCGCTATTTCTCAGCCGATCTGACTCCCATTGGAGTCTATGTGTTGTGTATGACTATCACCATTGTATCCCCTTCGTTTCGACATGAACGGGGCATGGAAAGACCACGATCGGGCCGATCCCATGTTTTGCTCGCCGTAATGGTTGAACAGTCGAACCAGGTGCCGTTCATCTATATGAGCGTCCAGCCTCAGACCATTTATCCTTGTCTGATTTTGAGGTTGAGTGGTCTATCGTTAGACCACTCATGGTATGGGTGGTTAGGTGACGTCCACCTATCCCCTCTTAGGCGGCCAGCTTTCAGCCGCTTGTCCTTCCGTTGAGATGTGCGGCCATGTCTTGACCACTTATCCCAATTGACCTTTAGTCAACAGTCGGGTGTCAGTCGCATTAGGTGGTCTAGTCAAGACCGTTTTGACTGACACTGTAGTATGTCAGTTCCGTTCAGCGGTTTGGTCAAAACCGTTTAGACCAGGAACTCTTCTGGGTTAGTGGGCTTGAGCGGCCAGACCTTGACCGCTCATCCCCTTGGGCAGTCCTGCCCTAACCGCCCATCCCCCTTTAGTGTTTTAGTGGTCTATCACTTGAGCGACCTGTCCCAGATCGCTCATGCCCTTGTGCAGTCCTCCTAGAATCGCTTATCCCTGTGTGTTGTCTGGTAGCCGTGATGGCCTGTGTTGTGTCCATCTGTCTTAGGTTTGTGTCCTTGGGCAGTGAATGTGTGTCAGTGGTGTGCTAGATTGGTCGGTTGAAGGTTGACTGAGTGTGGTCTGTTCTCAGACTGTCACAGTTTTCCTAACGACTCAGTCTAGGACTACCATTATACGGAACGTCGTTTCTCGATGTCTTGGTCCCCGTTCATCTTGGCTTGACCTTGTGGTTTGCCCGTTGTCCCGTGGATGTCTCTCGATGTCCTATGAGGGCTAAAACCATGATGCGAGGTAGCCAAGAGTGTTCGTGCGGTGAGTAGTATTCCGTACTGCTTTTATTGTCATTGTCTAGTTCTAGTCAACCCGGTATGACCCAGTGGTTGAAAGGTGACCTTATGTGTGTCTCGATAGTTTTGTCCAGTTCGAGACAGTGTTCTAGATGCCGCGAGGTATCGTCTTACCTCGGTGTGCATGTCCAACTGTGTTGAGGGTTCTCGGTGCTCCCTCAGGTCTCCGCGTGTCGTTTCCTTCGACCGTGTCGTTTCTTCTGGCTTAGGATTAGACCGATTGGCTGCTTATTCCACTTTGTGTGACAATCTTGACTCCGAGTCATGAGACTCAAATATCGTTGTAGTTTCAGGTCTAGTTGCCTTGTCTTGAGACTATCGGTAGTTTCCTGTGATGTCATTGTTGCTTCGTAGTGCGTGCGATAGTGTTTCTTTACCTGTCTGTACTCCAGCGCTCACGTTTTAGAGTCTATGTCTCGTGATCCTCCACTAGTCGTAGCCTTTCGACACGTTACGACATGTCGGCTCTTGTAGCGTGGCACTTCCCGGTTTATGATTCTTAGGCTAGTTTCGCGGGGCCCCGACTATATACTGCAGTGTCCGCAGGGGGGGAATACTAGCTAGAGGCCTGGCTCTAGGCACTAGCTGGTGTGTGCACACGTGGTCAGGGACTTGGACTGACGCCGACAGACATTACCCTATCTAGTCACTTGCGATTGTAGCTCCATTCTGGTTCTGACAGTGTCTTGGTCTCGATCGTGCTTCTGGACGACAGGAAGACGAGATACTTGTAGGTGTAGCATAAGACGTCAGGGGACTCAGCTGGTTGTTCTTCTAGTGGTGGGTACTCCAGTCACGTGACCAGTTAATCTTCTGTGACTCTCATATTTCTCGAGCGTCATGACCTTGCTGGGTTAGCCTGCTCGTGGCTTTACCCGAGGTCAGTGTAGTGGTATGTCCTCTGCACTATGTTCTAGTCGTGCACGTGGTCATGTCGGGATGGGTGCACATGACTTTCGAGTCACGTGTGCTTAGCATCCGTCTCGTCTGTCTAGACTTTTTCTAGGGCTTTTGCCTTTTCCCTTTTTCCTTACAGGTCTTCGCTTGCTTGGCGTCTCATCAACGGATCGATAACTTTTGACTTCGCTAGTTCATAGTTCATCCTTCTGTTGCTGTTAGGAGTAGCTTGGGAGCCGAGGTTTGTTCGGCAGCCGTGCTCGTTCGGTATGACTTTTCCCTTTTCTTTTAGCTTCCCTCTTCCTTGCTTGTTCCCTACTCCTGCTTCCTCTTCTTGCTCAATCTTCACCTGCTGGCAAGTGAGACATTTGGACACGAACTCCGCTATGTCTCGCTTCATTCTTGGCCACCAATACATCCTCTTCATATCTCGAAACATCTTCGTGCTTCCAGGGTGGATGGAGAACTTTGACTTGTGAGCCTCCTGCATCAATTCCCTTTTCAATTCCACATTATCTGGTACACAGATCTTTGCTTGGAACATGATAACCCCATCGATCCCTGCATGGAAGTCCTCATTGTTCTGTAGCTTCTACAACGCCATATCTTGCCTTTACACCTCAGCAATCCTGTCTAAGTATGTAGGTCAAGCTAACAACCCGGCCAAGAGACCGAATTGCTTCTTTTTCTCAAGTCATGATTCGATCATACCCTACTCTCGATGCAAGCTCAACGCCATCAATTTACTACTGAGAGCATCCGCCACTACATTTGCCTTGCATGGATGGTACTGTAAGGCGAAGTCATAGTCTTTAAATAGCTCGACCTATCTCCTTTGTCTCAAATTGAGTTCCTTCTGAGTGAATATGTACCAAAGGCTCTGATGGTCAGTGAAGACCTCAAACCGAGCCCCATACAAATAATGTCTCCAGATGCGCAAAGCGTGGACCACTGCTGCCATTTCCAAGTCATGAGTGGATTAGTTCTTCTCATGGTCCTTTAACTATCTCAAGGCTTAGGTGATCACTTGGCCATTTTGCATTAGCACACAACCGAGGCCGACCCTAGAGGCATCTATATAAACAGTGAAGCCATCATCCCTTTGAGGGAGCGCCAACACTGGGGCCGAAGTCAACTTTTCCTTGAGCATCTGAAAACTATCTTCACACTCTAGATAAATTTCACTCCTTTCTTGGTCAACTTGGTCATTGGGGCTACAATGGTGGAGAAACCTTCGATGAACCGGCGGTAGAATCTAGCCAGACCAAGGAAGCTTCTAATCTCCATGACTGTCTTTGGTGCTTCCGACTTTGACACTGCTTCTACCTTGCTAGGGTCCACCAATATGCCATTCCTGGATATAACATGTCTGAGAACATAACCCGATCTAGCCAAAATTCACACTTGCTGAATTTGGCGAAGAATTTATTTTCCATGAGGGTCTACAGAACCACTCTCAAGTGCTGCCGATGTTCCTCCTGACTGGCAGAATATATCAAGATGTCGTCTATAAAGACTACGACAAACTGATCTAAATAAGGGTGGAAGATCTGATTCATCTTCTCCATGAACACAGCTGGAGCATTGGTCAACCCGAATGTTACTACTAGGAATTCGTAGTGACCATACCGAGTCCTAAAGGCCGACTTCAGCATATCTTCGGGCTTGATTCTGATCTGGTGATAACCTGTCCTCAGATCAATCTTGGAGAAGACCTTGGCAGATGATAGTTGGTCAAATAACTCTTCAATCCTTGGTAGAGGGTACTTATTCTTTATGGTGGCCAGGTTAAGCTTGCGGTAATCAATGCACAACCGCATGGTCCCATCCTTCTTCTGCACGAATAAGACTGGTGCTCCCCATGGAGACACGCTGGGCCTGATCAAGCCTTTGTCTAGCAATTCTTACAGTTGCTTCCTGAGTATGGCAAGTTCTGTCGCAGCCATTCAGAATGGTGGAATGGAGATGGGTGTGGTGCCCTGCACTAGCTCAATAGAGAAATCTGTCTCTCGAGCTAGTGGTAGTCTTGGTAGATCTTCGGAAAGGACATCAGGAAATTCTCAGACTATGTCCAAATATTCGAAATTCTTGACAGAGCCTTCTTCAAGCACCACTCCAGCCAAGAAATAGTCACATCCTCTACTGATCAGCTTGGAGGCCTGGATGGATGATACCATCATTCTCCTGGACTTGTCCTTAGGGCATTGAAAAAAGAATGTCTCCCTCCCCGGCTCCTGAAAAATCACTCTCTTATGACGACAGTCTAAGAGGGCATAGTGTTTGTCTAACCAATCCCTTCCCAGGATGAGATCAAAATTGGCCATGTCTAGGATGTATGCTTCCCCTAGAAATCTCCTCCCACAGATTTTGACCTCAATAGTAGGGATCACAAGCATGGTGTGGACTTGTTTCCCGGTCGGTGTACTAAATATCATTTCTCCGAAGAATGTGGCTTGGGGTTGATTCTTTAGTTGATTAGCAAAACTAGTGGATATGAAAGTGTGTGTAGCACCTGGGTCAAACAAGACATTTGCAAAAACATTATCCACAAGGAGCGTACCTTCAGCCATAGTAGGGGTATTATTTGTCTCTTCTTGCATTAGTGCATAGACACGCCCTTTGTACTGAATCTTCTCTTGTCAAAAGTAAAGTCCTCAGAGTCAGAACTTGCCTGAGATGAGGATGGATTGCTTGACTGCTCTGGTTGGCCAACCATGAGGCATTCATGCACTTGTTCTTCTCCCTTCTCATGGATGCTCACTAGCACATCTAAAACTTGCTTAGCTGTGCTGCAGGTGGACACATGATGGGGTAACCTGACTTTGACTGCAGCTTTTATCAGATTAAATGCAACAAGGTTATCACAATGTTTGGTCTCATGATCAGCTGTCCATTCAACTAAATTTGATGGCAGCTCATGAGGACCAATGTATATAAGGTTCCATAATTTTGGATCTAAGGATTTGACATAGATAAACATTCTCCCTAGTCATATAGAAAAATCTGAACCATCATAAGTAGGCGGAGAACCCATCGAAGCATGGGTAGCAGATGAAGCCATTTGATCAGAATGCATCGGGATCTTTCTCTGCAGATCGCGGGATCTGGGAATAGCAGAGCTTGGCTCTAATACCACTTGTTGGGTCCTGTGTGGTGCAATCGGATCTTGAAGGGGGGGTTGAATAGATCCTATCAAGAACTTTGACCTATTTAAAACTTAGCTACCAAAAGCATAAACCACTCCTATAAAACAAATAAAACACTTAGACATAAAGCACAACGGATTGAATAGGAATTGCTCAAATGGAAACAGTAAGACACGGTCCAAAGACTACACAGGTTGATGCACTAATCAGATGAGGCTGATGCGTTCATGCTGACAGATTGTACTAGGCTATTGATGTTCAGCAAACTTCTGATGTGTGTATGAACAAGGTGTTTGCTTGAAACCCCACTAAGCTAGCTGGAGAATGCTCCCTAGTGCCTATATGCAAAGGTGCAGCAGGCAGCCAATGGGATGTAAGTATAGTGCAAGGAATAAACGATGTGTATACAAGATAGTGCAGTCTACAAAGATTGAGTGTGCGATGGAGATGACCAAGATTACATACGTTGAACCTGGCACATTAACCTGTGAATGGGGATAGAGAAAATGGAGCAATCACACAAGATGCACAACCCATAACACAGGGATTTTAAGGTGGTTCGGTTGCAACCCCACAACCTACGTCCACCTCTCACCAAACCCGGTGAGGCTTTCCTACTGACACACAGCTTGACCGGGGACATGCCCCAAAACCACAGAATGGAGATCCCTCTTTCTGTCTTCCTACACACAAGACCGGTATGGACGGTTCTCCACAGATCAGAGCACACCTCCGTCTGTCTTCCTACACACAAGGCCGGTAGGGACGGTTCTCCACAGATCGGAGTACACCTTCGTTTGTCTTCCTACACACAAAACCGGTAGGGACGGTTCTCCACAGACCGGAGCACACCTCCGTCTGTCTTCCTACACACAAGACCGGTAGGGATGATTCTACACAGACCGGAGCACACCTCCGTTTGTCTTCCTACACACAAGACCAGTAGGGACAGTTCTAGATGAATAAAAGCACAGAGTACAACTCACTGCAAGTGCAGTGGGAAAACCACAAGGAAAAAATCAGAATGAAATGAACACCAGCTGAAGTTAAGGATGATGATATGAAGGCTGGTGACTGCAGCTACAAATTTCAGGTCTAAAGATCTTATTCTTCAGGCTCAGGTAGACTGCAGAGCTGCTTTCTCTCTCAAGGCTTGTCTTTTCTTTTCCTTCTTCTTTTACAGCATTGGACTGAGAACTAGTGCTGGGCTGCTCTCACGCTGTTCACAAGGATGCTCTTCGTAGATGTTCAAGGGCGTGGCACTTTCTCTGGACGACAACGATGGCAGTGGCAATAGGAGCAACAGCTTCTTCAGTTGAGGAAGCTTCAATATATATAGGAAAGCCAGGGGAGAGTTTTCCCGCCACAAGATCTTCCATCAGACCAGCAACAACGATTTTCCCTCCAGAGTCTGTCCTTTAATTGGTCCAGCAGTGTCACGGACAAAGCTTTGGACTCCATCCTGTTGACTCTTCATAGAAGGTGCTTGACAAGGACCATTCTTGATCTCCAAAATCTGAGCATTTAATGACCCTCGGAAAGGGATACCATTCTGTCTGCATTCCTATTGGCTCTGGTTGACTTTCTGCTTACAGTACTATGCTAAGATCACATCCCTTTTAAAGACAGCAGAAAGTGATCCTGATAGGAGACATGTCCCAGGTATGCAGACTGACAAAACTGCCACCAAACATGTGTTCTGGTAAGGTAATGATGACTGGAACAAAAGTCAAACATGGGGGCATCTTTCAGACCTCGAATTCTGTGCATTTAATGATTTACGGTACCTATTTTCTCGCACATTTAGAAATGTGCATCGACCTTTATAAGCATAATGCAAAATATGCATCGACCTTTATTTGCGACCGCAGGGAATTTTCCTTTATGGTTCTTTTCCTCGCGACGGGGGTGTACACTCGCCTTTTACAGAAGGCCAAGATAGGTCGACTTAGCACGCGGGAATTCCAGTGGTATTAAAATGAAGGTGGAAAGAATGATAGGAACGCACTGGAGGGAGTGGCGTATGGTTAATCATTCTGGAAAACTAGAACAAGGATGGCTGGATGGAATGTAGGCGTGCCAGTCGATTTCTCGATGATCACCTGTGGAACCAAATATTTAACTACGGATGCGTCGCCAGGACGCGGCACGTGTACTCGGGAGATGGGCGACATGTGGAGAGAAGGAGGTTCTGCAGGTACGAGAGCGCATGCGACTGTGGGGAGTCGTGTACTGGACGTCTTTCCCCACTGACCATAAGCAGCCGGTGTTTCTTTTACATCGGGTGGAGTCCGAACACCTTTGTTTCTACTGCCGAAGAGAGAGTCAGGGACCCTGGATGCCGCGACGCCGGGAGGGCTTAGTCCATGCAACAGCAATAGGGTAACAGCAACACAGTAGAGATAGCTGGGGGCAAGGAGACTGGTCCCAGGGAGGAGGGGGATCCACTCCCTAACTAGATTACATGACTTAGATGCTGCGAAGGGCATTTATATGGGGGCGTGAGAGCCCAATTAAAAGTGCTTGCAAGCCGCGGGACAATTTCGTCACTTGTGACGGTCCCCGGGTCATTGCGTTATTGTGTGGGTAATTCCGTATTCACATGTAGAGTCCGTAAGAGGACCTGTGACTCAATTGGGTGCCGCCCGAGGGGCACTATAATGTCTTCTTGTCATGAGACAATGTCGAGGTCAGAGTAGTAGGGTGCCGTAGGCACCATTGTGCTAGGGTAGTTGGGCGTCACCACGGTTGAGGCGACCGAATGACGTAGGCACCACTTGTCGCTGGAGCGGCCAGGCACTATTGAGACTTGAGTGGTCGAATGGTGTGAGCATCGTCATGACTGGAGCGACCAAAAGCCGTCGAGGTCAGGATTGCCGGGTGCCATGGGCCTCGGTGGGACTAGAGTTGTTGAGCGATCGGGCGTTGCGGATCCTGATGTGATTGGTGTAGTTGGCAGTCGGGTGCCGGGGGCACCGTTGTGACTGAAGTGGTTGACAGTTGGGTGCCAGGGGCACCGTTGTGGCTGTAATGCTTGATGGTCAGGTGCCCGGGGCACTGTTGTGACTGTAGTTAAGGGCAGTCGGGTGCCGGGGGCACCGTTGTGACTGAAGTGGCTAGTAGTCGGGTGCCGGGGGCACCGTTATGATTGAAGTGGCCGGCAGTCGGGTGCCGAGGGCACTGTTGTGACTGGAGTGCTTGACAAATGGGTGCCGGGGGCACCGTTGTGACTGAAGTGGCGGGCAGTCGGGTGCCGGGGGCACCATTGTGACTGTAGTTGATGGGCACCATTGGACCTTGATCCACTTGCTCGGGGCCCATTGATGGAGGCAAGGGCCTGGCACTTCATCTTGCGTCGGGACTTGTGAAGTATGCCCATTGTCTGGGTAACAGCACCGATGATACGCTTATCAAGGCAGAGAGCTAGGCTGGGTGCTTCGATTGAGCCATGTCTGATGGTACTCGATCACTGAGGCAAAGACTGGGTAGGGGGCTCTCATCACTCAATGACTGTGTCAGGCATGAACGTCGAGGCAGGGATGTGGCAGGGTGCCTCGATCGAGCAACGTTGGATAGTGCGCGATCGTTGAGGCAGGGACTAGGTAGGGCGCTCTCATGAAGTGGCATCTGGGTCATGCACGAACATCAAGGTAGGGCCAAGTGAGCCATCCCTGTCGAGCAACGTCTGGGGGCGCAGGATTACTGAGACAAGGCTCGTGCAGAGTGCTTTCACAAAGTGACATCAGGGTCATACACGAGTATCGAGGTAGGGCCCAAACAGAGTGCTTCCACCAAGTGAGATCTGGGGTCATGCATGATTATCGAGATGACATACATTCATCACAACTAGGGTCTGTCTTTTCGGAGGTGGGTGTTTGGGCTAGACGTCGTACGAGGGATGCCCATGCGGCATGCCCTCGGGGTGAGCCTAGCAAACACACACACAAATCTCCCGGAGATGGGTGCTTGGGCTAGACGCCGTGTGAGGGATGACCATGCGGCATGCCCTCGGCGTGAGCCTAGTAAACACACACACAAATCTCCTTAGCACGTCCTTGCTCCTTGATGCTTGATCATTGATTGTTGATGCCTCTTGGGCTCATTTAAGTGGAATGAGTTAATCCACTTTAACCCTATCTGACCTGGTTAAGGAAAAAAGTATCAAACAGGGAATAAATCACCAGACCCCGGTTAACCCACCCTAACCCACCTTAACCCGTTACCAAAGTGGCCCTAAATGCTTCTATTCTTATGATTATGCTTGCTAGATGCTAATGCTGACATTTGACTTTATGCAGATCTGGAGCTTCCTATACCTTCCTGGCTTAGGGCGAGGGACAGAGGTACACTCGGAGTGGATCCCCATCACGAGACGGTGGGTAGTAGCTAGAGACATGGGATCGATCTGACGACTGACCCAGGCGATCCAGGATGACATCGACTCATTCCCTTATGCATCAGTAAACTTCTAAACTCAAATTCTTTTATATGCTCTAAATGCTTCTTATGCTGACATGGACTCGATTACCCTTTCAGGTGCGCTGGACATCGTATCGGGATGATAGACACGACGAACAGCCATGGGTAGAGGTAGCCCTGGCTTACGGAGGGAGAGAGATCTGGCTGCACTGCCTCAACATCATTGACCCGCTACACCATCAGCTGATTATGAGGACGAGGTGAGTTCATCAGCCTGACGTGGAGTTCCCTGCTAGAGACGACGAGTGCTATAGGAGGTCCTCGAAGGGACTTAGTGGCGACGTCGACTGGAGTGTTCGAGTAGCTAACCAGGTTCGGGACTAGACGCGGAGGGGTCGGGTAGTGAAGACCCGAGCTGACAGCGATGAGGACTACCTGAAGGCCTACGCCTACCGATATGGAGATCAGGTTTTTCGTGGCGTCTGACGATCGGTATGAACTTCTAAACTCATGCTCTTCTTATTATTTGAAATGATTCCTATATGCATTGACACTGTGACTTGCTATATGCAGCTAGACCTGCAGGGTAGGATAGCAGAGCTACAAGGACTCCTCCACGCTACGATTCAGTAGAGGGACGAGTACCGGGCTGCGCTGGAGCTTCTGGTAAGCTTAACTGAACCTTGGACTTAATTTATGCTTATGCTATGCTTATTGAAGGACCTTGACTAAAAATGCAGCGAGCCGAGGGAGCACAACGGGCAGGACCGGATGCACCATCCTCATCATCACAGCCTATGAGAGGCAGGGCTGAGTGGGATGCTGACTTTGCTCGGGCAGTTACCCGGGCTGAGGAGGCCGAGGCCACTCTTGCGGGGAGGGTAAGTAAAACTAAATTGAATTCCTTGGACTTTAAATGCTTTATGATTATGCTTATGCCTTAACTGACTATGCTGAATACTTATGTAGGCGAGAGAGCTGATCGCAGCATTGACTGAGGTGGAGCATGCTCGAGTAGAGTCAGAGTGATCTCGAGTAGAGTTGGAGCGCTTCCGTGCTGAGGCGGAGCGACTTCGGGTAGAGCTAAAGCGATCCTGGGCAGAGTCAGAGTGCTTTCACACTAGGACAGCTGACCTAGAGTGCTATCAGACTGAGGCGAGGGAGGCTCAGTGCCAGATCTTCAAGTTGAAGATTGAGCTACAGACGATGGAGAAGGCCATGCGGATGATAGGCCAGGGACCCGAGAGCAGTGCATCTCAGAGCAGGGCAAGGGGCAGTGCACGGAGTAGTGCACAGAGTGGCTCGGTTGCAGATTTCCTTACTAATTCCTCCGGCTAGTGGAGGAACGAGGAGGCGGATATGAGATGACACCGGGCAGAGGGCAGTTCAGCCATGGGCCCATCGGAGAAGAGACATGAGGGTACCGGTGACAGCAACGATCCGAGAGACAGACCGACCGAGTGACTTGTACTCTTCCTTTTCTTTTGATGCACACTTTGTACATGACTTATGTTAATGGAATGGAATGAAACTCTTTTGTTGTTTCATTGTGTTTACTTAAATGAATATATGAATGGATGAACGAATGCAACCTGACCTCGTGAAAGAGAGACAGAGAGAGAGAGTGCGACAGGCTAAAAAAGAGGAGAAAAAAGGGGTTAATTAAAACCTGTGGAAAACTAACAAATGGTCTAATTTAAGACTGCCAAAGACATAAAATGGTCGAAGATAAGACCGCCAGGAGGCAGAGAGAGGGCGGTGGGTGAAGGAATAAAAATGGTCCAATAGTAGACCGCGAGAGTACTATAGCGGTCTTACGATAGACCGCTAGTGTAGAAACTGTGTTAATCCGAGCGGGACTCTCCATGAGAGTCTGAACTCGGGGGAAAGGAAGTCTAAACTACGCTATAACTAAACCTAACTTAGGATAAGGCTACCCAACCTTAATCCTAATGTTCCAACACCAAAATTAAGCCTCTATAAGTAGCGTCATTATATAAAATGACGACTGGCTTTAAGTCACTATTTATATTTATACTCAAAATTCTATTTTGAAATTTCAGGGTTGCTACAGTATATCATGATGAATATCAATAAGGTGGCTGTTAGTCAGTGCTTGGTGGACACAGGTGCGTCTATCAATGTTCTGCCGCCTAGCACTTTGAAGAAATGCGGCATCCCAGAAAGTGAAGTTCGGGCTTCATCCATTACAGTGACGGCATATGACAATATAAAGAAGTCGTCAATGGGCATGATTACATTGAAGGTGGGGATGGGACCCTCGTCTGTCACTGCAAACTTCCATATTCTAGATATGGACCCCACTTTTAATGCTATTCTGGGGCAGCCTTACATTTTGACACTTGATGCCGTCCCTTCCACAAACCAGCAATGTATTAAATTTCCACACAAGGGGTGCATTGTCATGGTGACTAATGTGCCCATTTTTCCAACGACAGATATTCTGTCAGCCACATCAATGCCCTCCATCTGGCCATCCAATATGTTGTTATTATCTGTACTGGACCTCGCTGACTCATGGCATGATATTCTGAAACCACAAACTATAGCTTGCACATCAGCACCGACTCCATCCCCACCTTAGAAGGGGAAGAAAAAGAAGAGTATGATAAACACTCCAGGCTGGAACATCATGATGAGAATGGGATACAGGTCTGGCAAGGGCCTTGGAGTCAATCTACAAGGTAGAGTCAAGACCGTCAAGAACCACAAGCTCATCCCTCGAGGCAGTCTGGGATACAAAGGGCCAAACAGGGCAGAGTCTGTTGAAACAGAAGGAGAACTATGGACCACTATGACTTCCACATTCAAGCTGGATAGACGGCCACTTACATGGTCCCTTTATACACACTTTGTAAAGGGGCCTACTGAACAAATAGGGGAGCAAGCTACGGTACTCACCTCAATTTTGGACAATCAAGATGTGCATGCACGTCAGTTTGCTCGGCATATAGCTCCTCTAGTTTCATACAAGGCTCTAGAGTCTCTGAGGCCACTCAAAAGAACGAAGATGGATGACCTAGAGTGTGAATGGTACAGATGGTTCGACATGGATGACATTGCCATAGCCTTGAGCTGACTATTCATGCAGACAGATCCAGAATGGCCACCATTGGTGCACGATGTGATAGAAACGCTGGCGATGATTACTGATAAAAGGTAGATGTTGAGCAATTATACTGACACAGGTGAGCCAGATGTGCCATATGAAGAGGGTTTTACTGTGGACAGGCTGTGGGTCGACATTTTCTCTCTCCAATCCATTCATCCATCAATGATTCGTTCATTATGCTCCATATTTTTCAATAACATCCCCAGACCACCAGCTATCTTGGTCTTTATTTCTCCAGATTATTTCCAGATATCACTCACTCTTCCTTTGCTCACTGAGTAGTTTTCTCAACTTTCCATCACGCCCCCGCATGGGCAATTGATCATTCCCGATTTGATCCGAGAACTCTCCAATCTCTCTCTTTCCTCATCATCATCTTCCACTCCTCCCACTCATTGCTTCACAATTCATAAAAATGAAAAGAAATGCCAATTTTCAATCCTACCAATCCACCTCCTTCATCTCTATTGAGGAAACCTCCTATCTTCTTCCTGAGTGCACCCCGATCCAAGGGCCGCTCATTCAGGGTTCGTTAGTGGACCTCTTCCACCCCTTCGACGAGGGGCCCTCCTCTGTACCACCTCCTATACCCGCTTTTTCCTTTTCCTCCTCCTTTCCTTTAGAATCTAGTGATCAGGCTAGCTGTTCCTCCTCTTCTAGTAAAAAGAGTCCAGGGGTAGTAGCTAGAAAGACCAGGGGTAAGCAAATTCCCCGTAGATTTTTAAGAGAGCTAGCCAGGAGGTGCCAGGCTTGTTTAGCCATTCCCCAATTCCTAGAGGATCCAATCTTCTTGCCAGAATTAGAATATGAAGATATAGGCGTCTTCAATGGGGGTTTTGACATCTATGAGATCATGAATGAGGAAGACCTTGTTGAGGAGGGGGATGAGGAATATGGAGAATATGAGGATGAGGCTGACACAATTGCTAGTGGCATGAGGAGATTTGACGAGCCGTCAGCTTCGGTAGAGGAGCCTACCAAAGAAGTCAATCTAGGTACTGAGGAAGACCCCAGGATCATCCTCATTAGCAAAAACTTGCCACCCTTCGAAGAAGAGGCATTAATTCTTATTCTTCAGGAGTACAAAGACACGTTTGCATGGAGTTATGAAGATATGCCGGGATTGGATCCTGCGTTTGTTGAACATCGGCTAACACTAGGCCTTCATCAAATACCGGTACGAGTACCCCAAGGAGTAATAGCCATCTCCGTTGGTTTCATCCTTGATTAAGTCTGGGAGACAAACCTCTTCGTAGGGCTCCCCGTCGATGGGCAGGCCACTCAACTGGCTCAGGCTCCATAAGTCTAGCGAGGTCTTGCCCTCTGTTGTGTAAAAGGTGTTCATCTCCACGTAGAAGACCTCGATCATCCCGCAACAGAGGCCTTTGGAGATCAGATACCCATACCGAGAGGCGTATACACTGTGATAGATGCTGGCCCGGACCAAGATGGGAGCATAGTGGAACAACGCATAGTCCGTGAACTCCACTGCCCCCTCCCTGAAGCTGTACGCATCTTGAAGCTTCAGCTCTCCAAACCAGCCCAGCGACAGCTCGTGTTTAAACCTGATCGCCAGGAAGTCAAGGATGAATGGCTCCTCTTTGTAGCCCCACTTTAATGGAGCCAAGAACAGGCCATAGCGATGTTGTTCGCCCTAGACGCGTCCCGCAGCGATGTCCCATTTGGCGGGAGTAAAGCCCGGGGTCCTCACCAGCTTGTCTTCTACCGGCAGCACTGCCTCCAGCCCCAGCACGGGGTCCCACTCCCGGGCCTCGCCCACCAAATACATCAGGATGCTCCTCGGAACAATGTGCGACAAGCTGTCCCGACCCTACAAGATGGCACATTCTACCTCCTTCACGGTCCATAACTCCCGCTGGTCGTGAGTCCGAAGGTGCTTGAGGTGGAGAATAAGATGCCTATCCTTCAGGAAATCTGCAGGATAGTCCCCCGTGGCGTGATCGAAGCTGAATCCCTTCTTGGCCTTAGCGAGTCTCTGAATATCTAGGCTCCAGTGTCCGAGCCCGAAGAGTCAGCCAATACAGCTACCTCCGCGTGGTCTCGGTCCAAGTCCTCCACGTTGAGCCAGGTGACGACCGGCACTGGAGGCAGCAGAGCGCACCAGACACCGGCAGGAGGAGTAGAGGGACCACTTGGAGCAGCCATTTGTCTGCGAAATTACAACAAACAGAAGTCAGAATAAGCCCAAGACAGAAGAAAAATGGAAGCCATAAAGCAAAAGCAATAGTAAACTCTTCACTGGGAAAGAAGGAGGAGGAGCATCCCACTACAAGCAAAGGGAAGAAAAGGAAAAAAAAAAGAAAGGGAAAGAAGGAGTAAGTCAAGCCCCCCTAGCGTCGCTCCCCAGTACACCGACGAAGCCCCTGATTACATGACCCTGGTAGAGGTCTACTAGGTGACGTAGGCCCAAGAGCCAGACGAATGAAGAATAGAAGAGGGGTAGTGGACGGGACAAGGAACGGTGGAGCCAATGAGGGAACCATTGTTAGAATAATTAAGACTGTCAATTTCTGGCAAAATTTTGACAGAGTTTCCCCTAGGCCGGAGGCATAAGGGGAAACATGGGTGCGCACCCACAAGGAGTGACGGCCCCAACAAAGTAGTGGTGGGCCCCGCGGGGCAACACCATAAGTCCTCCGGTTGAAAAATATTCCATTATCCTTTAGCAGCATGCCCCCTGCCGAAAGCTTCCCCGGCACGCCCCCTGTCGAAAGCTTCCTCGGCACGCCCTGAAGAAAGGCTTCACCGGTACACCCGCTGAAGCCTTCGCCGACACGCCCCGTGCTCTCTTCCCCGGCACACCCGTTGGAGCGCTCACCGGCACACTCGACGTGTTCACCAGCACACTCGTGCTACGCGCTCACCGGCACACTCCATATGCTGTTCGTCGGCACACCCGTGCGCATCGCTCACCGGCACACTCATGTCACTCCCTCACCGGCACACTCGTGCCACTCGTTCCTCGGCACGCTCGTGCCCCACTCGCTCGCTGGCACACTCCCGGCGCACTCGGTAAAACCCTCAACGGCACGCCCGGCGCCCCGTCCGCGGCATACCCCTCCCGGCGACCATCCCCGACACCGGAGAAGAGAAAGAAGAAGAAGAAGGAGGGGAGGAGAAAGAAAAGAAGAGGGAGGGAGAGGAAATGAGGGAGAGAGGGGGAGCCCTAGGGCTCCGTCCCTCCGTCGAACAAGGAAGAAGAGAAGGAGAGAAAGAGAGAACGAGAGAAGAGATGGAGGGAGAGAAAGAAGAGGGAAGAGATGGCCACGGCCGCCCCCTCACCAAGACGACGGCGACGGTGGCTCCAGCTTCGACGTCGGCATCCGACGATGGAGAGGAAGAAGGAGAGGAAGAAGACAGGGGAGACGCGCTCGCACGGTCGCCGAAGAGAGAGAAAGAGAGAGGGAAGGTGAGGAGTTCGAACGGTGTGAACCGTTCGACCGTAGGCCGCCTGCGACAAAGGGAAGAAGAAGATGAAATCGGAGCGCTGGTTTCCTCCGCCGCCCCCAGGCTATATGGCTCCCCCACATGTGCCGTTCGTCACAGAGGAAGGAATGTTTAAGGCACTCCCCCTCGCTATCTATCCTACATTGGGGGCACCCCGCCTCGAAGATTTGCTGGAAAATGTCAGAGTACCGTCGGGAATTACTAAACTGATAGCGGAGCTTGACTACCAAGTAGCCGAACAGTTGAGGACCATTGAAGTTCCAAACACTAAAGGGCCCCCTACTATTTTCTAGGTGGCCGATGACAGCCCGTCAGAGGAGACGATGATTGCCAATTCCCTGACGACCTTCATGACCTACACGTCCCAATCTCGGGACTCCCTTATATGGCCGAGCGTAAGGCCGCAGTGGTTAGAAAGCAGAGGATTCCTCTTTATCAACCCTCCAGCCAGAAGGAGATGTTTGAGAAGATGTAGAACCCGCCAAACCTGGACCGGAGGCTACTGCGGATTACCAACCATCTGGGTCTGGGCTTCTCACCGGAAGACTACTATGAGGCCGATGCGATATCGGTGTCGACTCCACTTGGGGATGACCCCATCGAGGCCATAGCCCTACAGGGAGCCCACAGCAACAAACAACCTCTGCCACCGGCTGAAGAGACACAAGATGAAGAAGTATTCCTCTGGAACCCCCTCCACTGCAGGCGCACAAGGAAGGTCTCTCCCTCTTCCGAAGAGTCAACCTCAAGGGACCGCATCATCAGGGTTCCCTCGTCCCCATCTGTTGGTGAAGCAAGAAGCGGAGGTATGGGCCGTGCTCTAGGCCCTCCCCGATACGACCCCGTCATGCTCGCCCTGTACCATAGGCAGCAATGGGAGATCGAGATGCTGAAGGCACAACTGGCCGAACTAGCTGCACTAGTGGCAGACTTGACCCAGGGTTTCCTCCGCCCATGGGGTGAAGACGTGGCTTGGTCCCGAACCACCAGCCCTAATACCTCCGTCCAGTCAGCAAGAAGGGCAAGGAACACGACGAGCCCTATAGTCAGATGGCCAACTGGGCAAGGCCTCACGCCACAAGAGAAGCTACAAAAGCCCTACTCCTTCCCAAGAGAAAAGACCCGAGACATCTTTGATTGGGCCTGCCACTACGGCAAGGTTGCCCTCCCGAGGTCCAAGAGGCCTCAAGATGTTCGGAGAAGCGGCGACCCGCTGCGGATGCTCGGTCACCCTATCGAAGATTGTTACGTCTTCAAAGACATAGCTCAAGGCCTGATTGACAGGGATGAGCTAAGAATGGGAGACTATGTAGTGGCCCTGCCACGTCCCCATATGACAGGCGGCCCCGGGAGAGGAGTCTGCACTACATCCATCCAGCACCAGGCTCCTGAAGATGCAGCGGCCTCGACCCCAATCGAAGTCGTCTATGACGATTACCTGGAAGACTCCGGGGTGGCCTTGTGCCCTCCCGTGCCAGGAGACCACACAGACCCATCGGCTACAGCCCCAAAGCAATGCAAGGTGGACACCGCTTCGGCACTAGGTAGAGACGAGCAAGGAGAGACCTTCGGCATCCTCGAGGCCGAGGAGGGCAAAGATCAAGACTTCGTCAATTTATTGTTGGCCCCACCAAAAATTGAAGCTGGCGGTCAGGCTACTATCGACGAGCTGATCGAAATTAATCATGGCAAGGAGGATGACCCCAGGCTGACCTTCCTGAGTGCCCTCATGCCTCCTCAGGAGAGGGAGGAGTTGTGAAGCTCCTGCAGGAGTTCGACGATTGCTTCGCCTGGAACTACAAAGAGATGCCCGGTCTCAGCCCCAAAGTGACCCAGCATATATTGGCAATTGATCCCAAGACAGAGTCGGTAAAGCAGCCTCCCCGATGCATGAGACCGAAATTGATAAAACAGGTCTGCAAAGAAGTCGACAAGCTCATAGACATCGACTTTGGGGCAGAGAATCAATACACCATCTGGTTGGCCAACATTGTGCCGGTGAAGAAAAAGAATGGATAAATCAGGATCTGCGTAGATTTTCACGACCTTATCAAAGCATGCCCAAAGGATGACTTCCCGGTGCCAATCACCGAAGTGATGATCGACGCGACTACCGATCATGAGGCCCTTTCTTTCATGGATGGTTCATCCGGCTTTAACCAGATCTGGATAGCCAAGCACGACCAGATTCACACAGCTTTCAGGTCACCCAAGGGGATCTTCCATTACAAGAGAATGCCCTTCGGCCTCAAGAATGCTGGGGCCACGTACCAATGGGCAATGACCAAGATATTCGAGGCTGACAGGGCTCTTACATTCCATAAGTCGCTATATAAACCTGGGAGATCCTCTGGTAAAAGGTAAGTGCTACTAAGCAATATTAACCCTGAACAAGAATCACTTCACCACTTGGTGGAGAGGAATCTCGCGCCCCCCATCTCCTCCTCACCCCTCTCCTTCGCATTAGAGCTCTACCATATTTGTTGACTTAAGCATCAGAGGGTTTTCCCCGTGGAACCATCCCTGGGCACCCTTCATTCATTTCCCTTCTTGCAGTTCTCACGATTGTAGTCATCGTCCTTAGCTCAGGGACAGCGCGGGATCACCCCTCTTCGTCTGGCGCCGTCTGTGGGAAGCGAGCAAAGAGCCAACATGGTGCTAAGGAGCTCTACCAGGAGGACTACCGGTGACAAGGGGAAAGCCGTGGCAATAGAGGAAGGCGCACCATCCCATCCCACGGGGAACACCCCATCTCACGCCAGCGACCCAGCCGACGAAGTGCCCCCACCCGCGGTGCAAGGGCGACCCCCCACTGGGAGCGCAGACGCTCTCCAAACCCTCAATGTAAAACTAGATAGCCTAATTGATGTAATGAGGATCTAGGCGGCCAGGGAGGAGAGGTCATGACTCCCCAGGGAGAGCCCTCCCCGTGGAGATGCTTCCCTACAAACCGCAAGAGGCCGTTTCACCCTCCGGGGACAGTGGCTAATCCGCAACCGGTCAGGAGGACCATTGCATGCCCCTCCCCCGGAGTAGGAAGCCTCCTCCACCCCGAGGAGGGAGAAGTCCAGAGCGCATCAGCCACTCCCAGAGACCGAGGCCCTCAAGGGGCACCGGGGCAACCTGCAAGAACGCCCCCATAGCCCCTCGGCCCAGAGACAATCGGAGCTATCCCTCCGGCTGTGAGACTTTGAGAGGCGTTTCATAGAGCAAGAGCGCACCCTCTGTGCCCTACAGAAGACCTCTACCGTGGAGGACGAGGAGCAATCCCCGTTCTCCGACCATGTCTTGAAGGTCGAGATCTCTCCCAGGATCTCGCTCCCAACCTTCAAGTCATACGACGGCCAGGGAGACCCGGCCGATCACTACGATAGCTTCGATGCCCTTATAACCCTGCATGGGGCATTCGATGCCATCAAGTGCTGAGCGTTCGCGACCACCTTGGTCCAGGGCACTCAGGCTTGGTTCTGAGCCCGCACCCCGAATAGCATCCGTGACTTCCGACAGTTCAGGTGAGTAATCAAGGAAAGCTTTCTCGACAGTGGTCCTCCCCGGTCGTTAGCGGGACTATTTGCCCTCAAACAGGAACAGGGGGAAGGGATCTAGGCCTATATTAACTGATTCAAATCAGAGGCCCTGTGTATCCCCCACCTAGATGTTGCCTTGGCCATCACCGTACTGACTGGGGGCACCCGCGATGAGAACCTTTGGCGCGAGTTGGTCCTCCATCCCCCCACCTCCCTAGCCGAGCTAGTGACCCTAGCCCTACGTCACGCAGAGTGTGAGGAAGTCCTTAGCGCTTGCCGCAGCACGACGAGCTTGGGCCGGGAGGGGGGACAAGAAGCGATAGTCTGAGTAGGGCCCCAGACAAGGAAAGAGGCAGAACCGAGATGGGGATCATAAAGAGCCCTCACAGAAGTATGAGCGGTATACTCCTCTAACTGCTCCTATCTATGAAATTTATGAAGACATCAAAGGCTCGGGCCTTCTCTGCCAACCCGAGCCTATGAAGGTGGAACACCGCAATTGCCACAAGCATTGTATATTCCACAGTCACCATGGACACCACACTGGCAATTGTCACCAGCTCTAGGATGAGATCGAGCGCCTCATCTGCCAGGGGCACTTATCCCGGTACGTGTCTAAGCACAAGAAGGGTGCCGCCCCCCCCGAGGAGATCGACAATATTCCCCGCGGAGTGCACATCAACGTCATTGCTAGCAGCGCGGCATCAGGCAGAGACAGCAGTCGAGGAAGGAAGCTTCATGCCGAGTGGGCGTGCCAGGCCTCCGAGACCCCCAAAACCCCGCAGGCGAGCGAACAACAAGCCTTGGTGTTTTTTGACCAAGACCTAGAAGGGTTAACAACCCAGCACAATGACGCCTAGTTGTATCGGCTACAATAAACCATTGTAACATAGATAGGATCTTAGTTGACAATGGTAGTGTCCCTGGTGTACTTTCTTACGATTGTTTCCTCAAGATGGGTGAGAATCCATCTAAACTCCGCCCGATTCGAACTCCCCTCTGTGGGTTCAACGGCCAGGCAACCTATCCCGAGGGAGCCCTGAGCCTGTCGGTCACTATCGGCACCCCGCCCAAAAGTATAGCTGCAAGCAGGGTCACATCAAGGCACAGCAGCAGCTGAACATGCGACCATAGGGAACTGGTCATGCATCAGATAGCTCACCGAGAAAGACCCTCGACAATAAGAATCGATAAGAAAAGTAATAATCTAGGGGAATGCATCTCAAGGACCACGAATATGCCTCAAGAGCACAACACCCACGAGAAGAAATACAGAGTAGAGGGTATTCAATCTGCAGGGAAGCTGAAAAATCCCCCATACTCGCAATGCCAATGCCAACACCGGAAAAATTACCAGCAACAGTACGGCAACAGATGAAATCAAGGCATACGAAGCCAAGATAAAGTTACATCGAGAAAAGTAACTCTCTCGATCGGCCAGAACCCTATGAAAAGATCCTCGACCAGTGGGTAATTAGCCCACATGCTTCCACTATGCACTTATGCAACGTACATAGGCGATACAATATGGAACTCACAAATAGCGGGGAAAAGCCCCCTCAGCAGAACTGGACATGTAGACCGAGGTGAAACGATACCTCGAGGCATCTAGAACCAACGTCTCGAGCTAAGTAAAACCATTGAGACACACAATAAGGCCGCTTGTCAACCCCTGGTCTCACTGGGTTGACCGAAACCAAATACGACACTCACAGACACGCACACAAACACCAAAACATGCACCGGCATTCCTGGCCATCTCATCACGATTACAGCCCTCATAGGATATCAATAGACATCCACGGGACACGGGCAAATCACGAGATCAAGCCAAAACAATAGAAACAGGAGAGGTGGATGAAGACAACCCTCTGTACAAAGCGAACCATCGGTCAACCGCTAGGCGAACCCGACAGTCAAGGAACAGTCGTTACGCAACCAAAGACACGGACACTAGCAGTTCTAGATTGAGTCATTAGGGTACCATCGTAGTCAGGGAAGTGACCGCACCCAGTCACCTAAATCGACTTATCCAGAAAACTATCGACAAGCAGACACCGCCCTAAAACACAATCTATGACAAACCGACACAGAACAGAACAGGCCAATGGCCATCACGGCCAACAGGACTGTAACGGACCTCTAAAGGCATGTTACACCAACCTGACACACAGAGGCTGGGGCGTCAGAGTTAACAAACCCAAAACTTCTAACACGGAAAACAACATGTAACGGACCAGCCTGAACCCATTATAGAAACCTGGCGCATGGGGGTAGGTGCGTTACACCAACCGCCATAGCCAGTCAACCATCGGTCAAATGCAACATAACGGACTAGCATAGGCGCGTTAACTAACTATAATGCACAGGGAGAAGTCCGTTAGGGTGAGCTGACCGACATGGTCTTTCAAGAAGACACGGCCTCTGAGGTGCTGACAGACACAGTCCTCGAAAAATGACCAAGATGTAACGCTCCTGCAATGGCGCGTCACCGACGTGTGATGGCCCTACACTAGTCCGTCACACTGACCAGGCCTCGAAGAGCCCGAAACAACCTACAGAGATAACAGTCTATCATGTGACCATTACAAAAGGTGACAGTCTCTAGAATGACGTTACACTGACACAGTTAGCAAAATAGTGGAATGGCCAAATTGGTTCGTTCCATGCCCCATTCACGTCGAAGGGTAGGGGAAACAAAGTCACACAACAACACAACCATCTATTGGAGGGGACAGGCCACTTGGTCCACATAGCGAAACCGACCTCTAATCACAAGCGACAAACGATTAAACCATGCTAGCATAGGATCCACCCATGAATCCTACTGACGTCCACCTCATCCGTCGTTCCATCACGTTCTATCCCATTCCGTCGCGTCTCTACCTCAGTCAACTCGACACGGTCGCGCACCCCGCGTCGAGAGAAACAGAGGGGTCAGAGAAACGAGGGAGAAAGTAGAATAGGAGAAATGAGAAGGATAGGAGAGGAGAAATACAAAAATCACATGGATAGAACTGCTACAATAAACAACGAAAGAACAACTAGATCACATAAAATCCAAACAACTGAGACAAATAAACACAAATTAACTGATCAAAAAGTAGAATCTCACCTTCTATAAGATAAGATGTCACTGCTCAGCACAGGGAAGCTAAGACACTGGTGAGTCTTACTGAGGTTGAGGTGGCGAGGGTCGGAACTGGGACTGTTGCAGCTGGGTAAACAGCGAGAACTGCACTGGTCTCAGCCTTAATGGATAGTCTCGGACAATGTGACATGGTTGATCACAGCGGAAATAGATTACTGGCAAGAAACCTGGCACTCCTGGATGGCTACCACCACATCTCGAACATAATCTCGACTAACGGACAACGGAATAGCGGTGGTATATGTGATACGTGACAACTAAGGACGTTAATTTTGATATCTTGCATGTAAGGACCTACTTACCACTAGGTTAAGGTCCTCACCAACACTTGCCTTCCCTTCCAACCTAGCTATACGTTTATTAAACAACCCAGGAAAGAAGGAAGAATTCGTCACCGGTAAGTAAAGATAATGACGCCCTGCCAATCTTGCAAATCCCATCAACCTGCACCTAAAAGTAATATCTACTCCAGTGTCCGTATGTTTGTCCGGAAGAATCCATCCATCTCACTTTGGAAGTTGGAAGAGCAGGCTGTTTAGAACACACAGACCCAAGGAAGGAACGAACGCCTATAGCAAACTCATGGCTCCACTGTACACAAACATGGCGACCTTCCCTGGATCCCCAACGTTTCACCAGGCCATCTGGACAAGAAAGAGAGGAGTAACAATGCATTCAGCTGCCTAGGGGTTGCATCTCCAAGTTATTCAGGATGGCGGCCACCTGAACAATGGAAGGCCTGCTCTTCCTGCTGTTACCCACGCAAGCCGACGCCACCCTGGCCAACCTAAACAGCGGCTTCGTGTTCGGTGGCACCCTCACCCGCGGGTCCAAGACCTCGGCAAGCTTGGACGCCCTGATCAGAGGGAGAGCCCACTCGACCATGGCGCCCCCCTCGCAACTCCTCCCACTCAGGAGCTCCAGCAGGACCACCCCGAACCCGTACACGTCGCTGGCCTTACACACGCCGTCCTCCCCGTCCCAGCACTCCCTGTCCAGGTACCCTTCCAGTCCCTTCGCGGCGCCCTGCGGGGCCAGGAAGGAGAGGCCGTAGTCGCAGACCCTCGCCGACAAGTCCTCGTCGATCATGATGTTGCTGGGCTTGACACCGCCGTGGACGATGTGGGGTGCGGTCCCTTCGTGCAGGTGTTCGATGCCCCGCGCGGCGCCCGCCGCGATCTGCAGGCGCAGGCCCCAGTCGAGCGGTGCCGATGAGTGGTCCAGCACG
Organism: Amorphophallus titanum; assembly: GCA_024336825.1. Lineage (NCBI taxonomy): Eukaryota > Viridiplantae > Streptophyta > Magnoliopsida > Alismatales > Araceae > Amorphophallus > Amorphophallus titanum. Next base: position 3,127,940 of record JANBPO010000598.1, on the reverse strand, counting down.
TATTGGTGGAGGTAGAAGTCCAGACTCTTCATGCCCACGAACTCCGACACGAGGATCCGCTCTCCCGGGGCCTCGGCGTAGCCCAGGATGGGGACGACGTTGGGGTGGTAAGCCGCGGACAGCGACCTGATCCGGGAGGAGAAGCCGAGGCCGGCGTTGCTCAGCACGAGGTGGGGATGGATCCGCTTCACTGCGAAGGACTCGCCGCCCGCCGAGACGGCCCTGTAGACGGCGCCGAGGCGCCCCCCGCCGAGACACCGGCGCGAGCCAAACCCGTCGGTGGCCACTTCGATGGCGCTGAAGGGGAAGGACTGGACGGGGGGCCTGCAGGGGGCCCTATTCTCCTCGTCCGAGAGCTCCGCCACGCGCCGCCTCCGGCAGAGGAAGACGAGGACGGCGGCCAGGGCGAGGAGCACAGCCGAGACCACGCCCACTACGACGTCGGCGCCAACTGGGGAGGTCCTTCTGTGGCTCATCGGTCGACGAAAACTTGCAAGGTGCTCTGCTACTAGTCGGTGATCTCTCACTGCTGAGAGAAGGGAGTTAGGTCCAGGGAAGAGAATGAGGGTAAGAGTTTTGCAGGCCGGAGAAGTTGGGAGGAGCGGCTGCTTATGGGCTTCGTAACACCATGATTCTGCTGGGGAAGAAAGCTCGGAAAAGTTGGTGGAGATCCTGGAGAGTGGAGAAGGAAAAAGGGGGGGGGGGGTGTTTGCGTGGTTGAACAAGCTAGAGGGATTGGAGTGCATCTGAGTTGGGTAGGGATCGTTGGGCTTCCTGCGTAGGATGGTCTCCCTGGTTGGCCACCATGATGGTGTCGAAGACCTCAAACGTAATCAAATCTTATCGTTAGATAGGGAGGGTACTCAGGGTAGGTGCAAAGCTGCCGGATTTCATACAAGGAGTCGATCGGCACTGTTGCTGTATCCAAACCAGTACTCCTTTTTGAGGTAGGACTCGAATGAAGTGTTCCCATTTGAGAGGAGGACGTACGTAGCACATGAAATCTGATCATCAAGTGCCAAAACTAGAGGCGGGGCACCCAGCGGTTTGGTTTAGACTACTGTTTGCAGGGTTTGGTGATTGTTTCGGTTGCATGGAGTAGGTATAACTCCACGCAGAAGGAAAGAAAAAAAAAAGAAAAAAATCACTTAATAAAGGCAGGGTTTGCCATCCCAACTAATCAGTCCGTCTTGGTCACTATTTGGGACGGGTCGAGTCGATTCCGTCTCGCTCCATCTCGATCCCCTTTGAGCTTAAGGTCGACGCTTCAAGGCGAAAACGTCAGCTGCGTCAACGCCGCCTTATCCAGAGCCTTAACAACTCCTGCCATAGTCCTTGGTCGAAGTATTTTGAATCAGCTTTCCAACGGCACCGATTTTCCGTCGATCCACTATCAGGATTGATCGCGGCATCAGATTTTGTCGGGTCGCGTGGGTCTGAAATAGCAACTCATATCCATGGATAGCAAGGTCAACACTTGAAGATCGGAGTCGTCTCGCCTTCCACAAGGCGAACCAGCACGCCACCTTCCCAGGGAGCATCCCTCCAGGCATCCCCGTCACAGCGGTGCCACTCCGGGCCCACTCGACCCCACCAGCCATCATGTGGGCGCCACAACTAGCAGCTTGTGCCATCCGAGCCGCTCCGACAAAGTGTCCAAATTACTACCCGTCAACCCAAGATTGGTCCTCCTGGGCCCACATTGTAGCCCTTTACCTCCCTACGTGGAGTGGGCAGCAAATTAACTTCAGTAATTATTGAATAATTATTTTACCGTGAGTTATCCTACCTGGCTGGGATCGTCTTCCCCACGCCCGGAGCGTGGAGGTATCGTGCCCACTCCTTCACTCGGCATTTACTTTACTCATATTTATTTGTATATGCCGCTGCATGTGATAGGTTTCTAGCCCGATATATTGTTATCACCGCTGCGAGAGTGAGTGAGTGACCCATCCCGTGACTTATTCTGAGTACACGCGGAAGAACCGACCATCCGAGACTCAATGTCGGTTCCTCAACCGCGCACGGTCCCATGTTTCCCTCGCTTAGGGATGCCTGCGAGCTAAAGTCCCAGGTTCGCTGTCCGTTCCATATCAATGACCATGAAAATACCTCTTCTGCCCCTTGGTGTAGATCTGCCAGTATTTCTGCTTGTTTTGGGGCCTATAGCTCTACGGTATTACAAGGATTATATTACGGCAGCGGGCTTAGAGGTGCCGGGGGTGATTGTAGGGCCTGGCCAACCGACCATCGCTCTAGAGCAGTAGCAACTCATCATTGGTGGAGGATCACTCACGGGTGTAGAGGACATTCCTGAAATAGAAGCAGGAGAAATTGTGGAAGAAGCAACCAGAGTCTCCATGACCCTAGCCTTTGCCACGGAGTTGGCATTGGTGGAAGTTGGGCAAACCGGAGATAGTGTCCAACAACTCCCCATTGTTGATGCCCAAGTCGTGGCGCCCTCGTCAGAAGTTCACGGAGAGGGTGCCGCTATTGAGACTTCCTCTACTACACTCATCACTAGAACCGGTTCCAGCGGGGCTGCCTTGCAAGACATGCCGGCATCGTCTTTAGAGCCGAAGGATGATATCTGCACCATGGTTGACAGTCACGTGGAATTTCAACTTCCTGACACGACATCACTTGGTCTGCAATCATCAAGTGATCTAGTGTGGCAATATTTGGAGACACTACGGCAGACCGTGACAACCCGCCAGAATCTGACCTATGTGTATTTAAGGGGCCTCGTAGAACACCTCACTTGCATGCTTTTGGCTTTTGGCTGCCCCACAGAGGATTGGACTCAGCGGGTGATCCTTCTTCTAAAATATGTGAACTGAAGGGAGTTCATCGGACATGGCCTAGCAGACTAGCTGACGGCCATAAAGTTTGAGTGAGCGGAGTGTCAAACCACTCTCACGTCACTGAGGGGAACTTCCCAATAGATGCAGGATGTTGCCAACGCCTCTACTCAGCGTCAGACTTCCATGAAGGCTCGGATAGCTGAATAGCGTGCTGAACTTTCTCAGGCTGAAGCAGAGCTGGAATCAACTGAGCGGTTGCAAATTTAGAACATAGAGGAGGCAGAGCTGGCGGATGGGCAAGCCACATTGCTTGAGGAGAAGCTGATAGAGCTGTAGGCTGAAGAGTCCCATTTGCAGGAGCTAATCCGCCATCCCTCCCTGGGGATTTTGGAATTTGAGGACATCTTTTGCCATTCATTGCAATAGTTCTTTTTGCCTTCTTTCTCTTTTTGATGAATTTCATGTATTCCGGGGGATACCCCGAGTACATTGTACTCTTCTTCCTTATGCAAATGACATTGCTTCATCATCTACTTTGCATATTTGTTGCTGAGTCATACCTTTCCTTCCCTTCTTTCTCTTCTCTTGGGCATGGACATGTAGCTAATTTATCTAGCCTAGGATATATGAGCTGCTAAGGCAGGAGAGTGCTCACGCCTTCAAGAAGGTATGAGGAGTTTGCTTGATGGGGACATCACTTACCCCCTCCACATTTTTGAAGCCCGATTGGATCGTCATCAAGTGCCATCATGATCTTACATTTCTTTGAGTCATGTCATGTAGCTTTTATATTTTATTTGAGTGCTGCCAGCTGTGTTGGTTCGTCCTTTTTGTTGTTTTGTCCGGGGAATGCCCCGTGTAGATGTATATTGGTCTTTTCCTTCGGTGGTGGGACTTGTGCATTTGCTGTAAATCTAGACTAGTGTATATTTATACCATTATGTTATTTTAAATTACTTCTGCATATTTTATTAATTGTCACCTTAATTAATATTGTGCGCTCGTAATTCCAATTCATAATGCAACTCCTCAACAAACTCCCTAACCCTTCAGGGTCCTCATCAGCCTCTTGGGTGGCATCCCCAGTTCTTGGTAGTGGTAATCTGATGATATCGGGTTATCGGTACCCTGAGCTCCGGGTCATTACAGGTGGTATCAGAGCTGTGTTGGGAATTTATATTAGGAATTGAAATTTACGTTGGTCTAGAACAAGTCCATTGAGTCGTCTGTTGCTGGCTTAGGATGCTTTTCATGATTTCTGATGATTTTTCATCGTCCCGTGTTTTCCCTGGATTCAAGATGCTGCCTCGTGGATGGAATAGGGCTCCGGCTCCTCGGGAGAAGAGCGGCACTTCTTTCACCTCTGCCGCGTCGACTCCCGTTAACATTGTCTCGCGTGAGGAAATGCCAGATGGCCGTGGTAAAGCACTGAAGGAATTTTTGCTATTCTACCCACCGACTTTCGAGGGACAATCAGACCCGGAGGCAGCTAGGCAATGGCTCGATGTGACCGTTCGCGTGTTTCAGTCGATGGAGTGTGCTGAGGATGAGAGGGTCATGTTGGCTACATATCAACTTCAGGGCACTACACTCACGTGGTAGACTATGGAGTGGGAGGTCGCTTTCTGTTCCTGTCCACTTTGGCAAATCACCTGGGTAGAGTTCGTTGCTGCTTTCGAGCATGCTTACCCTCTGGCCTACCTTAAGTTAGCAAAGATGTACCAGTTTCTAGAGCTGACGCAAGGTGAGATGTCCGTGTTGCAGTACCGGGACAAGTTCATCGAGTTGGGCCGATATGCGCCCCATATTTTTGCTGACGAAGCCTTAAGGACTCAGCAGTTTCTGCGTGGATTAAAAATAGAGTTGAGTCTGTCGTTGTTCACGACCCGTGTAGCAGAGTTGGATGCTGCGTACCAGGTAGCTATTGCATTAGAGTTGGAGTTGGCGAGGACCCGGGGACTTTCCCAAGCCGGGTTGGTTCAACCGGCCGTGCAGTGTCAGCCGCTCTACCAGTCGCCCGTTCCAGGAGCTCCTCATGCTTTCCCTGCTACTGGTGGTCCTTCCTTCCCGAAATCCAAGGGCAAGGAATTCCGATTCAAGAAGTCTAAGAGGAAGTTTGGTCATTTGGCGTCTTCGGATTCGAGTCAGCTGTATGTTTCTTCTAGTCAACCGTGTCAAGATTTCACCGTTAGCCAGTCGAGGCCGTGTCCAAGGTGTGGTGGAAGTCATCCAAGCATGTCGTGCTCCTTGTCGATCATCTGTTTTCGCTGTGATCAGTCGGGTCACGTAATTCGAGACTATCCACAGAGGCTGAAGCCGGTGCAGTTCTCACAGGTCACCCAACTACAGCAACCTCAGTTCCGTCTTCCTCCGCCACCTCAACCTCAGCCGCTCTATCTGCCAGCCCCAATTCCTTCCCAATAGTCTTCTGCACCCAGCCAGAGGCCGAAAGGCAGGGTCACTCACATTACGCGTGCAGAAGCTGTAGCTATGAATCTCGTGGAAGGTACGGTTTTGATTTATGGTCGTCCAGCTCGAGTTCTTTTCGATTCTGGTGCTTCTCATTCTTTTGTTTCTGAGGATTTTATTGCTGGTATCAAGGAGTCGATGACCGAGGTGTTCTATGAGTTGCTGGTTGAATTGCCATCAGGCGATTTCATGTCCACTCCATTGTACCTGGAAGATTCCCCTGTGGTCGTCAGTGATCGGCAGTTGCCAGCAAGGCTTTATGCATTGCAATTGGCCTAATATGACGCTATTCTAGGCATGGACTGGTTGGAATTATATGGCGCCATAGTTGATTGCTGATCCAAGCAAGTCTATTTTAAGCCACATGGAAAACCAACTTTTTATTTCCAAGGTATTTAGTTTCATTCCTACGTTTGATTAATTCTAGTGTGTCCTGGCTAGTTCTGTTCTTTTCTTCGCGTAGGGTGTAATTTCTTCCAGTTTTACTCCTGTCCTTCCGTTCAAATTTTGGGGATGAAATTTCTTTAAGGAGGGAGGGACTGTAAGACCCGTGTCTTAGCGAATTTTTAGTGGTTCGGATCTAAGTTCCGTTCTGTGAATTTTGGCTATTTTTACAGATTTTTAGGATATTTTTAGGCTTCACCCCTCCCCTCTTGATTGCCACCATCCGGGACTCCACAAAACCCACTCTTCCAGGATAGAAGAAAGGAACAGAAGTACTCGGAGCGAGAGTCCAGGCTCGTCTCATGAGGCGCAGAAGCCGTGAAATGGTACTTCCATGGGAGACCGTACCGGTACTCCATCTGCTTCACCTCCACCTCGTCCAACACACTGCAGTTCAGAGCCGGCGGCACCAACGAGATCCTCGAAGCCCACCCGCTCCCTTGCTCCTCAGCCTCCCTATGCTAGTCTGCCATGGAAAGGGTAGGAGAGCTGGAGGTAGATGATTTCGTCGACTCCGGAGGAAGAGGAAGCTATCGAATCACCGCCGCAGTAATCTCTGCCTGCTCTGCGAAGGCTGCCGCAATTCTCTGCTCCTCTGAGTTACCCTCGCGGCGCATGAGAGAACCCCAAAGGCAGAAGTGATGGAGAGCACAGCCCTAAACCACGGGAGTATAGAATGCAAACAGTGCACAACGCTTATAACCCTCAGCGGGAGGCGACACGACGTCTCGATCTCCAAGAAGAGGGGCCTCCTTGGCTTAATCTGTCAGGATTACCATCATTACGGGCACACTTCCAGGACAACCTCTTCACGTGGCCCCTGCCAAAGTTGGATCTCCACCTGCCTGTGCCACAATAGTCTAGCCCAAATAGCTACTCGACCAAGCCTAATTTGGCTCGGGTGTAGGAGGGGGACAAGAGGAGAGGGGGATTTCCACAGCCCATATACGAGCGGCCAAACAAGCTCTTGCTAGACCAAACGAGGCCCGGCTCCCTCAAGTGACAGCCCTGCATGGCCCACTTGCCCTATGAAAAGCCCAATAAAGTCACTCGGGACATAGCACTTCCTAGGCGGTCTCTTGGCTCGAAAGCTCGAGCGTCGGTCCAAACGGGGAAGGTCACCCACCGCTGCCTCATACCCCCTCCCCCGAGCTACGCTCCCCTCGCTCTGGTAAGAGCTAGCGCCTATGCTCAGGCCGACCGATGAATGCTTATCCCCATAGCCATTGAGAGTTCTTTGATAGCAGGGATTTTAAAAGGATAAGGGAGACCAAGAGTCCTTAAGTCATAAAGAGCCTACGTCGAGGACGTAACTCCCTCCTGAAACTCCTCCGCTCGCAGGACTCATGCAGCTGGTGCACTATTTAAACCTGGGAAACACTCCGACGAATGGTAAGGCCAAACTAAGCCTAAACTCCCTGAGCAAGAACCAGTTCACCGCCTAGTGGAGAGGAATCTCGCACCCTCACCCCTCCTTACTCCTCGCATCAAGGCTCTATTGACTTAGGCATCGGAGGGTTTTTCCCCAGAGAACCATCCCTGGGCACCTCTGACCTGTTTCCCTATCTTGCAGTTCGTACTTCATGGTCATCATCTCCGACTCAGGACCAGCACGAGATTATCCCTTTTCAAGTACAAATGTAGGATGGGAACAAATGTGGACAGTACCTTCCATAAGCCCATCATCCCTGGGCACTTCATCATCATCTAAAACAGTATTGAGATGAGCATATATCTTAAGTCCATCATCGGAAGGTTGATCCTTCATAAGAGGGTAGTCTAGCATGCGATGCTCCCTATTGCCACAACATAGACAAGCACCGAGACGCTTATAGCACTCTTCGGCTGAGTGGCCAAACTTCTCACAGAAGGAGCAAGCCGCCATAACTTGCTTGTCCTCCTCCTTAGCCTTCTTATTTTTGTAGAAACTACCAGTCCCATTCCTGGACCTCTTCCTGCTATCACAAGACTTGTAAGGCTCCGTGATACTGAACTTTTCCTTCTTATTATGCCGATCGGACCTTCGGCTTGACTCTTCTCCTTTACTTTTTAATTTTTCAACCTTCTCCAAGGTCCTTTCAAATAGATAGGCCCATTGGACCATCTCCGCATAAGTACGGATATTTTGAGTCCCGAGTTGCTGAATAAATCGGGTCTTAACCCATCTATAAATCGATTGGCCTTCAATAAGTCAGTGCTAATCAAATGAGGAGCATATGGTGCCAGCCTAGAAAACTGAAGTTCATATTTTGCCACGATCATCATACCCCGGCACAAAGAAGTGAATTCCATAGCCTTCTGCTCCTTGACATGCTCAGAGAAATATTTAGCACGGAATAGTGTAAGAAAACCTTCCCATGTATGTGGTGCATCAGTTGGCGGTGCCAGAATCGACTTCCACCAAGTACGGGCATCTTTATTGAGTTGAAATGTAACTAAATGAACCTTTTCTTAGTCAGCACATTGCATGACCTCAAATATATGGTTCATCTCATCAAAGTGTGTTTGGGTTTGAGATAAGTGGGCCCGTTCGTGGGGCTGTCACTTGGGGAGCTCAACCTAGTTGGGTCGAATTGGGCCTGGTTGGGCCAATGTGGACCTGATTTGGTCGTCTCGATCCGCGCATATATTTGGGTTACGATTTTACCCCTCTCCACTTGCCCCCTACTCCCGAGCCAAAATTTGGGCTCGGAGAGTAGTATACTATAGGGTAGCGTCGATGGCTCAAGTGGGGGATATCGTTGCCAGCAGGGGCCATTAAATGTGGCTGTCCTGGGGGTGTGGGTATGATGATGACGCTTCCCTCGAGCCGGTGTGGGGAGACCCTTTTGGGAGTTTGAAACGTCGCGACGCATCCCGCCAGGGTCATCGGGATAAATATGTAAATATCCTGTATGCTTGCATCTTACGTTTCCTCTACCTAGGGCTTTTCCCCTTCGTTGCACCGGTATTCTGAGAGAGTCCATGCGCTGTGAGAGTGACTTGAGGGAGCAAAGGGTCACAGAGGCTTTCGTGGAGTTGGCAGAGATCACGGCGACAGCAATCCGTCAGCTTCCTCCTCCTCTTGCATCTTCTGATTCCATGGTCCCCTCTTCTTCCTCTCACTCTTCTTGTTCCTCCATGGTGGAGCATGATCCTGTGGTTGAGGTCCGGATGCCCAAACAAGGTGCAGGAGGTTCGGTGCCTAGCCATCCTCTGCGCAGCGAGTTAGGCTAGGCCAAGTTGAAGGGGATCGAGACTCACTATGAACTACCATGGCGGTATTTCTTTTCTCCGGCCAAACCACACGAGTCCAGCCTGGTCACTCGTTTGGGCCCCTTCTGCACCTTCCTTCTGGCTTGGAAGTGTGGCTTTCGTCTTCCTCTCCACCCTTTCACCGTGCAGCTACTGCAATTCTACCAGCTGGCTCCTGGCCAGTTGGTTTCCAATTCATATTCCTTCATCTTCTCTTTCATTTTTCATTGTCGCTCGTGCAGTTTCGACCCTTCTTTAGATCTTTTCCACACTTTCTTCGAGCTAAAGGAGCAAAGTCACACTAGGAAGGGCTTCTTCTATCTTCAGGCGAGGAGGAAGAGGAGCTATGTGACTCTCTCCCCTCGGCATTCTTCACACAAAGAGTGAAAAACTCAATTTTTCTGGGTCGGGGCTAGTAAGGAAAATCCCGATTGGGGCTTCCCTGTCTAGCCAAACTTCCATCATGTATTCCCTTTGAAGCAACCGGTGATTCCCTCGGAGCTGGAGGAGGAGATTAGGAACCTTCAGGAGAATTATCGAACCACTATTGAGTTGATGACCTTAGCCAATATTGAGGATGATCACCGCCGAGCGTTGCCACCCAATGGTAAGGACTTTAAGCTTCAGCTTTTGTGCTTTATCATCTCGGTCAGTCGAGCTCTTCACTGATGACTTACTTTTTGTTGAACAGAAGCAAGGCGTGGTGGTGGCGAGGGGTGACCAACTGATCGGGAGGTCATCGAGCTGGAGGGGACGACTACTCCGAGCACGCCTCAAACTTCAGCAGGTCCTTCTGCCACTCGGAATAAGGGCAAGCAAGTTGCTCAGGGTGATGCCTCTGAGCATCAGGGGTCCAAGTGGAAAGATGCCGGGGAGTGGCTACTGCTGGCTTCGATGAAGGAGTTGACCGCCAAGAAGACACGATCGAAGAAAATGAAGACTTCTCACCCAACCGAGGAGCTCATAGCTGAGGGTGTCCATCACTGAAGCCTTCCACCGACCGAGCCAGAGGTGTCCACAGTGATTGAGGGGACTTCCTCTGAACCGGCGAGGGTGCAGGAGGAGGAGCTCGGCTCTGAGATCCCGGTCGGGGCTGACGGGGTGCTTAGCGAGGAGGAGGATGTCGAGATGCGGGTGCAGGTTGAGCCAAGCATCATTGTATTGAGATTGGGGATGATTGGTGGGGATGCTTCAGCCCCGTCACTCCCTGAAGATGCTCCTCCTCTTCAGCAAGGGCGGTTCGCTGTCCAAGCCTCCTTGTATAACTGGTGTCAAGATCTGGCACCCCCGTCTATTCAGAAGAAGTTCCAGCGCTGTTCCCCTCCCATGCTCCTTGAAAGGGTCATGGAGGGAGGCATCTTCAAGGCTCAGTTAAGAGCCGAGATTATCGACTTCGTGGCATGGCTGGTGAACGAGGGAAGGGCTCAGTCCCAGGTTCGTGCTAAGTCTGACCACAGGATTGGTCAGCTAATGTCCAAGATCGCGGTGCTTCAGCTAGAGGTGGCTTCACTCTGAGCACGTGATCGGGCGAGTCAGGAGGAAGCTTGGTCATAAGCCGAGCAATTGTCCCAAGATCGGTACATGGCTGAGCTTAAAAGTAAGCTTTTGGAGGAGGAGCGTCGGGCTCATGTAGAGCGCTCGGGTCAGTGGGTGGCCGAGCGAGAGGAGCTCAAGGGATGGGTCTGAGAGACTGAGTGGGCCAAGGAGGAGGCCGAGGTGACGTGGGCCGAAGCCGAGGCAAGGCTGACCGAAGCTAAGGTAGGGTTGGCCGTGGTCGGGGTGAAGCTGGCTGTGGCTGATGTGAGGGTGGGCAAGTTCGAGGAGAAGGTAGCGGGAGCAAGGGCAGAGGCAGTCGAACAATATTAGAGCTCGAAGGAATACCAGGAAGCCCTGAAGAAGGCCGCCTTCGCGTGTTATGAGTCGGGCTACCGACGAGGGTTGCGGAAGGGTTTTGCCCAAGGCTTCAGGCGGGCGGCCAGTCTGGCTTAGGAACAAGTCCTCGATGAGCTTATCTTCCCTCTTGGGCAGCACTACGATTCTGATGAGGATGGCTCGGACTCACCCACGTCGACATCGAGCGATGAAGAACAGAGCGAGGGTGCTTCTGCCTCGGTGGAGGAGAGATCGCCAACTCCGGGTGCCTTGGGAGGGCACGTGGATGAGGCAGTTCCTATACAAATGGGGTCAGTGCCTGGGTCGGCCATCACTGAGGGTACTGGGGGTAGATCATTGAGCACCGAGGGTCCTCCGCTTGTTGAGCTTCAATGGGGGCTGATGCGGGACGCTGACGAGCTAAGACTCTATGTGACATCGGGACTAAATGACAACTAGGACCAGCAACAACGCAATAGATCAAACAGCGTAGACTCGACACATAGAGCTCCCATGAGGGATAACATTCCAATCAACAAGGAACTCAAGCTCACAGGCATCCCAAGAGAGGGAAGCACGCCGATCTACACGGTTGAGAAACTGACAGGGTCTAGGGTAGTCAACTCCACACTCGTGACTCAGACGAGTCATGGGACGGTCTCACTCTCTCACCATTGCAGTGAAATAAAATATGTGAGCTAGGAACCTAAAGAACTAACAAGCAGCGACATTCAGAGACTATACTAAATAAGAAAGCTAACCGAGAAGGTAGTGGACGCATACCTCCACGCTCGTGGCATGGGGAAGAAACCCAGCCAAGTCACACAGTCACCCGGTACATGAGCTAAAAGAATACAACCAAACATAGCCCACTCCTCGCAGGGAGGTAAAAGGCACACAGCGAATTCGGGGATGTGTGATGTGGGTTGACGGTCCACGGGTCGGTAAAGCTCGTCGCTCAAGAGGTGCTGCGAGTCGAAGGGGACTGAACCGTGTTCACGGGCTGATCCAGAACCAGCAGCGGGGATGGCATGTCTCTGAGGCTGAGGCTGGTACCGGGATGATGGATAGAGAACCACGAGGGATAACGATGGCTCCAAGTGAAGACGACAGCCGGGGAAGCCGGCTTGGGTCCTCGTAGCCTCCGCGAACTGGCGGTCTGAAATCTGGCTGGCCTGAGCAGGTGCAGGCAACCAGTGCAAAGATGGCCGAGGAAGGCTGGCCTCTGGGCATCCTCTGGTCACGAAAATTGACGTGCACGTGGGCAGGGATGTCCCTGCAATGCTCAAGGAAGGAGGGCCACAACGGAGCTCCCAGGAAGCCGGGATGGAGCCAAAGGTGGACCGTTGTGTGGTCTGCCCGGTCTGCTGGTAGAAGGTGAGCAGCAAGAGAAGAGGCCTGGGACACGGCCTTTTGGTCGTCCGTTGTTCACAAAAGTTAGCGTGGACGCTGGTGGGGATGTCCCAGGGAAGCCAATGAAAGATGGGCTGCAACCGAGCATTGTGGAAGCCGGGATGAATTTTGGAACAGACCCTTGTACATTCTGGTCAGTCTGCAGACAGTGGCACAGAGGGTGGAAGATAGGGGTGGTAACAGGGCTTCCGGGTGGCTTTTGGGGTGGGGTTTTATTGGGGGTTAGGGGAGGGTCATGGGAGAATGGATATGGGGTGGAAGGGTGGCACGTAATGGGAGTTATGGGCGTGGGCGATAGTGGCAGGCGGGCTCTATTCTGCTAGTCTGGGTAGATAGAACTGCTAGCAGGGAAGGTGGGCGGTGGTACGCGGGGCAAAAGGGCTCAAAAAATTATAATAAAATTATGGGGGAGGGGCTAGGACGTGGGGAAGACATGCTTTGAATTTTAGAGTGATTGGATCTGGTTTGGGGGGCGAGATGGGGTCTGTGGCTGGGCTCTATCCCTGTAGATCTGCACATATGTAGTCTGCGCAAGTAAATGGGCTGTGAAGGGAAGTCTGGCCATAGAATGAATTTGGGCTTGAAATTTTGTAAGGGCATGGGGGACAAGTAGAGGAAGAAATGCTCAGAAGAGGTGGATGTGATCAGAGGAGGGGAAAGGGGCGGACCAACCCGATATTTGCAGCTCTGTCCAGCAGACATTCACCCAAGGGCGCACCAAGGAGATGGGCTTCCACGCTGTAGCACATCCATGACGAGGCTTCTCCAGGCTTGGAGGAATGTCGGGGAAGATGCCTCGATGCCGAGGTAGCAGCATAAAATCAGAGGGAGTGGTCTTAGGCGTCATACCCAAGAAGAGGAAGATGGGGAGGGGAGGTGGGAGTCGCACCCACCATGAGAGAACAAGAGGGGGCCGTGGCCTTCTCCAAGAGTTCTCTCCAAAATTTTCTATTCATTAACTTTTTTCAAAAAAGAATACATGAAGTTATATATGGGGAGGGGAAGAAAACCCTGATTTTCACAAAGGAATCGCTATAAGGAAAGGGAAGAAGCCGTACCAGATGAGCATGACTACCGAACTAACCTCGGCCCCCGAAACTACTCCAAGTAGATGCTACACCAAACAAAGACAGAAGGGTGAACTCTGAACTAGGAAAAGCCAAAAGCTTACCGAACTATCAACACGACGCCAGGCTCCAAACAAAGACCTGCAAGAACAACAACAAAGCCTAGGAAAACCTAGACAGACTCAGACCAAGACGACGCGACTAACACATCGTGCACACTGTCCCACGCATGACTAGAACGTCGTGCAGGCGACAAACACTAACCTCGAGTACAGCCAGGAGAGGGCTAACCCGGGAGGTCACGACGCACAAGGAACGCGAAGAGAACCGTGAAGAGTCACGTGCCACGTGACGAGAGTGCCTCACCACTAGAAGAATAGCCAGCTGCATCCACTGACACCTTATGCTGTGCCTACTAGCGTCTTGTCCATGTCACGTACCGCAAGGACTAGGCCGAGACAAGGACACTGTCAGAACCAGAACAGTACCATAACGTGAGCGACTAGTCAGGGTCACGTCTAACGACGCAAGTCTAAAGTCTCTGACCACGTATGCACACACTGGCTATCGTCTAAGCCAGGCCTCTAGCTAGTATTCCCCCTCCAAAGGACATTGCGGTTAACGAGGGGCCCACAAAACTAGCCTAAGAATCGTAAACCGGGAAAATGCCCCGCTACAAGAGTCGTCACGCCGAAGCGTGCCGTAGGGCTATGACTAGTGGAGGCTCACAAGACACAGAGACTCAAAACATGAGTGCAGAAGTACAGACAGGCAAGAGAGCACTGTCGCACGTGCTCCGAAGCACCAATGGCAGCACAGCCACTGCCGACAACTCAGGATAAGGCAACTAGACCTACTCACGTAACGATCCTTGAGTCAGACAACTCAGAGACAAGATCATCACTAATAGCGGAACAAGTCGCCAATCGGTCTAATCCTAAGCCAGAGAAAATGACACTGGAGACCTGAGGGAATGCCGAGAACCCTCAGCACATCTGGACGCACAGAACGAGGTAAGATGATACCTCACTGTAGCCAGAACCATGTCTCGAACTGGACAGAACTGTCGAGACACACGCAAGGTTACCTGTTAACTACTGGGTGACCCCGAGTTGACCGAAACTAGACACGACACCACAGACACACACAAATAGACGGACTCCATATACAAGCACTCCTGGCCACCCCATCATGGTCACGGCCCTCATAGGATGTTAAGAGACACCCACGGGTTAACGGACAAACCATAAGGTCAAGCCAAGACAAACAGAGGCACCGAAGGATGACATTCTGGGTGAAGTGAACCATCACTCAACCGCTAGGTGAGCCCGGCAGTCAAGGAATAACTGCTACGCAACCAGAGACAAGGACACTGGCAGTTCTAGATTGATCCGTTAGGAAACTGTCGTAGTCTGGGAAAAGGCCGCATCAAGTCACCTAAACTGACTGACCCAGAAACTACCGACACACAGACACTGCCCTAACCAAGGACCTAAGACAAACTGACGCACAACGAACACCGAACAACATAGGCCATCATGGCCAACAAGACTATGACGCACCCCTATAGGCGTGTTACACCAGCCTGACGCACCAGGACAGGGGTGTCAGGGCCAACAGACCCAAAAATCTTAACACATACGAACAGCATGTAACGGACCAGCCGGAGTCCGTTACAGAACCCCAGCGCATGGAGGTTGGTGCATTACAGCCAGCTGACATGGCCAACCAACTCGGTCAAACAAACTGTAACGGCCTACTATAGGCGCGTTACACGCTCTGATGCACCAGGACTGGGGCGTCAGGGCCAACAGACCCAAAACTCGATGAACGGGGCTGTGACGCACCTCTATAGGGGCGTCACAGTCATGTAATGGTCCCTAATTGATCCGTCACACTGACCTAGCCTCGAAGAACCTAAAATGACTAACGACTGTGGCGGTCTATCGTAGGACCGTCACACAGTGTGACGGTCTCTGGAATGACAGTTACACCGTCAAGGCAGGAAAAATAGTAGAATGGCCGAATCGGCCCGTTCCACTCCCCATTCACACCGAAGCGTAGGGGAAACAAAGCCACATGACGAAAAAAGGCTCCTGGAGGCTAAAAACACCACATGTATGCATCAAAACACGAGATCGGGGCGATTCCGATGAATCGACCCAAATTGGGTCACCGAGATTCCCGGACTCCTACCGGCCCCGAATGACAACCGATCGACACGAAATTGGTGGGTACGGGATCCTAACATCCCGACGGTCATTTTGACTCCAGCCCCCTCACGCCCCAGCCCTCTTCCAGCCACCTCCCACTGTGTTCCACTCCTCCAGCAACACTCAAGCTCGCTCCCAGCCGCCCGGAGTCAGCCACGTCGTCATCCTCGTCCACGCGTTGAAGCTTCCTCGACTCTGCTACCTGCGAATTCAGGACAGATCCTGAGGCCAGAATTGCAGACACCCTCACGCCCCATACGGCATGAATCAGCACACGCTTTCTTATGTGGAGTTGTTCTTCATCGAGTCATCATCGCTCCAGAAGTGGTCCTGCCCCGTTTCAACCTCGACACTGATCGCATCACCCATTTTCGTGCATCTGTGCCAGATTCACGCCAGAACCTGAGGTCCGTTTGGCAGAGGTTGCAACAACTTCTACGGCATGATTCAGCCTGAACTCTCTTCTGAGAGTTTGTTCTCCTCCGAGCCCTTGACGTTCCAAAGGTGGTCTTGCCCCATTTCGATGTCGGCACAGTTCGTGGTGCTCGTTCTCCAATGACTGCACAAAGCTAGTGCGACCCAGTCCGCCCAGGCTGTGCAATCAAATAGCAGATCATGTCACGCCTTCCCTGCTGGGTTTCAGGCCGAGCTTTCTTCTTTGGAGTTGTACCTCTCGATGTCCTGGAACCATCCCTGGTGGTTTTGTCACATTTTTCATTCAGTGCTGCTCGTGCCGCCCTGCGCAACCCAACTGCATCTGAGTGCTCACCCAGAATCTAGAGCCTTGCCACCAGGTCAACCACGCCTCGCTCGGTGATCGGATGGATCTCATCTTTTTAGGGTACATAGAATGTCCTATCAGCCATGCAACCCCACAGGTCTCGCTTCATTCTGAGTTCTGTGGAGAGCGTACCGGCCGTTACGAGCAGACTGCGCAGGTCTGTCCTATAAGGCAGATTCACACAGGTCATCGTCCGTGACCTGCCCCGCCTTCCTGGGACCTCAGAATAGTGCCAATTTTTTAGGAGTGCATCTGCGCTCCAGGCTTCGTCTGAGCACTGATGGCATCCCCTTCTGTTCGCTGTGTGCTGCATACCATTTGGAACAAATCGTCTCTGTCTAGTAGGACAAACACAGGGCCGCAGGCCCATCTCCCGTCCCCTTGCTCCCCCCTCCTGCATGAGGATAGTTTTGTGTTAAATCATTCCCATCCCCGTGATCCCCTCCCTGTGTGGAGAGTAGTGCCTTAAGGCTATACCACAGGTTCACACCGGAAGCCACCGTCGACATTCCCATGCGCATGTTCGTCCCTCATCAAATTTGGTATCAGAGCAAGTTCACTGACTTGTTCTAGCCAAGTCGAGTCCTAGGCCGTGTGCGACTACGCCCTCAATGCCTGATGGATCCTGCCACATTTGCCAGTGTCATGGCCAAGTTCAGGGAGATTTCAGTAGCGTTGGACTCCATCGAGGTCTGCATCGATGGAAGGATAGCCCGTGTCGAACGACTATATTTGTATCGGTAGCCTATTTACCCCGACCGGTCTCCCCAACCGGAGGTCCACAATGGGCCACCTTACACTACCGTTCCGCCTCCCTGGCCGGCATGTGCTTCCCTTCCACCCGCAACTTCCCCTCCAACGGAGCTACAAGTCGTGGTGATTGAGTCACTACCGGAAGAGGAGCCGGTACCGGAGGAGATCTACGAGCCAGACCCGGAGTTGATTGCCCGATACAAAGAGCAAGAGCTCGAGTGGGCAGATTCGGCTCCGACCCTCATCGACCAAGATCCATCCCTCAACACATAAGAACCAGCCACCCAAGAGCATGACGGCCCCAAGGCCAACTTGGTGGCCGTGGCGGTTCCTTCGGTCCGTCCCGACGCCCTTCACCGACTGCTGGAGCTACCCATGATGATCCCATGTGGCGCGAGTTTTGCATGACCTATGAAAAGCGTCATCCTAGCATTCCCCACTTGATCAATCACCCCGAACCTTGGTCACACCCACCGGCGATTGTTGCCTTCGTGCCTCCCCACTTTAAGATTCGAGGTCGAATCTTTTCTAACCGGGGGGGTATGATGAGGACATCAAAGTGGGAACTCGGTGGCCCAAACCTTTTAGGTGGAGAGGTCACTCCCGTCCCATGGCCCATTAGGCCTGGACCCTCTAATTTTGGACTTTTCTCTTTTTAATTATGATGTAATTTCTTTCTTATTAGCATTTAGTTCTTAGTGGGTCAGTTAATTGGGCCTAGAAGTCCAAGTTATCTAGTGGGTCTAGTTAAGGGTCATAGGTTGCTTATTGTTGCCCCTGGGATAGTAGGGTCTTTTCTCATTTGTTAGGGATAATTAATGTCATGATCGATATGAACTTGTCACGCACTCCGGGTTCCTTACGCGCTTGGGGTGTGACAGAGTAGCTGTAGAGCCAAGGTTTTACCGGCCACCGTAGTTACTTTCCTGCTTTCGTAGTTCCTGCTTTACGTGTCGCCGTTGTTTCTCAGTTGGGGTTCCACAGGATCCCTACTGAGCCAATGATAGGAGGCTCACCCTTAGTTTTCAGGTGTGGCGATTCTTCCTCGAGTTTCGAGGATATTGCGTGGAGGTTCTTAGTTGCCAGCCTGTTGGGCCGAGTGTTCACTTGGCGTGTGGTACGTTTTACTGCTTTAAACTATACTTTCTGTTGGACTGGGCTCTATTGTAGTTAGTTATTTATTTCTATTATTATATCTATCATCCTGCTTTATTTCTTATTTCTATGTGCACCACACCTATCCTTTTATCCCTTCCGAGTCTCCAGGCTCGTGGGAGGCGGGCCGAGGTTCGAGTCGCACCGGTTCCTTTCCGGTACTCGGATCCCAGGTCACCACAGTAAGAGGCTTATGTCCTCAAGATATTTTTTCCTTCAAAGTCTTCCGCTGTTAGTAACGTTTGGTTTGTTCAATATTAGTATCAGTTAAGGATATTATTGACACCCTGGTTATATGATTTAGCATTGATGGCATCAGATTGATTGTTAGTGATGTCTTAATTTATTACGCACTATGTCGTTGTCGAAATTCTTAATGCTCTAATTGACATGATAGAATACAAACTCGTCGCGCTCTCCGAGTTCCTTCTGCGCTCGGGGCGTGACAATTTTTATGGTATCAGAGCCTAGAATTTTAAATTCCTAGGAAAACCCAAGTCCAAGGATAGGTTAACTCTTAAACCCGTGGGATTGGGTAGAGCCAAGGAAATTAAGTATAGTAGGACATCCTGTCTTGACATATGTCCTATCTTATCCAACCTAGTCATTATCAATATGAACTAATTAAGATTTAAATCCCTTGTAGGATTATGGCTGCGGAACGTGCACAGTGGCACGAAATGCAGCGCACTGTCCAGAATTTTACCCAGGCACTAAAACAAGTAGCACAGGGTGGAGCAAACCGCGGAGCAGGAGATCTCCACAGAGGATTCAGGAACATGAACCCGCCTAAGTTCACGGGCACTTCTGACCCAGAAGATGTAAAAAATTGGCTGAAGGAGATCGAAAGAATATTTCGTGTCATGCAGTGCATGGATGATGAGAAGGTTCTACTAGCTACGTTCCAACTGGAACGAGATGCTAGATGCTGGTGGGAGTCTGTGGAAGCCACCTTAATGGATGATAATGTGACCTGGGCCAACTTTGTTGGCCATTTCAATAACAAATACTTTTTCGATCGCGTCCAAGAGAAGAAGGCCGCAGAATTCACAGCTCTGAAATAGAGAACCCTGAATGTGGCTGAGTATGAGGCCCAGTTCTCCAGGCTATCCAGGTACGCACCACACTTGGTGTGCACGGAGAAGATGAAAGCACGTCGTTTCTTGAATGGGCCCCGGCCCCAATTCATCACACAACTGTCCCCACTGGATATCCAAGTGTATCCATAAATGGTTTGACGTGCTCAACTGCTTGAAGATGCCACATAGTTGTATGATAAAATCTGTGGTAAAGACAAGAAGGAGACTGTCACTAACAACTTCAAGCCCTCCTTTAACAAGAAGAGACCTTCTAATGGGGGTGAGTCCTCCAAAGATAAGAAGCCCAAGGGTAATAATAAGCCATTCTCCATCACTAAAGAGACTGCAAATACTGCAACAAGACTGGCCATAAGGCCGACGAATGCTGGAGGAAGCTGGGAGCATGCCTCTGATGTGGGAGTCTGGAACATGGGATTCCTGATTGTCCACTATTAGATGAGCAAACTGAAGTGACCAAGGATGAAATGCACTAAGCCAAGAAGCAAGGACATCTCCAAGCTCTGTAGGAGACTGAACCAATGGAAGGTGGATTGGTGGAAGGTACTCTGTCTATTTGTTCCAAGTCTGCTCAAGTTCTATTCGATACCGACGCAACACATTCATTTGTTTCAAGAAAATTTTTTGCTTCATTCTCTATGAAACCACAATGGATGAGCTTAGTAATATCCACTCTGTTAGGGAATGAGTCAGATGTCACATACAATTACCCTAACTGTATGGTCATGGTTAAAGTTCACAATCTACCTGCCGATCTGATATGCTTAGATATACAGGGGTATGATGTCATTCTAGGTGCCGATTGGCTATCCACCCATCGGGCAACTGTAGACTTCCGGAATTGGAAAGTAACTTTTGTAGACTACCCAAAGTTAACATCCCTCATTTGCTCCGCAGTGCCTCTCAAAGAGGCAAGGGTGGTTCGACATTCAGCTCGTTCCAATTTTATGGCCTTCAGTTGATCAGCTACTTCTCGGCTAAGAAATTGCCATCTATTCACATATTTCAGCAGCAATATTACCCGTGGCGTCCAATCGTCCATGTGGCAACCAAAAGCCAGCAGCGAATGGGAAAGGTGCTCCACCAAGCCCCTCAGCTGTACATAAGTCAAGTCTCGACTGGCTGTTATGGTCTGCTGAAGGGTTCCTAAGAACTGCCATACCAGGTCGCTCGATGAGTGCAGACCAAGTGGTGACATCTTGGGAAGCTGGAAATGCACTCTACTATCCACGACAACCAAAATATCATCGCTCATCTTAGAGAACGACAACGGCATGATTTGTAGGGCACCTACACTGCAACCAACCCCAGCAGCTAATGTAACAGGCAAAGTCTCGACAACAACAATCTCCTTGCCAACCCCTTAGGGAGGAGGTGCACCATGAACCTCAATAGCTGAGGACACTTGCTCTTCACACTCATCCTGGCTGACCTCCATAGAGGCAGTTTCAGTAATAAGAGCCAAGGCCCTGAAAGCCCCAGCTTCTCCTTCAATAATTTCCCCCGCTTCTATCTCGGGAGGACTACTCTTCCCCGGGGGCAGCTCTTTGTCAACAACGAGCGGCTAAGATTCCGCAACTTCTGTCGATTCATCAGTCCCCGCAATTGCTCCAGGTCCCTCCAAGCCTGCTGTCGCCGTATAATCCTTGGGGTATCGCAGAGCGATAGGTCACAAGACTGGCGGGAATGTTGACTGACCCGCACCTAAAGTCGGGAGAGGTATCTACACCGCTATTGTTGGCAGTACCACCTCAGCCTGCACCATGAACACGATGTGCATCAGGCAGCTGATATGAAAACAATGAGAAGAATTAGAAGGGAAGACGGCAGAGGATCCCCTACCTCAGCCGGCACTAAGCTCAAACTTCCAAGGGCAGCCTCTGTGGACCCAGCCCCTTCACCTACAAGTGGGCCTGACGGCCCAAGGCCACTCCATGCCAACTGGGGTGGACTGAAGGTTGTATAGTCACTTTCTAGGCCGAAGACGCCCCGGCATCCTCGGTCTCTGTCTCAGCGGGTGGGAACTCCTCGTCACTAGAGTCACGCCCGTAATCGACCTGCTCGGAAGAGGAAGTGCCCTCTGCCCATTCCTAGCGCTCCACCATCAGAGCACATGCCTAGATAATAGGAACGTCTCCCTAGGCAAGGACTCCCTTGGTCGATTCTCTAGTGGTAGCGTCAACTGAATGAACCTCGGGGGTAGGCTCACCCCCTGAAATGGCTTGCCCCCCAGCAGTAGCTTCCTCCACAGCCCCGGTTTTAGGGAGTAATGTCGGTTATATTTCAACTAAAATTTAAAAACAAGAAACAATCAAACCAACTGAAGACATGCTGGGTCGTGGAAGCCCTATGAACAAACTGTAAATTACCTTCCATTTCTTGGTTAGGCGTCGGGGAAGGCAAATCTCCCTCTGTAGGGGCTATGGGAGCTTCCCCTGCTCTTTCTCTAGTCGCGGTGCCTGCTACTGCCTCTAGTTCGACGACTGCAGCAACGTTGTCGGCAACTGTAAAGAAGAATTAGCCAAAGTGTCCAGAATAAGCAAATAAACCATAGAAGAATGAAGAATTTACCTTCAGCTTTAGGCCCCTATGCACAAGAAGCCTCAAATTCTTCGAAAGATACAATTGGAGGATGGACGATTGCTGGTTCCTATTCCGTAGCCTTCCTTCGGCGTGCCCGTGTCACCTGGGTCACTGCCTTTTTGGCCTTGCTAACGGCCCCTTTCACTTCGGGCCTGGTCCGCTTTCACGAGTCACTAGGAGGCAATGGTGTCGTGGTCGGGGCCGGCTCAGGGATCCTGAAGTATGTTGGCTTCTGGGCCTTAACTATCAGCTCCCTGAAATGCCGAGTCTCCTCGGAAGAGAGTCAGACTGCACAAGCATGAGGGTGAGAATGACACATGCTGAACTGTGAAAGAAATAGCTCAAAGCTGAATGGAAGAAATGAAATATACCTATTGGCCCAGTGTACAAGGGAGAGAGAGGCCAATAAAATAGCGAGGTCATTTTGTCTCTAGAGGCCGCCTCACGAACAAGCCAACATACATCTCCAATCTTCTCGCCCTTTTCGACCAGCGACGCCAAGTCTGCATGGCCGCGAGAAAACAGATGATAATACAAGCTCAAGTGGTCCAGCCCCCATCCATCAGCATATTTGAAGGAGATCAGAAGAGGATGGTCCCCCCAAGAGGTGGACCCTCCATATGAGGAGGGAGCTGAGTGCGAGATCGATGTAGAGGGATTTCTCCAAGTGATGGATGAAATTGCCCCCAACATCAAGACCTTCCCCGACTTTGAGTCATGGAGAGCTACTGGAGGAGCCCGTTTAGGTAAGAGCTTTTGATTTTGAGGGTGTGCTGTGACTTTTCTTAGTTCTGGTTATTAACATAACCTTCTGGATCGTGCAGAGGAGGCAGAGGCATCAGGGACCCGGGCCCCTACTGAGGCACTGGGTGAAGCGCCTGGATAAGCCGGAGAGCCAGCACCCACAGTGGCTAGCAGTTACTAGGGTAAGCATCCAATTGCTATTGAGCGGATCTCCCCGTTGTTGTTACACTTCTTAGCAAGCTAGCATTACTGACTGGGTTTGTGTTACTCGCTTGGCAGGTGAGGAGGCGGTAGCCACCTTGGAGATGATCGAGGAGCTGGTAAACGTCAGCCCTTCGGTGGCCCTAGTGTCCTTTGAGGGCGAGTCCGGGCAAGTGGTGTCCATGCCCCCACCCACTGTTGAGGGCATGCTGGGTGGACTACCGTAGCTACTGGCAAAACTTCCTCTCCTGCCTGTGCCAGCCATGGCATCGGCTTGTACGATGGGGCTAGTGGAGTCCTCCAGTGTGGGACCGTCTGGTATGTAACTGAGTACTTGGTGATTTTATGGGGGATTCCTTCGCTTTACCCACCCATGCTGAGCTTCCATTGGTGTCGATTATAGGTACGTCTTCCCCTCTAGAGGAGGGAGAGCTTCCTCGCAACACGGTCGGGGTACCAGGGGATGAGCCTGCTGTTGCGACTTCCACAGGAGGCGACGAGGAGCCCGTCGATATTGAGGGGGTTTCCAAAGAGGATGCCCCTGCTGATGAGCTTCTTGTCTAACACCCTCTACTAGGAAGTTGTCTTCATTTGAAACTGGAGTTCATAATAGCCCGACTTGGCTTCTTGGTGTGCAGGTGCCTCTGATTTGCCCACACTTGAGGGTTCTTCAGAGGCCTCATCCGGCTCTTCGAGCAGTGGCAGTGTGGCGATAGAGACTGATGAGAGTTCTAGTTTAGGCTCTTCTTCCTCTATGGCCTTTTCTGTCGGGGATGCCGAGATGGAGGTAGCTCTGGAAGGTACACAGAAATCCTTGCCCCACCCTATCGACTCTAGTTTAGAGTTTATAGCAGGGTATTGACGCCATTGTATTATGACCAGGACTGGAATATGAGGGGGAGCACGTGCCGGCTTCTATCGAGGACGACCAGGGAGAGCCTCCCGTGCCCCCGATGGTTACTTGGGGTGACCAGAAGGTGGAAGAGCCTCTGCCCTCCCAGACTCCAGCAGGGGATGCCGCTAATGTGGAGGAGAGGTTACCCTCACCGACCCCTAGCAGAGATGCCACAAGCACGGCAGGAGCCATGCCCGGTAAGGATCAGGACCTTTCTCAGGTTTTTCACCTTGTCTTGTCATAGGAAAATCTTGAATGTTGTTGACTCTCCTTTGTGTTTGGTGGGATTGTGCAGGCCCTGCTGGTGTGCTGGCTGAGACGGGCCACTCCTCCCTAGACCTGGGGGTTGAGTGGCCTACGTGCCCTTGTCCACCAGAGCCACTACTGGACGCGAGCATGGGCGCAGCCTTGCTTCAGCGAGCCCGAGGCTACCTGGGAGGCGACTCCCTGCATTCTCCGGAGGAGCTTAGGCAGCAGTTGAGGGACTGCACCCAGGGCTACCATTGCCTCGACTTCTCACGCGAGCTCTAGATGTCTGGCTTGGTCGACATCTGGGCAGAGTACCTGTGGCTCCTGGTTGCTCAGGAGCTGAGGGCGCAGCGGCTGGCGGCCATTCGAGAGACACAGGAGCAGTGCGCTTAGCTTGCGTCAGTGGCGACTGAGCAGAGGAGACGTGTCGATGCGGTCGTATCACTTGCTAAGGATCGTACCGTGTAGCTGAGCGAGGCAGAGAGCAGAGCTGAGGCCTTGCAGAAGGCCATGGTGGAGCAACGGTGACCCGTGGAGCTTACTAAGGTCGAGTGGCAAACTGCCGTGATCGGGGCTGAGGCTAGCGTTCAGCTTGCATCGACCTTGGAGGCGGAGCTGGTGACCGTGGAGTCTCGTCTGGCAGCACTGGAGGGGAGTGAGCCTGGGCTCTGATTGTATCGCCCCTCTTTCTTTTTGCTTTTAGTTATCTGGGTGTATGTCACCCCAAGGGCATGTCTTGGGCTCCTTTTTATAGAGTATCAATGACAAACTCTGAACTTTGATGTTATTATTTGCTGAGTTGTTCCACTTCCCGGACTTCTTTGTTGAGCACCCAGTACTAGAAGATTGTCCATTAGAACCAGAGCTCCCTGAAGATGAAACCCTGGAAGTCAGTCAAGTGCAGTCCTCTTTGTGGCAGTTGTATTTTAATGGCGCATCCAGAATTGATACCCCAGCTGCTGGATCAGCCAGAGTTAGAGCGAGGGCAGGCATAATCCTGAAATATTCAAAAGGAGAAGTCATCTGTACATCTTGTTCAATAAACAAGTTGTGCATAAATAATGAAGCAGAATTTGAAGCCCTGATAATCAGGTTACAAATCACTTTGTCCATGGGAATTCAGATGTTGGAAGCATTCGGGGATTCCATGCTAGTCATAAAACAGCTGGAAGGAGAGTTCGATGTGCGGAAGCAAGAGTTCCTCCCTTACTACTAGCTAGCACCCTGCTTGATGGTGAGGTTCTACTTCATCAAAGTTAAGCCTATCAATCAAGGACAAAATGCTCAGGCGGATGCCCTCACAAAGTTGGCTAGCTCTTTGGTGATCTTGCCAAACACAAGCCTAAATATAACTGTAATTAACTGACGACAGGTCCCCAGCATGACAGAGGTCCTGGTTGATGAACAAGAGAATGAAGCGACAGCTGTAGAGGAGGTTCAATAGCCCGATTGGTGGGAGCATCTCCTACGTTGGTTCCAGCACCCACAGCTCCCGAAAGAAAAAGAACAAAGAGTGAAACTCCTATGGGTCAAAGATTCTTACGAGATGAAGAACAGGACCTTGTTCTGAATAATGGAGAATGCCCAAAAGAAAGTTCTGCTCCGTTGCTTGTCTTTGACTGAAGCCGGGCAAGTGATGCAAGAAGTCCATGCCGGGTCAGCTGTAGCACACCAGGCCGGCCCGAAGATGAAGATTGAAATAAAGAAACTGGGCTATTATTGGCCGTCCATGTTCGATGGTTGTTGCATGTTTGCCAAAGCTTGCCAAAAATGTCAGGAGCACGCCAACGTGTCGAGGAGGCCGCTAGTGCCGCTACGTCCCACCATACCAAGTTGGCCATTTGCTCAATTGGGCATGGATGTGGTAGGGCCGTTACCAGCATCTTCGTCAGGGTGCAGATATATCTTAGTAGCTACAGGTTACTCCTCTAGATGGGCAGAAGCAATAGCACTAAGAGAAGTGATGGGAGAGTTGGTCGCCAGATTCTTCCGATAGAATATAATATTTCGGTTTGAGATTCCCAGCCGAATTATCTCTGATAATGGTAGCCATTTCAGAAACTAGAAGGTTTATCGACTGGCCGATAAATACAAGATTCACTGGAGGACATCGTCCCCCTACAACCCCCAAGCTAATGGACATGCAGAAGCCTTTAATAAGACGCAGTGCACGCTGCTGGCTAAGACTGTCAAATCTAATAAAAAGGATTGGGAAGAAAAGGTGTACGAAGCACTTTGGGCCTACCGTACGGTCTATAAAACCCCAACTGGCTGTTCACCATTCTCCCTCGTATATGGGTCGGAGGCTGTGGTGCCTATTGAATTGGAAGTCCCTTCGCTGCGAGTCGCCATACAGCATGTGTTGGCTAGCAATGAGCAAACTATTGTAGAAAGAAGACTGGAAGAGCTCGCCGAGCTCGAAAGAAAGCGTCTCCCCATGCAACAAAATATCCAACTCTACCAGGCTCGCATGGCCCGTGCTTTCGACAAGCTGGTCAGAGGTTGAGAATTCAAGAAAGGGGACCTGGTCATTATCAAAAGAAAAGAAGCGATGGCCTCCAACCCCAAAGGGAAGTTGGTTGAAAATTGGGTCAGACCATATGTCATCCGCCGAGTATATGAAGGGGGTGCCTACATCCCTGTAGATCACAAAGGAGTCGTCCAGTTCTCTCCCCTTAATGGAAAGCATATAAAGCTGTACCACACAGTTCAACCGGCGTTCCCACAATGATCGAAATACACCTTGATTTAGTGGCACTCCGCCCTGGCCGAACTCTCAAAATGTAATATCCTCGACGGGCCTTACGTCCGAATTGGTGGAAATTCATCCTTTGTGTTAGCATTACCTCCTTGCTAATGAATAAACCCCTTTTCGGTGCAAGACTTCGTGTCCTAGCCGACTATCATACAATATCATCATTACGGGCCTTACGCCCGAATCATGGTAAAATCTCTTCCTTTGTGTCAGCATTACCGTCTTGCTAACGAATAAACCTTTCTCCGACAAAAGACTTCATGTCCTAGCCAATTTTTGTACACATTGTCATCATGGGCCTTACATCCGAATCGGCAGAAATTCTTCTTTTGCGCTGGCATTACCCCCTTTGCCAACGAATAGAGAGAGAGAGAGAGAGAGAGAGAGGTGAGGTGAGGGCCCCCCATATACCCCATTTTCTTATTTTTATAAGGGTTTTCTGATTTTTTGCCACGTGGAGGAAGAAGATGATGTTCTGAGCTCCCGAGGTCGCTCTGGGCTCTACTCCTCATGCTACTTTGACCAAGTTGCCTTCGATCCATGCATGGACTTCTTATGAGTATCCCAAGATACCCTTTGCCTGCTTGCTTGCTATGTTAGACTTCTTTAGATTGTGAGCTGTAATATTCCGAACATTTCAAATCCTTATTTTTGGGTCCCGGATCAGTTTTCTCAGAGTGTCCGACTCCGTTGTGTCCGAATGTGCATGTCGGACGTCTTTCGTGTTCGGATCGGCGCGATCAGAGCTGTTTCAGAGGCCCAGAGGTGTTCCGTGACGTTTTTCGCGCGTTTTTTCGATTTCCGACCCGATTTTCGACAGATCCTGCGGAACTCCACTGCAGGCGAACCGAGTCGTTCACCCGGGCGAGTGTGGTACCGTTGCGATCGGTGCGTTTCGAGGATCGCGGGAGCGTGATTTTTTATTTTTTGATATTTTTCTGAAAATTCAGATTTTTTATAAAACCCCCCATTTCTTTTTCTTTTTCCCTTCTTCTTCTTCCTTCTTCTCCTTCTTTCTCCCTCGACCGTGAGCGCCCCCTCTTCCTCTCTCTCTCCCGTTCGACCGCGGCGTGCTCCCTTCCGGCTGCAGACGGCGGCGGGGGGACGGCGAGGCGATCGTGCCGGCGTACGGCGTTCGTGGGAAGCGTGGCGAACGAGGTTCTTAACGGCGTTCTTCGCGGTTTGTGGATGATCCGGTGTGCCTCGACGTGGACCAAAAGTAGGGTGACGATCCCTAACCTCTTGCATTCCTTCCCAGCGAGTTTTAGCCCGAGGCGAGGCCGAGAGGGGTTGTTTTAACGCCGAGAAGGAAAAATCATGTCATGGGGAGAGCTCGCCCGATCCGCCATTTTACCCTGCGAATCCGCATTTTAAGAGCTTAGAAGCATGCTAGGGGGCTTAGGGGTTGCTTTCCCTTCATTTCCCCCTCCGTGGGGCTTGTATGGGGCCGGAATGGGCGAAATCCGATGGGTTTGCCATTTTCGCACCGGTGAGGGTTGAGCGGTCGAACCAGGGCCCATTCATCCTATGCGCGACCCTGGCCTGACTGCCCTTCGGCTAGGAGCGCAGTGGGACATGTGCGGCCAGTCATGCGACCGCACATCCCCATGAGCTGCCCGAGACCAACCGCGCATCCCGTGAGTTTCTGACCGTTGTTTATTACCGTTGTACAGTGCACCGGGGTGAGCGGCTAGGGTCTAGCCGCATGTCCCCATGAGCGGCCATGGGCTGGCCGTTCATCTTGTGGTGCCGTTGGTGGACGAGCGGCCCGAGTGGGTCCGCCCATCCCTTGAACAGCGAGTTTCTAGCCGCCCTTCCCCTGTGCGGCTAGGGTCCAGCCGTTCATGCCTTTTACCATTGGGTTGATGAACGGCTGAGTTGGACCGTCCATCCCCACGTGCGGCTAAGGGTTAGCCGCACATCTATTGAGTGGCCTGGGTATAGCCGCTCTTTTGTCCGTTTCTTCTAGGGGTAGAACGGTCCGTCCCTGGCCGTTCATCTCCTGGTGCGGCCCGTGTCTAGCCGTACATCCCTGAGCGGCCTAGAGTGGACCGTTCAAGGGGCTAGTCTAACCGGTATTTCTTTCTTGGCCGATTCGAGTCCCGGGTGCATGGACCTCGATCCACGTGTTGACCCGTTGTCTGATAGATGCTGGGCATCGTGTCGAGGCCAGGTGTTGTGCTACTGTGTAGTCCCGAGAGGTGTTATTTTTGGCTCATGTCACCGAGTGATAGTGCTGGTACGAGGAGTGTTCCTTGTACTGCCGGTTGTGATGTTACTTTCCGTGGCTTGAGAGTCTACTCCTTTAGTGACCCTCCACTAGTCGCAGCCTGCTTACACGTTTAGTGGTCCCACCAGGGAGTGGTGGAGAGGCTACCCTGAGAGATGATTTTTAGACTGATTTTCGTCGGGCCCCACGTCAGTCGCCAGAGTCTGCCTACGGGGAAAACCAGTTAGAGGCCAGACCTAGGATGCGTGGTCTGTGTGTGCACACGTGGTTGGGGGTAGTTGGACCCACGCTGACGAGTGTGACCCTAGCTAGTCACTCGCTTTGTGGTTACTTGTACAGTGTCCTTGCCTCCGCTAGGCGCTAGTGTGTCAGGCGGACACCTGCGGTGCGGTGTAAGACGTCAGGGGACGCTACCGGCTGTGCTTCTAGTGGGAGGGTCATCATAGCTCAAGTTAGAGTGATGATTGGTTGAATTAATCCTGATAAAATTTGGGCAGCATCTCCCCATATCCAGAGGGTCACAGGGGAGAAGCGGAGGCATACCATGAAGTTGGGGTATGCTCCTTAATACCGGGAGGGCAAGACGGTGACCAGCAGACCCAGATGGATGGAAACCCCGATGACTAGCCTACAAGGGGCACCAAGATTCCATGAGCCAAGGCATGTCTAAGAGGGACGACCAAGACGGGAGAAAACCCCGAGGACTAGCCTACGAGGGGCACACAACCCATGGCCACCACCATTCCCCCTTTTGGGTAGTGAATTTAGTGTTGGGTCATAAGCCCTATTATTATTCACCATTTGGCGGCCCATAGAGGTACATGTCATTGAAGGACAAGACCTTATGACCTTGTGGTGACTCATAGAAGAACCATGGACACGGATGTCAATGGGGAATGTGCCCCTTCCCCGATTACTGGACTATCATCCTCAAGAAAACCAAACGTAGCATTGCAACCCACACACAGGGAAGAAGAAATATAATGATTAGTTGAGGGGGGGTTAGCAAGTTAGCATACGAGAGTTAACAGGTTAGCATATGGGGGTTAGCAGGTTAGCATAGGAACTCAGCAAGTTAGCATATGAGCTATGAAAATTGTAAGGGGCATATCCTCAAATAGCCATTGGGCAATATACAGGGAGATGATCATGCCAAAAGACTCTGCTCCCAGGTTATGGGGACAGCCATGTTCTCTCCGATTCATAGCGATGAACGGACGAA
The DNA here is from genome assembly GCA_024336825.1 of Amorphophallus titanum. NCBI lineage: Eukaryota > Viridiplantae > Streptophyta > Magnoliopsida > Alismatales > Araceae > Amorphophallus > Amorphophallus titanum. Next base: position 3,097,759 of record JANBPO010000598.1, on the reverse strand, counting down.
CTATATAGGGGCAATCCCAAAGGTAGCCAGAAATGAACACATACGTGTGCCTCTGGAGATGAGGCCACGATAAACATGAGGGAGCTCGATACAGCCATTCCATTAGGAAGAACCCCGGGGGAAAAGGGGGGGTATAACATTAATGTTGCCCTGGAGAGGACCAAAGCTTGTTCGGCATTGATGGGGGAAAACCAAATGGCCACGCACAAAAGACAATTGATCGGATGGATCTAGGGAGAGGAGAGGAGACATATAGAGGCATTGCCACATCCAATATCACCCATTACATTATCAGAAACAGCCCAACACAACACACATATGGCACGACATGGCGTTGTCGCTCAGAGGATGGCCACCGGTTACATAGATGGGAATAAATCCCAGTTACAGGGGAGGAGGAAGCAAAGGAATGTAACAGGAGATGGGCTCATATCATCGCCCCACCGACTATATTCATTTATAGAAATATTAACAAGGGAAGATAGCAAGGGATGGCCGTAAGAAGACGTCAGAAACCACCTAATTCCTTCACTGCGGAAACAGAGTATCGAAATGGGGTTTCTCTTCCCCGGCTCAGGGCTCCTCTAGGCAGACGGATGGGAGAGGTGGTGACTCTCTGGCTTGCTCTCAGAAAACCCTCCTTTCTTCTTCCCCAATCCATTTTTTCTTCACGGATTGGCTCTCTCTGTCTATCTCTATCTTGTGTCTCTCTCTCTTCTTTTGGCGCAGATGGTTGGCTTATAAAGCATGCCAAATATGTGATCCTTATCCGACACGAGGTGAGCGCGCCGATAAAGCCTTCAGGATCCTATTTTTTTACACCCCGGGTGAGGGGGCGCCGGGATATGGAGTGCACCGGAAGATGAGGCGTGCCAGATTAGCCTTGTCCTTCATGTTTGTTCGACACGAGCCGGACTGTGGGTGCCGGACTGGCTCTTTCTGATTCTCGATACTCGCCTCTTTTGGATTCCTGATTCTTAACCACTCTCGGATCGTCAGGGGTCTGCTTCATCATAGTGTGTTACCCGGTGACTCCTCTTTTGAGGGTGGATATTCAAAGCCTTATTCGGCAATAAAAAGGGGAAGGAAAAGAAGTCCACATCTCGACGACGAGTTCGTGGCGGCCCATGGATCGGTGGGGTCCCTCGTAGGCTAGCCCTCAGGACCTCCACCCCCACAATGGGTGATGAGGTATAGTCAATTTTGCACATACCCCGGGGATCACGTCGCTTCGCACGTATCCCTGTTTGTTCGGGGCCGTCAGACTTCTCTCCATAGGGTGCGCCCCCATATGCACCCCCTGACCCTCCGGGTTAAGGGGAGATGATCCCAGATTTTCGCTAGGCGATTTGAAGCAATAATAAGGGGACAAAAGCCAAATAAACTAAACCAAAGACTGAAGGTCAAAGAAGGCAATACCATATATCGGCACATAGATTGAGTTGAAGAGCTCGCTGCGAATTGAGATTTTTTAAAAAAAGGAAAATGTATGGCTAAATGCGATTCTGTAAACTATTGACCTTTGTTCGACCGCCCATTGACCCCCTATCAATCAAGGGATGCCCCAGTCACTTCCCACTCCATTTCCCCCTCCCCATCTCCCCACTATCATCCCCTTCCACCACCATACCTTATCCAGGTCACAGGCAGCAAACTTGCTTCTCGTTGCAGAGACTGCCACGTCTTCACTGAGCATCTCCAAGAGTCATATCTTATATTGCTGGAAATCCCTTCAAGTCAGCATTGTAGGCGAGGTGATCCCACCTCAATCTGAGTTTGGAACTGTCCAAGAGGATCATTCTCGTCAGGCTGCGCTTTTGGCATCTAGGTGGAGATCAGAGCCCCAGTGAAGAAGCTCTTGTGGCCTAAATCCTATTGCCCTTGGTGCGCCAAATGATCGGGACAATATACTACCAGTCCTCTATCCAACGCAGCAAGCGGAACACCATTTGGAGTCCGGATCATAGAGTTCCAATTTTTCTCCCCAAAATGCGTAGGTCAGTCTCCCCAGAGTCAGATCCAACCCCCCTCACCATTCTAGGTCTCGAGTTCTACTCCGACCTCCGACGACAGCCCTGCTGGTCCCGACTAGAAGAGGACTTCTCAACGGACACAGCAGTTTTGGTCCCGCATCGTTCAGACTTCAAGAGTGTTCGTGGCGACTTCATCTTCCTGCTGCAGTGCTCTGGGACCAGTCTGAGCCAGAACGAAGTGGTCCAGCTCTAGAGCCTGCCCCCGCCTTCGACGATGTGTGGTCCTCCGTCAAAAATTCTAGAGTCTTCCTGGGCCGACCCAAGACGTTTTGGTTCTAGTCTTGCCCTCACCTGAAGTCAAACAGATCCGTGGCGGTGTCAACAGTGACCCCTTGTCCAGCCAAACCTGAGTGGACAGAATTGTGGGTTTTAGTCAACTTTGACATCCCCACCCCGCCTGGTCGGCTTGAAGCCCCTCCCTGCGGGAGGTAGTGTTTCTATGTAAATTTTAATTCCCCACCCCTAGTCCAACCCTCTGGCGTGGGGTGTAGTGCATGTAATTGTTGATCACAGGGTGAAGCTTCATCGGCGTAGCGTGCGGGTAACCCACGCTTCCCCGCTCGCCCACGTCTCGGGGTCAGTTTCTTCAAACCGGCCAGGTGAGCTCACTGCCCTTGCTCCTAATAGTGCTTATTTATTCAATATTCCTCAATTGCGTCATTGGATAAGGGAGAGAGCGCCCGATTCCAAGGCTTCACCGCTTCCGAGCGACTACCGTGGGTGTGAGTGAGTGGATCCGTGCCCTTGGCACCTATCAGCCTATTGAGGTGGGCGACTGTATCCGAGGGGAGACTTACTAAAGCACTACTGGCCCTCTACCAGTAGGGGACCCGCCCCACATCCTTGACTTGGCATCCCCGTGTCACCCCCAGGTTGTGTGTGTGTGTCGAAGGGTGTCCACTTACGTAGGCCTCTTGGCCTTGTGGTTGTGCTTGCATTCCTAGGTCCAAGGGGTTGTTTCATATCAGACGCCCGCTACATTGGTCGTCAATCAAAAATAGTAATGATTATTCCCATCACATCAATGAAAATCCTATTAACATTTTGACAACCATTTCAATTGCCCATGCACAAAGATAAATAATGCCTTAGTCGTTGCTGTCAGATCATTTAAAGGCACCTTAGTCTCAGCCGTCAATTCCTTAAGAGATGACGCCGCTGGTGGCGCCAATTAGTTTTGAATGCTAACAGCCCTCTTTTTTCATCTCTTTCCTTCCTTATTTTCTCATTCTCTCATTTCCTTCCTCTCTCTTCTCCGCTACGAACCCTAACTGCAGCCCTCTTCCATTTCTCCCCACTTTCATCTCTCTCCTATTCTCATCTCCATCCTATTCCATGGCGGGCCCTAGCAAGCGACAATGGGTCATGGCCCTCGACGTCGTCGACCTTGGCGACAATCAACCTGCCGGGGAGGATGTCCCTCCGGTGGCGGGGGGACGATGTCCCTCCGGTGGCAGCGGAAGAAGCTCCACCGGCGGAGCACGGCAGTGACGGGGAAGAAGCAACCGAAGAGGGAAGAAGAGAAAGGACCGAATGGGAAGAAGAGACCAGAGAAGAAGGAGATGAAGGAGATGACGAAGGGGATGATGAAGATGATGAAGACGAGGAAAAGGATGATGAAGAAGAAGCCCCTCCTCCCAGACAACCACTCCGGGGAGGATTCATCGTACCTGAACGAAGCAAGGTAGGTCTCTACCCCTATCCATTTCATTTTCTTCATTTATTTCCACTTTCTTTAATGAAATTCCATTGCCCTCAGTGTCGAACCAGTGACCCAGAGAAAAGACGCCTCATGTTCGTTGGCGGGTATTAAAACTTAAGCCTCATGGGCGTGTCTACTGTTGGCTTCTATTTTGTCTTCGGGAAGCAGCTGATACAGCGACGCCATGTTGGCTGTCGTCTTTAATATAGGCATTTGATGAGGGCGTGGTGGGTCCACCTTGTACTCGTCCATTTGTAATTCGTCATTCTTGATCAGGCTTTCGATGATATCTTTGAATACATAGAAATTCTCAATGGAATGTCTTGACCTTTAGTGACAAGGATAGAACTGGGGATCATCTTTCCTTCTGACATCGTTCGGTCTCTTGGGCTCCGGGAGCACAACTTTGCCATATTCACGGGCCCATTCAAAGAGGACCCAAGTCGTGTCTTTCAAAAAAGAATAGAGTTTCTTCATCTTGTCCCTCAATGATGATTCTTGCTTGGCATGCTTGGCGAAAGAAGGGCTAGATGCCTCTTTCGCTTTCTTCTTTTGCCGCCCGAAGGCTTTGAGATCTGTGACGTGAATCTCTTCTTGTGCCGGGTGCTTGCCGGCTGGCTTATTCTTCTGACTTGATGCAATAGCATTCAGGAAATACTTTGCCAAGAAGGTTTCGATATCAGTCACAATATTATTCAATTGATCTAAGGATTTGACTTCAATGCCAATCACCCTTTGCAGGATTTGTTTCTTCAAATTTCGTTTGTTGATTTTGACGACATCCTCATAGTTTGGTGGACGCCTGTATCTCGCATTGAGATTTCTCCACCTTTCAATATAGACCAGGGTGGACTCATTATCTTTTTGCTTGGTTACATGTAGTTCTATCTTGGCGACCTCACCCTCGGCTGGCTTCATCTCAATTGTTTGTTCCACCCTTAACTTTCACATTGTCATTAGACTTGTTGGGCTCGGGTGTGAGCTAGCTAGCTACATATGTGGGCTCATCAGCACCATTGCCTAAGGTGTAGTAGTTGCCTCCTGACATGCACGGGGAGTTGAAGGACATATTGAGACTATATGCTACAATTGTTGAGGGAGAATGCCCCCTGCATGGTCAGGTGATGTTCGAGGCATGGTCGGTTGTGGTGGGCCTTCGAGCGACTTAGCACCACCTTGTGGGGTCTCAGAAAGGAGTCCCACTTTCCTGGGCGTAGATGGATGCATGTCCATTTCATTTAATCATCTTTGCGGGATCTCAATTTCCTACTGCTTTTGATACAGTAATGCCATCAAAGCAGGGTATTATTGGGAGGAGCCAGGAGTGTTGCCTTTCGCCTGGGTTTTGGATGGGATGAATGGCATCTCGTCATCATTACTAGACGCGACCAGTGCCTTAGAGATTGACTCTCTCGACCTTATGCCTCCGGATGGAGGAGGAGTGTGGTGGTGCACCTCTTCCTTTGCCGGCGAAGGGTATCCTCATGTTCTTCTGGACCTAGTAGCATGGTGGGAGACTGAAGCTTTGGTCCGATTTGCCTCCGTCGACACAAAGCATATTTCTTCATCTTCTTCCTCAAAAGCCCGGGCCAATGTTGGGTAATGTTGACAGTGTATCACAAGATAGAGCAATGCCCCCCTTTTATTCTTTGACTTCTTCTTTTTCTTCCCCTTTGCGGTTGGCATTTGCCTCCACAGCGGGTCTTTTGACACCACTTTAGGCACTTGTTGATATAGGGATATCATATTGATTGCTGCCCCCAGAGCGGGCATTTCATGAGGGCATGGGGGATCAACCTTGTGCTCCCCCATTTGCAGCTCCCCATTTTTTATCAGTCCTTGGATTATGTCTTTGAATATACATCAATCCTCGATAGTGTGCCCCGAGCATTTGATGATAAGGGCAAAAATGAGGATCATCCCTCCTTTCGACACTATCTGGCCTTTTTTATTTTGGCAGAGTGATTTTGTTGTACTTGGTGGCCCACTTGAACAGGGCTCGAGTCTTGTCTCTGGGGAAGGCGTAGAGCTTCTTCGTCTTGTTCTGCAAGGAAGCATCATCTCAATGGCTGCTGTCTGGAGTAGGGGCAGGTGATATCTCAAGTGCGCGCCTAGGTTGAGTCCACTTAGGTAGGTGTGCAGCATCACATTATCCCTCAATCGATTGAACAGTTGCAGTAGGTTTATCTGCCGAGCGTCCCCGGAGTTCCTCCCGTTGTTCCCGCTGCCGATGGTGCTTCTTCCTCTAAGCCCAAGGGTAAGAAGTTCCGATTCAAGAAACCTAAGAAGGCTCGGACGTCTGAGGATCGGCAAGGCAGGCAGCCGTATGCAACTAGAACCTTCTCTCTTATGCCAGTTAATCGTGGTAGACCTCTGTCCATGAATACTAGGAGTAAGTTATGAGAGTGTGAAGAGCGGCGTGCCCAACAATCTTCTATCGATGCTGCTCCATCGTCAGTCCCATCTTCTCAGCAACATCAGGGATCTACTGTCCGTCAGTCGGGATCGTGTGGGAGGTATGGTCATAGCCACCCTGGCAGGCCATGCTCTTTGCCGGTGGTTTGTTTTCGCTATGATCAGCCGGGCCATGTTGTTCGAGACTGCCCGTTCAGGCCAAGACCGATGCAGTTCTCTCCATTCGCCCAGCCATAGCAGCCCCAGTTTCAACCTGTGCCGCCACAACCTCAGCAGGACTCACCAGCATCTCAGCTTCCTCATGCTGAGTAGTGACGTACTATCTTTTGAAAGGTGTGTTTCTATTTTTCGATTAGTTAATTTGTGTCTTAATTATTCCTCTTGCTTGAGTTTTATGTGATTCAGTCACCTATTAATTGTTCATTATGGTAACGTCGTTTGTGTGATTGTGATTTTCTCCTCTCCGGTCCTTATCATTTCTCCCGTTCTACTTTCTCCATCGTTTCTCTTTTCCCTCCGTTTTTCTCGACGCGGGGCGCGCGACCGTGCCGATTTGACCGAGGTTGAGACGCGATGGAATGGGCTAGAACATGATGAAATGATGGACGAGGTGGACATTGGCAGGATTCGTGAGTGGATCCTAGGCTAACGTGGCTTGATTATTTTATCGCCTGTGATTTTTGTAGAAGTCTATTCCTTTGCGTGGGCCCAGTGGCTTGTCACTTGCAGTGTCGACAGCCATGTGAAGTAGTCCACATTGTGCTTCATGTATTTCGGTGGAGTAGTTGATTCTACTCTTTCCCTGTTATATCCGATTGTCCAGATTCGTAGATTATTCGGTGTTATTCCTCGATGCCTATGTTTTATGCTGTTGTGCTGTTTTGTCAATTGCTCAGGTTGTTGTTGACCATTCAAGTTGTGGCAATGACTATACATATTGTTACGATATTTTGGTCATCCCAACTTAAGTTTGGTCAGCTCCTGATGTGTTTTACTTCTGTTGAAGTTGAAGTGCTCGATTGGACCAATTTGGCTGAGAAGTTGCTCGAGCGAACTAGGCTCTTCCCTCCGTGGTGAGCTTCTGTTAGTAAGCTCGATGCTTCCCATGTCGTTTGGTGGATCTCATGATGAGGTTGGCCTTGGAATTGCCGTTTCTATGTTGCCTTGTCCTGTGTCTACCCAAGTGTGGACAATTTAATTTGAGCTTGATCATCGCCTTGTTTTACGGTTTCCTGGCTTTGGACCTAATCTCTGTGTCGAGAGCTATTACGTATCGTATTTTTGTCGTGCCGTGTCCAATGGCCGATGTGATGTGAGGCTCATTTGTCGTTTGCAGGACGCAAAGGTAGGCCGAGATTAGTGTTTTTCCTTGGGCCTTGTGTTGAAGCTGGTGCTCTTCTCTGTTGCACTTAGGCTTTTTTCTGTTCGATTGCTCGCTGATCAGTACTTGAGGCGTGCTACATTGTGATTTTCTGGGATTGCGATGATGCCTAGTGGGTACTGAGATGCAAAGGACAAAGTTCTTTCTGATGCCTTCGTGCGTTGTTTAGTGTGCAGCGGAAGCGTGTGGGCTAATGACCCACAAGCCGAGGATTCTTTTTGTACAAATCTGCCTGGTCGAGAGAATTGCTCCTTCTCGACGTGACTCTGTCTTGCTGCATGTGCCTAGACGTTGTCGTGACCGTGTCGTTGTCGGTCATCTTTTTGGTTTTAGTGTTGGCATTTGTGAGTGTTGGGGAAATCGTCGACTTCCCTACTGATAAAGTACCCTTTACTCTGCATTCATTATCGTGGATGTTGTGCTCTCGAGGCGTGTTCATAGTCCTTGAGATGCATTCCCCGAGATTGTGGTGTCTCTTGTCGTTTTGCAATTGATTTCAATTGTTGTAGGTCTTTCCTTGGTGAATGGCATGATGCATGACTCGCTCCCTGTAGTCATGTGCTCAGCTGTCGCGTGCCTTGATATGACCCTGCTTGCAGTGTATTCTGAGGTTCTGTGTGCTGTACAAAACTGGAAACCTGCAAGTGTTGCTGTCGTTGGCTGTTATTTTTGTAAGTGCTGTTCTCATATGATTCTGCGTTTATGTGCTGGACCATTGTCTTGTTAGTAGCTTGTTGTGCTCCTTTTCCCGGTGGAGAAGCTCACAACTCGACCAGATGCGATATCTGAGTGAGGACTGACTTAATGCTGTGTGTGGTCTAGTATTGTTGATTTTGCTGTCGTTCCTCTATGTAATCATCATTAGCGTCCTGTGTGCCTGGTGTTCCCTATCTCCTTTGGCACTGGAGCCGATGATGTCGTCTGGCTGTCAGCTGAGAGGACTATGTCCTTTGTGTAAGCTGATGTTGGTTGTGCCTGTCACTTCTGTCGATTCGTTTCTCGGTGTTGTTTACCCTGGCAGTCGTGTCTCTTGTCTTGCGATACGTCTGCAACGTTGCCTTGTTTCAGAGGTGTCGGACTTGTGTTCACTTGTGATCGTGCTCACTCCTGAGCGTGTATTCGTGACAACAATCTGACGATGTTCCTCTGAACTCCGTTTCTCGTGTTTTGTGTCAATAATTACCGGGTTGTTCTTCCCTGCCTTATCCTTGTTGGTCCTTAAATTTTGAGGATGAAATTTCTTATAGGAGAGGAGGACTGTAATACCCTGGATCTTTGGCGGATCTTTATTGGGTCCTACTAGATCTTTACTGAGTTTTCGGATCCTTCTAGAAGAGTTTCAGCATATGTACTTTTATGTCTGGTAACTATCCGCTAACCATCCGTTAACCGTATTTTTCGGATACTCGATAATGGTTTTTGGATACACCACTTTCCGAATACTTAACGAATAGCAAATGGATACAGTTCTTCCTTATCAGATACAGATACGGATAGTCCACTATCCGCACCGTATCTGACCTATTGACATCCCTACTGCTGGGGCGCCTGCCTCTCTGAGTTCCACTTTGTCCTCTTGCGTTTGCCGCAGGAGACTAAAGCGGTTAGTGGTGGGGACCCTAGGGATGATCCGTTCGTGGGGTATGATTGGTTCGCCCCCATTGAGGCAAACCCATAGATCACCGACAAGGATGGTCTTGCCGGAGTTATTGGTCGCAGCGGTGAATTGCCTGCCTTTGCGGCCATGGCGACGCTTTTTTTGGGGAGCCGATGAAGACCCCACTCCTAGGTGGTAGACCGAGAAGACCCGGCCTGTGGCTGCTAGTGACACAAGACCGTCAGCTGGAAATACTAGGGTCGGCCACCGAGACATGAAGTTTGTGGTGGAAGCCGACAGCTGGGTGACTCGGGTGTAAGCTTTCGCCCAGGCCGATAAAAGTGTTGTCAACGCTCGAGATGACACCCTTGCACCGGGAACCGATATAGCTGGAGGTGCCGGAGTGTCAGCGGCCCAAGGCTGCGAGCCTGTACTAAGCGCTAGGGAGACAAGAGAGTGGGATAGAGGGCTTATACCCAACATCAGGGTCCCCGCGTCCCACAGAGGAAGCCCTGTGCCGAGAGTCAGCGCCACTGAGGGGTAGGGGATAGAGTCCCGCAACGAGGCTGAGTGGCCCAGGGCCCAACACAGAGAGTGCAGGCCAGGGACTGACCTTGTGAGATCCCAGGGATGTGTGCCAGGTCTGGGTGCTGGGGAGCCTTGATCCAGGTGTTGAAAACCAGGGTCAGACGATGGATCTTCAGAGGTCCGGGTCGAGAGGCCCGAACGAAGTGCTAGGGAGCCTCGACCCCAGGTCAGGAGACACGTGCAGGAGGCTAGCTAGACTAGAGCTCGGGACTAAGTGCCTGAGTGGGATGCTGGGAAGCCAGGCATCCTAGGGTAGAAACTTGTACCGAATGCTGGCTTAACTGGAGCTCGGGGTTGGAGGCCCGAGTGAACGGCTGCATAGGAGACCGGCGTGAGGCCGATGCTGGGAGTCGATTGAGACTAGGCCTGGGGGATGACACTTGCTCGGGCAGGAGCTGGTCCGGGGCCCCTATGGGGGCCGATGATGGCAGACCCGAGCCTGATGCTCGAGCAAGTTATGGAGGCTGGGAACTGGTGCGACGCGTGCATTGCGCCGACGAGCACAGGAACGGAGGGCAGCTACGGAGTAGCCACGGGGACCACACCCAAGAAGTTGGGTGATCTGACAACCGAGGCAAAGCTGTCGAAGGCAATCGGCACAGCCAAGTAACCCACCCGCGCATGGGTGGCAATGATGATGGGACCGTAGGTAACGGCCGCCATGGTTGCTGGAGTACTGGATGCTGCGGAGGAAACGACCGTTGGCGGTCGTCGAGTGCACTCCGGCGATTGAAACGCAAACTAGAAGCTGCTGGAAAGTGCAAACAAGTGCTCTCCTCTGCCTCTCCTACAAGGACAGGAAAAGGGCACCAGGACTTCAGGGCTGGCATAGGCTTTCTCTTCAGCAAAAAGAAGGAAGGAGGGAGACGTCCCACAAGGCGTGCCATCCTTTTGTTCACGCGCGTCCGGACCGCCGGGCCCGCCAACCCTCGGGGGGATGCCCTCGGGAATAGGCTGCTCCCCGGGCGCATGGGTGTGTGTTCGGTGACCGGACTGAGGGATGGGATAAGGCGATAGGGGAGATGTCAGACTCTGGCGTACTTCGGGCACCCCTTCCTACGGCCGTATCCTTCTCAGGGCGGCACCATGCACTCGTCTTTTACGAAAAGTCGAGAGAGGATCGAGTGGCACGAGAGGTTTCCTAGTTTGGGGGGAAACATGGCTGGGGTGTGGGCGTGATAGTCGATTTCTCGACAATGACCTATGGAACCAAGGGTTGACGGGGAAGCGTCGCTAGGATGCAGCACGTGGGCTCGGGAGACGGGCGACACATGGATAGAAGGGAGGTTCCACAGGTGCGAGTGCGTAGGTGATTGTAGGGAATCGTGTACTGGACGTCTTTCCCCACCGACCGCAAGTAGTTGGTGTTTATTTACATCAGATTGAATCCAAGCACCTTCGTTCTATGCTGAAGAGAAGTCAGTATATCTCTGAAGCCATGGGTGGAGAGCAGGGGGCACTTAGTATTTCTTTCTATAGCACTTGTGTAATTGTTTAGTTTAGCATATTGGTGTTATTTCTAGCTAGTTTCTGACTGTACGACCCGATATTCCGCGTCGGGGTGTGACAGCTACCTCGTCGTCCCCCTCTGCTTTGGGAGTTTCCCTCCCATGGTTGGCTTCCCCAACTTCCTCGGGTACCTTTGTCAACATACTGGATGTGGAAGCATTCGACAGGCCCAAGGTCAACACCCCCATCCAGGGGGCCATTGAAGCTGCTGCTGGCCAAACCTCGGCCAGGAATGACAACTGCAACCCGGCTGAGACCCTCAGCTGCAATGTGCTTCACGTGCACCTGACTGCCAGCTCGCCTCAACGGGGATCGACATCCCATCAAAGGAGACTCCGAAGGAGCCATGCGGCTGCCACACCAAGAAGTCGACTCTCCAGCTCTGGCAAGTCTATCACTGTTGGAGGCATTAGAGTCCATCTTAATGGACAGAGGTCTGAGGCTATCCCAGACCGAATAATACCAACCGTGCCAGTCCGCAATTCCTTCCAAGGGCTGGAGAAGGTGAAGGAGAAGGTGATGCCGGACATCCCGGTTGCGGGACTGAAGAACACGCCGGCTCATGAGTCGGCTAAGCTCAAACAAGTCTGGATTCCCAAGGAGGTCCAGACTACTGCACCCGCCTAGGTGGGGCCCAGCTACACCCACCCGAGAAGGGCCCGAAGAGATGAGAGGGTCAAGGTGACGACCCCGGCCTACCAACCGACAGTTGCTGCACTGGCCCTACCCGACAATGCCCATCGCTAGTGCCGCAGGCATCGACACCAGGCTGTTCGCCCGATCCCCATGGCTTATACTCCTCCTGTTGCTGCCATCAACACACGACTACTAGTCGCTCTCCCTGACCAGGAGTGGGAAGGGATCAAGCAGGCCATGAGAAATTACCTCCGGGGCCCAGGCAGCACTCCCTTGGGTCGCTAGAGATTGCTGGGGGCAGTGGCCTCTGCCTTCCAGGAAGAAGAAGAAACCCGACCCGTGCCCAGCGCAGAGTTGAGGAGTTAATCAGAGGAGCTGTGCAGTCCCCTCTGCGGGAGGAAGCGCCGCCCTGACGATCAATTTTTGACAGACTAGTATTCCCAGAAAGGCTGTCAAGGAGGATGTCAAAGAGACATAGAAATTGGAGAGTTTTCACCTGCAACATGGCAGGAGTCTTCGATCGGTACGGAGATATACCTACTGACCCCGAAGAAGAGGCCAGGCTCACCACCAGACTCGGTCCTCTCACCAGAAGAGGAAGAGCGGCAAGTGAAGTGATGCAGGTGGGCGTCGAAGAGACTTCCTCCTAAGAACCTTCCGTGGCCCTGGCGGCCAATGTTATCACCACTAGAGGCACTAGTGGCGGACCCGCCACGTCATCCGAGGACGCGCCGGTCGAAGAGACCAGGGGCATGCCTAGTCTCCCCATGGGCGATCCCGCCATGCTATATATAATACAATAGTACCAATGAGAGATCGAACTGTTGAAGAAACAACTCAATGAGAGGAATGCCCAACCCTTGACATCTGGGCAGACCGAGGTCCTACTCGAGGCGCCTGGGGGCAACGGACAATCCTCGGAGGTGACTTTGTAGGTTGCGGCATTCCCAGAGGCACCCAACTTTCCTGGGGGCATGCCCCTGCAACGGGCACAATACACAGCACCGGCTCCGCCACCGGCTCTCCCCTCCCGAGGGTCTCCCATGGCTCCGCAGGTGACAGTGCTGACCACTCCAAGGGCGCAGCCCACCCATTTCTACCTAGGCCCGGTCGACCCAGTCGCCATCAACCGGTTGATGCTTGAGCAAATGATTGACATGAAGCTAGCCAAGAGGGGTGATGTTGACCAAACCCCCTTTGATGTCTACCGAGTACCCTACCTGGCTCACTACGCCACGAAGAAGCTTCCGGTTGGCATCACCAAGCCACCGAAGTTTGAGAAGTTCAACGGGCAAGGGTCTCCTAGGGAGTACATTGCCTATTATGTGAATGTTATGGGAGACCTGGCTGTTGATGAAACCTACCTCCTGAAGTTCTTCGGCTCGACACTCACTGGGCTTGCCTTCGAGTGGTACTCGAGCCTGCCACCAGGGACCATTGCTGACTGGCTCGACATGCAAAATAAGTTCAAAGAAAGATTCTACATTGTCGAACGAGAGGTCACCATGGCGGAGCTCTATGCCACGAGACAAAGGAATGATGAGTCGGCACTCGACTACATTAAAAGATGAAGGAACCTCAGCATGAGGTGCAGGTGTCCCCCCATCAGGAGGACACAGTGAGTACAGTCTAAAGTAGTAAAACGTACCACATGCCAAGTGAACACTCGGCCCGACAAGCTGGCAACTAGGAACCTCCCTGCAACGCCCTCGAACCTCGAGGAAGAGCCTCCGCACTTAAAAACCAGAGGTGAGTCTCCTATCACTGGTTCAGTAGGGATCTCGCGGAATCCCAATCGAGAAAACAACGACGGAAAGGAAAACTACGCTAACCACAGAAGGAACAACAGTAACAGTAGGAACAGCAAACCGGTGGCCGGTCAAAACTCGGCACTACAGCTACTCCTACCGTACCGAAAAATACGACCCAGTCTCCTGTCGGGGGACAAACAAGTCACGCACCCGACATCCCGATCCCACGATCGGGAGACAACCAGATACGAACTGCTCTAGTCACGCTACTAGAAAAATGACACGACGTCTCGGCCGAGAAAACCTACCCTCACAGCAGGGCCTGAGCCGAAATCACACGGTCCGAAAATACAGTCACGACCTCACTGTCGTGAACTCTACGCCGTCTAGGGAAAGCTCTCGGTGATGCTCACCGGAAACCCCAGACCTCGGCTACGGGAACACTCCCGAAACCACACACGAAATCCCGTCGGGCAGACATAAAACGGAAACCCCCGACACGATAGCTCACGTCACGTGACCGGAGCACCACCCACTAGAAGAATGACCGGATGCGCCCCCTGACGTCTTACACTGCGTCACATGTGTCTAGCTACAACGCTCCGGGCGTGAGACTCAGAAACTTAACAAGTACCACAACAAGGACTAGCTGGGGTCACGCTCGTCAGCGCGTGTCCTAAGCCTCCAACTATGTGTGCACACACAGACCATCTGCTTTAGGTCGGGTCCTCTAGCTGATTTTTCCCCCACCGGACTCTGGTGGTAAAGGCAAGGGGCCATACGAAAATCAGCCTAAAAATCGTCTCTCATTGGGTCTCGCTCTCCACCACTCCCGGGTGAGTCCGCACGCACGTGCGCAGGAAGCTACTACTAGTGGACAGGTCACAGACGTGAACACAAAAAATCACGCACGCACCCATCGCGAGTAACACGAGAGAAAAAGTGGCACGCGGCCACTAGACTCTGGACAGTCTACTAGACCTATTAAACTCAACGGTCCTTGAGTCACGAGACTCAGGTCAAGACCGTCGCACGTGACAGCACAATGCCGTCAATCTGGCCCAATCCCTAGGTCTGAAATCATGGTGACACACGAAAAATCTCCAGCAACAGGCTGGTTAATTGGACACACAGTCCGAGGCCATACACACGGCCCCTCCCTCGGAACTCGGAACACGCACGGGGTCGCTCAGACCCTAGGGCTCACGAGCATGCTAACTGAGGTAGCACGGTCCTCCCAACACCCTCAAAATATGGACACGGAACCCTCAGGGTGTCTGGGGCATTCACGAGACCGCAAGTCGACCACTGGGTCACGACCGGCTCGACCAGGGATTCACACAACACGAAACGAATGCGACAAGCACGAAGACCCACTTCGGTGCAAAACGGTGCCTAGCGGTCTATCTTTTGGCCGTCATAGCCTGTAACGGTCCAAAGCTAGGCCGCCACAGCCCCCTAACGGTCCAACTCAGGAGCATTAGATGAAAAGGGCAACTCTGACTGTGGCGCACCCACCTTGGGGCGTCACAGCCTCTAACGGACAAACACTGGTGCGTTAGAAGACATGACAAAATAGGTCGTGACGCACACCCCTTGGGGGGTCACAACCCCTAATGGACCTACCCAGGTGCGTTAGAAGGAGGGATACGTCAACTCTGACGCACCCAAGCCAGGACGTCACAGGGCTCTAATGCCTTGTGACCCCGATCGGTCAAAAATCACGATAACGGATGTAACGGTCGAAACCAGGTGTGTCACACCCCTCTGGCAGTTTATCGTAAGACCGCCAGAGCGACCGACGGCTTGTCGACACAACATACCCCTGTGACGCACCACTCTTGAGGCGTCGCGGCATGTGACGCACCCACCCTGGGGTGTCACAGCCTGTGGCGGTCACTGGAATGACCACCACACCGTTCTGAGAACGAAACGGCGAGAAAACCCCAAAAATCTTTGCAATGCCCCCATACCTCCACAAGAGAGGGGGAAAACAAGGGGGAAGCCCCCAAATGACCCCTAGCATGCATCTGCGGCCTCAGATCGGCCAAAAATACGATGAAACGGTAGATTGGGCGCACACCCCAAAAATATAGATTTTTTTCCAAAATCTCCAAATACGCCCGCTCGGCTCACCACGGCCTACGAAACTCGCGGGAAATGAAGTACGCGGGATCATTGTGCTATCTCTGCAGTTACTTTAGCTTCTTACACACCCTCACACCATCCTTTCTTCCCTTCCGAGTCTTCGAGCTCGTGGGAGGCGGGCCGAGGTTCGAGTCGCGCCAGTTCCTTTTTGGTACTCGGATCCCGGGTCGCCACATAGGTGTAGGAGGTCAAGGCTCCTAGTTTGATTGGTCACCATGGTCAACATGCCAGTCAACTCCATTTGCCAAGCTAGGCCCTTAAGGAGATCCCCTAAAGTTTCCACTTGGTAGGATGATTGGATGGTGGTGCGATAGGAGGAGAAGGGTATTATGGGGAGGTTTAGCTCCATGGGAGGGTTGACATTGGACGTGATGGGATGAATCGGTCTCTCCTTTAGCCATCTAGCTAGGGGCCCATCTATGGTTATGGTGCCATTTGTGAAGGTTTGTGGCTCTTGAAGATCCAGGCTATGTGGGGTGGGGGAGATGATCTTCTCTACCAAGGGGATGGGAAGGACTTTTGTGGGAGGGGTGATAATGATCAGTGCATGGTGCACCCGAGGTGGCGGGTAAAGGGGGACTTGGGCTAGGATGGGGAGGGGAAGTAGTGGAGACCTAGGGCATGGTAGAGTTGGGGTATGGAGTGGGAGATGGGTTGGGTGAGGATGATTGGGTTGGTTGGTTTTAGGAGGTGTGTCCCTTATGGGGGGAGATGGAGGGGCGGAGGCCAATTGGGTTTGGGTGTGGGTTGGATAAGGGAGTGTGGATTGGGGGGTGGCGGCCTTCATGAGAGGAATCGGGTCGGTTATGGGTCTCTTGCCCTTGGGATCGGCCGGTTGTGGAGGGATGGAAGTGGGTCACCCTTGGATTTGGGGAGAGTTGGTGGTGGTAAAGTTTAGATGGGTATAGAGCCATGGTGATTGAGCCAAGTGAGTGGCCTTAGGTGGGCCAGGTGGGGATTGGAGTGTTGTTGGGCTCCTAGGACTATGGCTAGCCTTGTAGGGGGGAGAGGGTCGGGGTGCGTAAACTTTTCTAAGATTGGCCATCATTTCAGCCCAAGAGTCGATGGCCTCTTGCCTTTTGACCTCTCTTAAACCCACTATGTTATGCCACTCATCTCTAGCTTGGCGTGAGAGCAAGCTCTTGGCAAAATTGATTTGCATTGGCCCAGACATGGTAAATCTCTCAAAATGTTTATCTATGGAGTTCTCCCACTCTAGGTATGTGCTAGGGCGGGATCCGTCAAACACAAAGACTTCTAATGGGTCTAAGAGTGACGAGTATGCTAAGTAGGAAGCGGCCATGATGAACAAGTGATAAATGCAATGGCCCTAAGACTAAACTTGGTAGAGACAAGTCTAAAACCTGACTCTGATACCACTTGACGTGACACACCCTATAGCTCTGATACCAATTGACATGACATAACCTAGGGGAAGTGGGCGATGAGCCCAAATGGTCGCCCAGATTGTGAATCCAAGTCAGCAAAGGGTACAAGGTGAAGGATGAGCCCGAAGGCTTCCTCGAGGCTAGAAAGGCCACTTTTGAGACCGGCCTAACTGATCTCTCCGGTGACGTCTTTTGATATACCTCTTTTGCTGCCGAGGACTCACCCTAAGGGGGATACTAAGAGCCTCAGACCGAGACTCGCAAGCAATGCAACAGACTCGGAGAAATTGCACAAGCGGGCTCACCCGCGTAGCACACACTCGGGTCAGTAAACAGATCGGCGATAGTGGAGAGGGTTCGAGGTGGGACCTCGCTGTTCGAGGGTTTGGCCAGCTTGAGGCTGAACCCCTAAGGTCTTGGGATGGCCCACTTCACGGGCGGCCAGCACGCCAAGGGCGTGGGTTGTAGGGTCTCTCTCACAACTCACTCTACGGTGATCGCTCAATTTGATGATAATTCGGGACCGATCACTCTCTCACCACCCAACGGAGCCAAGAAGCAATACAAATTAAGCAAGATAAACCAACAATGAGAGGGGGCCAGAAGCTCACCTGATCATTGTGAATACACCGATCCCCACTGGAGACGGGGGCGAGTAGGGAAGCTTGGGTAAGCACCTGCACGCCATGTCGATGTCGCTTTGACTTGAAAATTAAGATGTACACCACTACGCCATGCACAGGAGGGGGATCGTGGGCTGGGGAACTTAATTTTACATCCAAAACTACGTCCACGCATGGAGGGGTTGTAAGCCGGCCAGGCGGGGTGGGGAACGGAGGTGGCCAGAACCTGACCGATCTTCACACGACGCCAGCTGGACAGCTACCCCTGTTGTCTGCCACCAATGACTTGTCGGGGATAGAACTCCTTAGTGGAATGTCTGGTTTAAATTTTTTTATAATTTTTAATAATATTTTGAGTTATCTTATTTTTTAATTAAAATAAAATAATCTACATTTTAAAATACTCAACCCCCGTAAAGAATACCGACTGACGGAGTGCATCTGGCGTCGGATGTCAGCGTCTTCCAAGAGTCTATGGGCGGCTTCCTGTGTCTCCAAATTTTGGTGGTGTCAGTATGTAGGGACAGAAACAGAAGAGAAGCAAATTAGAACACACCAAGAAACACACGCACACAATAAATCGATCTGACATCACCCCTCTTGTCTCCTTCCTCCACCTCCTCCTACACCACCTGTCCTTCCCAGAAGAAGAAGGAGAAGCGAATTCGAGAGTATCTTATCTATATATGGTGGCTGGCTAGCTAGGCCAAGGCTACGCTCTTTACATGTGCTGCTCCTTGGAAGTTAATTAACAACACACAAGCTAGCGTCGTCTGTCCGGGCACCTCTCGCCGCGCCATGCACGATCAGCTGGGGGCGTTGGAGGCCGCCTTCACCCTTCCCGTGGATCATGATCACAAGGCCACTGCCTTCCGGCCGCTCTCGGCCGCCGCCCCCCACATGAGGGCCTTCCACCTCTCCTGGATCTCCCTCTTCTGGTGCTACTTCTCCACCTTCTCCGCCCCTCCCCTCCTCCCCGTCATCCGCGACGCCCTCTCCCTCACCTCCACAGACGTCGCCAACGCCGGCATCGCCTCCGTCTCCGGGACCATCTTCGCCCGCCTCGCCATGGGCCCCGCCTGCGACCTCCTGGGCCCCCGGGTCTCCCTCGCCGTCTGCTCCCTGCTCACCGCCCCCGCCGTGTTCGCCGCCTCGGCGGTCGCGTCCGCCCCCGGCTTCGTCCTTCTCCGCTTCCTCGCCGGCGTCTCCCTCGCCAACTTCGTCGCCAACCAGTACTGGATGAGCTCCATGTTCGCCCCCGGAGTGGTCGGCGTCGCCAACGGGGTGGCGGCGGGGTGGGCCAACGTGGGCAGCGGCGCCGCCCAGATCCTCATGCCGCTCGTCTACTCCCTCTTCGTCCGCCTCGGCGCCGTCGAGCCCTCCCTCGCCTGGCGCGCCGCCTTCTTCGTCCCGGCCACGATGCAGGTCATGACAGCCATAGCCGTCCTCTTCCTCGGCGAGGACCTCCCCGACGGGGACTTCGCGGAGTTGCGGTGCCTCAAGAGCAAGCTCAAGGAGGGGACCTGGGAGGTCATCTCTCGCGGCGTCGCCAACTACCGGGGCTGGGTGCTGGCGCTCACCTACGGCTTCTGCTACGGCGTGGAGCTGACGATGGAGAACATCATCGCCGAGTACTTCTACGACCGGTTCGATCTCGGGATCGAGGCCGCGGGAATCGTGGCGGCGAGCTTCGGGCTGGCGAACCTGGTGTCCCGGCCGGGCGGCGGGCTGCTGTCGGACGCCGTGGCCGCGAGGTTCGGGATGCGGGGGAGGCTATGGGGGCTGTGGGCGGTGCAGAGCCTGGCCGGCGTGTTCTGCGTCCTCCTCGGGCGGGCCAGCTCTCTCGGCGCCTCCGTCGCCGCGCTCGTCTGCTTCTCCCTGTTCGTGCAGGCGGCGTCCGGCCTCACCTACGGGGTGGTGCCTTTCGTTTCAAGAAGGTTATATTCCTACTGTGGTTGCTCGGTAAATTAATTAATTTGCCAGCGGATCTTTGGAGAACCCCGGCCCGAACCTAGCTGCACGTTGGATCCATGACTAACTAATTAATTAATTAACCATGCGTGCAGGCATAGACCTTAATTACCTTAATTAAAATCTTGGTTCCAGGTCGCTGGGGGTGATCTCGGGGATGACGGGCAGCGGGGGCGCCGCCGGCGCCGTCGTGACGCAGCTGCTCTTCTTCTCCGGCGCGGGGCGGTTGTCGAGGGAGACGGGCATCTCCCTCATGGGGGCCATGATGCTGGTGTGCACGCTGCCGGTGATGCTGCTCCACTTCCCACGGTGGGGTGGGATGTTCTGTGGGCCGGCGACCGATGGGGACGCCGCCGCCGCCGCCGCCGCCGACGAGGACTACTACTACTACGATTACTTCCCTCTGAAGTGAGAGAGAGAGGGAACGATCGATGGACACGAGGAGCATGCATGCTAGCTGCCGGAGGGCCGCGTGCATGCATGGTCGAATTTCTGTGTGGTGGTGGGCACACAGCACACATGAAGAGCGAGAGGGCCGCATGCTGGTCGTTCGTTTGTGAATATTCCAAAATAATGGAACACAGTGACAGGATTCTTACTTCTGTTGGTGGAGGTGGACTTCTGTTGCAGAGGAGGGGTGCGTGTTATTGTGCTACCTGGGCCTAGTTTTCGTTGACCTACTGAAAATCGACAACGAAGAGCTGGGCGCTGCCACAAGGGCCCCGATGAAGATGGCAAGTGGAAGGAAGAACCTGACAAAGAAAGCTGCCCCAGTGACTGTCGCTTGTTTCATCCACCATGTAGAAAGGAGGGATGCCATCCCCGCTGTTGTCAACAAGGGAAGAAGAAATAGCCAGAGGAGCTGGTATGTTACTGCGAGCCGTCGCCTCTCAAATTCTGGGAAGACAGTAATGGTTCGGAGCATCAGGGTGAACCTCAATGGTCGCCCCAGGGATGTCCGGCCGGATAGGGTTGTCCCGGCAGTTCAAACCAACAACAAGTTCCAAGTGCTGGCCACTAGGAGGGCCAATTGGGAAACCGATGAGAGGAAGCCGCTGGCGCCTAAGCCGACAAGGTTTAAGCAGGCTTGGATGCCGAAGAAAATTTAGAGCTGGGCACCAGCTCAGGAGGAAAATGTTGCTGTTATTTGCCCCAGGACCGGTGGTAAAAGATCTGAGAAGAGAGAAGAAAATGTTGCTTTTATCCACCCCAGGATCGGGGGCAGAAGATTTCAGAGGAGAAAAGAAGATGTTTCTACTATCCACCCTGTGGTTGGGAAGAGGAGCTACCAATCCAGGGGTCCAGTCACTGCTGTCGCTCACCTCAGGAAGAGGGGCAAAGATTTCAGAAGAAAGATAAAAGAAGGATGGAGGAGGTTGCCTCTGTTGCTGTTCCAAAGAGACCCAGGGCCTATGCTAGACAGGTCGATGTATTCAGATACCCCAAGTCAGAGTACTTACCTGCTCAAGTCTCGAGGCTGGCTTACCAACCAAAGACTCAAGTGAGACTATTGCCCCGTGCGGAGCTACAAGGGCACAGTCAGGAAGAGATGAACTGGGTGGTTCAGGATTATTTTCATTGCCTAGGGAACTCCTCCCTAGCGCAACAAAGACTATCTCGTGCCTTGGGCACTATGGAGGAAGAAGAAGAAGCTCCAGAAGAAACAATGTTAGGAGTCTCATCCTCTAATTCCAACGACTGTGAAGCCAGCCGCAGGGCCAGATATGAGAAAGATATCCTGCATAGGGAAGAAAAAGAAGAAAGAATGTCTGTATTTGATCGTCTGACATATCCTGGTCAGGTCAAGAGAAGAATTCGCAGGCAGAAAGGGAAAATGTAGATTTTTGCTTGCAATATGGCCGGCGTCGCTGGAAGATATGGTATGTTGCCGAGTCAGCCAGAAGAATTAACTAGACTGGCACACAGGTCGGGCGCAGTCACTAAAAGAAGCCAAGCAGCGAAAGATAAGATAGCAGCTGCTGATCAAGGCAACCTCTCGGCCATCAATGAAGCCCGAAGGATCACCACGATGACAGTAAATGTGGTGACTGCAGAAGAAGAAGATAATTCTCTCGTAGACCCCGCTAAAGGGACTTCGGGAGAGATGCAGATCCCAACAACCCTGGATCCTATGATCCAGATGATGTTTAGAAGATATCAGTAGGAAATTGACTCTCTCAAGAGACAGTTGAATGAGAAAAATGAACATACACCTATTTCTAAGCAGGACGAGCCAGCAAGGTAGACTTCCAGCTCAACGGAGGTGGCCGTCCCAACTATTCCTTATCGGAATGACAAGGGCAAGGCGCTAAGTCAACCTCTCCCACAGTAGGTGGCAGCCCAACCCTCTGCGTCTCAAATGCAGCCTGCCATGCCAGCACCTCAACCAACTCTACATACAATGGTCGTAACAACCCCTTTTTAGCCATCAGTAGGCACATTTCTTTCCGGAGCCGGTAGATCCAGCTGTGGCGAATAAGCTAATGATAGAAAAGATCATCGAGATGAAGCTGTCTGAGAAAGTCAGGGACGATTCTGGTACTTATGATGTCTACAAGGTACCGTACCCTGCGCATTATGCTACCAAGAGACTACCACCTGACACCAGCAAGCCGCCAAAGTTTGAAAAGTTCAATGGCCAAGGCTCTCCCAAGGAGCATATAGCCTATTACACTACAATCATGGGCAACCTGGTGGCCGATGAAGCATACCTGTTGAAGTTCTTTGGCTCGTCCCTTATAGGGTTAGCCTTTAGGTGGTACTCCAGTTTGCCAGCTGGGTCAGTAACTGACTGGCCCGACATGCAGCGGAAGTTTCGAGATAGATTTTATGTTACCAAAAGGGAAATTACAATAGCTGAACTGTATGCATCCAGGCAGAGATAGGATGAGACCGCACTGGATTACATAAAGAGATGGAGGAATCTGGCCATGAGATGCAGGCGACCTCCTCATCACCGGCCAAGCGGGGAAGGGGGAGACGACGACTAGGACTCAATGCGGTGCCGGTGACGAATCTGGTTCTGCACAGGAATAGGGTACTATCTGCTACCGTCGGAATTTCTGCAGGAGCTCCCGAACTCCGATGAAGGCGAGACCAGGCCCCTCCACTCCCATGTCTGTGCCCCGTCGTGAAGAGTAGCATGTGTTGTTGCTCCTGGGCGACCTCGAGGTTAATCTGGAGCACCATTGACTTCCCCTCGATGCCCATGTTGATCTGGTGCCGATGCATGTGTGACCCAAGGAGCGCCGACTCGTCGTAGTGGCCCATCGGGTAGCGGAGCCCCTCCTCCCCCATTGTCTACTCCAACTTCTGAGTCCCCCGGAGGTCCCAGGGACTTAGGGTTGTTGTGGTTGAGGTCGGCCCACTGTAGGCTGGACAGCACCTGGTCGAAGAAGTCGTCATGGGAGGAGGCAGTGGAGTCACCAAATTGATGTAGGCCAACGCCCTGGATCTGCTACTGTTGTCGTGCTAGCAGCAACGACTGCATGGAGGACATAGAGGACGACATCCCTTGCATTTCTCCGATGGTTGGATGCATGCCCTTGTTGCAGCGCAGTAGAGATCGACCACCGTGAAAAGTTGTCGGAGTTGTTCACCTCTTGGCATCTTTGGCTAGGTTTTCTTCACTTGCAGACCACCTCCAATTTTGGTAGGCTACTTCTTATTATGGTAGTAGTACGACCGTAGGGAGGTCCTCCCCGTGTGCGAAGCACAGAAGAAGGCGAGTAGAAGGTAGAGAGATCGAAACCCACAAATCACATAGGACAACGATGGAGGGAAGGAAAAAGAGGTCACAAAATGCTCAGTTGCGACACCACTACTGTCGAGACTACCCGTTTCGGCAACGCCATGGCTGCCGTGAGCGAAGAAGCCTCCTTCCAGATATGTTTGGCCCCTTTCTCGGGGAGAATGGGCAGGGCAATAGTTCCATTTCGATGTGCCCCGAGGAGGGGCGCTTGTGCGAAGTTGGGTCTTTGGATTTTTGATATCCTTCCAATGATCAACCCATCTGTTTGCTGGTTCATGGCGGCGGCACCCTCCTGTTGCCAATAGAGGGGGAGGAGGGAGGGAGGAGGGTTGTCAATGATGTTGTTGATGCTAGAGGGCGGGGGTCGAGGGAGGAGACAATGACCTGAGCGCTTGGTTGGCTGGGCAGTATTGCTAGGTAGATAGAGGGAAGAAGGGAGAAGGAAGGAGCAGGCACGACTCTCATGCGTGCACTGACGCAAGTCAATTTTGATCTACCAAAACATGTTTCTACGAAATTTAAAAGATATGGGTGCCCCCACTCTCGGGCGAGATGCCCTCTTCTTTCTGATCTTTGCTGGGATTTACTGCCATCCCTATTGTTCTTTTGCGAGAACCAAGAAACAAGCTTCATAAGTGCGCCGTGTGCTAGCTTTAGAGGTCTCTTTAGGCAATGCCTGGTATGTAGAGACCATATTGACTCTAGCCCTCCTCAGAGGAGCGGCATGAGGCTGCGGAGGGTTGACCTTGTATTCCCCCAAGTCGATCTCGGCCTTCTTCACCATGCCTTCAATAATATCCTCAAAGACATAGCAATCTTCAATTGGGTGCCCCCGCATCTGGTGATTGGGGTAGAATCTCGAACTGTCTTTCTTTTTAGGTCTTGCGACCTCTTTGGCTCAGGCAGGCTGACCATGTCATACTAGGTTACCCAGTCGAATAGAGCTCTAGTCTTCTCCTTCGGGAAGGAGTAAGCCTTCTTCATTTTGTCCTATAATGAGGGACCCTCCTTGCCATCTGTGGCTTTAGCAGGCTGTGGGGCGACCGCCTTCTTGCCTTTATCCTTCAATTCTTCAAACACCTTGACATGAAGGGTGTTGGCTTCTTTAGGCGTCTGGCACCATTCTATTGCCTTGCCTTTCTGTGTCGTGGCGGCAGCTGATGTAGGGGCAGGCCTGGCCAAGAAGGCTTCCACCTTGGCCACAACATTGTTTAGTCAGTCGAAAGACCGGATCTCCATCCCAATCATCTTTTCCAGAACCTCTCTCCTGAGGTTCTGCTTGCATATCTGTACAACGTCCTCCTGATGTGGGGGCCGCTTGCATCTCATTCCGAGGTTTCTCCACCTCTTAATATAGTCAAGAGCTATCTCATCTGGCCACTGCCTGGTTGCATATAATTCAGCCATGGTGACTTCTCTTTCAGTTACATGAAACCGTTCTCTGAACTTCTTCTGCATATCTGCCCAGTCACTAATCGACCCTGCTGGCAGGCTAGAGTACCATTCAAAAATCAACTTGACTCACTCAAGACTAGAATCAAATGCACAGTGTGCAAGTCAATTTATCACTAGATGTAAAATCATACCATCATGAGCGAGCCTAAGCATACATCTAGCGGAACAGAATAGACAATCCAACCATAGTGCACAAGTGACTTTTAGGTGGCTCAGTCCTCTAGACCTACGTCCACCCCACACTCAAACCAAAGTGTGGCTTACTGCTGCGCCTCACAGCTTGCGTCCGCTGGGCACCACAGTTTGCCTACAAATCGTTGAGCACCACAGCTTGCTGTCTGAGGAATCCACCTCGCCCACTGAGCCTCACAGCTTGCTGTCTGAGGAATCCACCTCGTCCGCTGAGCCTCACAGCTTGCTGTCCAGAGAAATAAATTCTCTGCAACCGCTGAGCAACACATCTTACTGTCCGAGGTATCCACCTCGCCCGCTGACAAATAGCTTGAAAGGAAAGTAAAAATATGAAACAGAAGATGGGAAAGACACAGCGACTAAAAGCTACAAATTGAAGCACAACTATGGCTCACAAGGAGCTAACAGGCCTAGATTTGATCCACGGTTCAGTAGAGACTGATCTTTAGGCTTCTCCTTCCTCTCTTCAATCTCTCTCTTCTTCTCTTTGCTGTTCTCTCTCTTTTTCTCTCAGACTCTCTTCTTTTCTTTGCTCAGCTCTTCTTCTGCTCTCTCTTCTCTTTCCTCGTTCTCACGAAGCCTCTTTTTCTTCTGCTCTGCTCTCTGTTAATTCTATTTTTCTTCTTCTGGAGAGATATCTCTTCTTGAATTGCAGAAGGATCCTTTTTATATACCTCCTTTAGTCTGGGACCTACGAGCTCACGCCCTAGACGTGTGGAGGGAATACTCCCGTCAAAAAGCTTCAAGAAAATCTTAGCCACGTGACATTCCTTTGTCAAGGACGGTCTACCTTGGATCACGTGCCCTCCTTAGAATTCACGATCACTTGGTCCCAATTGTTGAGCCCCTTGTGCTTTGATGATGTAACGTTTTGATGATAGCAACACATTAGAACGTTTTGATGATAGCAACACATTAGAATGCATGAGTTTATGTCTGTGCTCGTGATGATGTGATAATATCTTGAATGATAGTATTACACTTCTGCTCATCTTCAGTTGACTTATCTGTGGTTGCTGGTTTAGTTCTTTGTATTTTGCCTTGCTTGTTGTATCAAGTCTAAGCATATGCACTAGTTCAGACTGTGCATTCTGTGTTGTCTAAAGGCTCGTGCATAACACACACAGCCTGCATTTTATTTTACTCTATGCATGTTTGTGAGTGCTCAAGTCCGTGCAAGTTTGTGAGTGCTCAAGTCTGTGCCATGTTTGTGAGTGCTCAAGTCCGTGCAAGTTTGTGAGTGCTCAAGTCCGTGCACATTGTCCACATTTCTTCAAGTCTGTGCATGTTGTTTGATTCAAGTCAGTGCACAATGTGCCGATCCTTTCCAAGCCTGTGCACGTTGTTTGCATCTCACAAGTTTGTGCAAATTATGCTTGTTTGCCTGGTTGTTTCATCCATCATTCATACACTAAGTCCATGCAGACTGTGCCCTTGTAAGCTTCAAAGTCCGTGTAGATTTCATTTGCATGTTTCAATGTCCGTGCACATGTTGCTTACTCCTTTACAAACTCTGTGCATATGTCTAAAGTCTGTGCAAGTCTGAGTCCATGCACCTTTTGTTGACTCCGTGCATGTCTTAGCATACACGGACTTCGTTTGGCTTCTATCTGTGCACGATTATTCTTCCAAGTCCGTGCACACTCTGTCTAAGTCCGTGCACGTCTTGAACAAGTCTGTGCACACTCTTTCTCTATCCATGCACGATGTTCTTCCAAGTCCGTGCACACTCCATCTAAGTCCGTGCACATCTTGAACAAGTCTGTGCACACTCTTTCTAAGTCCATGCACGTCTTAAACAGGTCCGTGGAGTTTTTGTCTAACATAAGTCCATGCACGTTTCTTCAACAAGTCTGTGCATGTTTTGTATCAACCCCAGGAAACTGGGTCCATGCATAAACCTTAAGTCTGTGCATACTTAGTATGGGCCTTATGAAGTCCGTGCATGTTTATCCAAGGCCCGTGCACTTTCTGTCTATTCCAAGTCTGAGCATCGTTAAGTCCTTGCACTTTTCTTCCTTGGACCAAAACGAAGTCTGTGCACGTTTAAGTCATGTCCGTGCACACTTAAGTGCGTGCACTTTTTATCAAGCCCGCGCATATGTCTGAGTCCATGCACGTTTCTTCACCAAGTCCATGCATCAAAGAGTCCGTGCACATTTGTACTTCGCTGCGTAGAATAAGTAGATTTGATTTTCTTTTGAATAACGGATGTAAATATGACTTTTGGGTAGCAATATGTAATACCCTATATACGATGTAACTTATGAGTGTTTACCTTATGGAAATGACATGATTTTATCTTTTGGAATATGTGATGGTTTGGCATTTAAGCGTCTTGTAAATATTTCACCTCACAACACTTCCGTCCATCCGCTGTGACATCCCCGGACACGATACGGGATCGCGGGAAGGGGGCGCCACATGGAGAGGAAGGGGGCGCCACATGGAGAACTTGCTCTTTCAACGTCATGAATCTCAGGTAGGTTCTTGGGATGAGATGAAGGAAAGGCTTAGGCATAAGTACCTACCTATCACGTATCATCAGCGTCTTATTGATAGGTGGCAGAGTCTTACCCAAGGAGACCGATCCTTGTCTGACTACATCACGGAGTTTGATGAGTACTTTTTATGATGTGGCATTACGGAAGAGAGCACCATGCCTGTCTCGCACTTCCGTCGTGGCTTGCAGCCCCACTATCAATACGAACTATTTCACCGTAATGTCACCACCTTCGAAAACACATACCATGTCGCTCTCGAGTTGGAGCAGTTCGAGGCGGAGTTCACCCTCGTCCAGTGTCCGTGGATCACTTATCAGCGTGGGGCCGACCCTCGTACCATGCCTACCTCCTATAGTCGGTTTCCGGTGGCCCGTCCCCTAGAACCCCCTCGGCAGGACCCCACCGCTGCTCCTAGGCCCCGCACTTTCCCTCCATGGGATCCTCCCCCTCGTCCGCAGGCACCCGTCCCTGCCCCTCGACCTTATCAGCCCGCCGTACCGACTTGGCCTCTTATTCCCACCCCCCCAGTCCATCGAGAGGACAAGGGGCCTATGATTGGTGGAACATCTCAGGGCACTGGGACACGAGTCCGTTGCTACACTTGTGGTGGAGTTGGCCACTTTGCCAGCAACTGTCCCACCCGGGGAACACTTGTTATTGCCGACACACCGGCCCGTGACCCCACCCCCGAGTTGGTGCCAGTCAGTTATGAGCCGGACCAAGAATTGGCCGAGGAGTTCTTTGATGAGTTATTGGAGGGCGAGCCGGTTGACGTCCCTGGTACCTCGTATCAGGAGGACGTACATTTGGGTGTAGTCAGGTGCATCCTGACCCAGCCACAGGTGAGTGATGACTGGCGTCATACCACCATCTTCCACACATTTTATAGGTTGGAAGGGAAAGTCTGCAAGGTGATCATAGATAGTGGGAGCTGCATCAACGCTATCTCCACTGGCATGGTCAAGCGCCTTGGTTTGACACCCGTGGATCATCTTGCACCCTATAGAGTTTCGTGGGTGGATTCCACTTCCATCCCAGTCTGACTACGGTGTCTGGTGCCACTGTAGTTCCAGGCATACCACGATGCGATATGGTGTGATGTACTACCTATGGAGGTGGGTAGTATCATCCTTGGTAGGCCTTGGATCTTTGACCGAGATGCCACCTTTCATGGTAGGTCGAACACTTGCACCTTCGACCATGGTGGCCATAGGATTACCCTCCACCCAGTCCAGCCGAAGGACCCATCTATCCAATGACCAGCTGGCCCCAGCACTACGACCTCTCCTAGTCAGGGGCAAGCCGGTCCACCCACTTTCTCCTCGGCATGGGCTATCACCTCTTCGACTACTCCAAGCATAGTGGATCCTCCACCCAGGAGGTTGATGATAATTAGTCTGAGAGAGATGGAGCAGGAGGTGACCGGGGGTAACCCCATTCTACCTGTTGTTGTCCGGGGTGTAGAGGATGTCGCCCTTTGGCCCGAGGATGAGCATCCCCTAAAAATAGTCACAATATTGCAGGAGTTTTCGGATATCTTCCCAGAAGACCTCCCTGGAGGCCTTCCACCTATGAGGGACATCCAACATGAGATCGACCTCGTCCCGGGCTCATCTTTGCCCAACCTCCCCCATTATAGGATGAGTCCCACGGACCACGCCGAGCTTCAGCGGCAGGTCGAAGAGTTGATGAGTCAGGGATCCCTTAGGGACAGCAAGAGCCCTTGCGCCATTCCCGCTCTATTGGCCCCGAAGAAGGATGGCACATGGAGGATGTATGTTGATAGCCGTGCAATCAACAAGATCATGGTAAAGTATCATTTTCCCATTCCCCGATTGGATGATTTGCTTGACATGATGTCGGGAGCCACTATCTTCTCAAAGATAGACCTTCGTAGTGGCTATCACCAGGTGCGGATCAGGCCTGGAGATGAATGGAAGACGGCATTCAAGACCAAAGATGGTCTCCTGGCATTATCTAATTTTCAAAAGGAAACGAAATAAGAATTTTCTCGTGGAAACGTCCTGTTCCAGGGCGTGTCTTGCAGCTAACGTCTCTCTCAGAGGCGTGTTTTAATATTTTCCAAAAAAAGGAAACGTTTTATTTCCTAAAATCACTCCAGGAATTAACGCCTTGGCTGAAGTCGTGTTTAAAGAAACGCCTCTGTGGAGGTCGTTAATTTAAGAATTGACGCCCTGTTCGAAGGCGTGTGTTACTTTTAAGAAACGCCTTGTCTAACGCCGTGTTTTAAGAAATGCCCATGGTGGAGGTCGTTAATTCAAGAATTGACGCCCTGTTTGAAGGCGTGTTTACTTTCAGAGTCCTGAGAATTCCTGCCTTTCCTCGAGGATTATTACCTCTGTTGAGACTCTTTTTCTTAATCCTCTCCCGAATTCCTGCCTTTCCTCGAGGATTATTTCCTCCGTTGGACTCTTTCTATTCTTATCTCTCCCCACGTTGGACTCTTTCCATTCTTATCCTCTTTGAATCCTATTAATAGGGTTTATGGCTCTGTTATGATTCTTCCTTCGGAACCCCATCCCTCCTGTTTTTATCTTTTCTTGTTTTGTTTTGTTTCTTCACGCAGGGTGCTGCCGGTTTGTTGCAGAAGAAAACCAAAGGCTTCATTTGAAAACAGGCTTCCTCTTCTTCTTTCCCTCTTCCTCGGTTTATCTGTTTATTGTTTTGTTGCATTAGTTAGTGCATGCATCAATTTCTTTTATTCCTAATACTCTCTCAACCACGTTGAAGCTCCAAAACCGTGCAACTCTTGCACACCTTTTTTATCATTTTTTTAAGCATCATATTCATCCTACCTTTTGCATAAAGGGGTTTAAAAGGGCAATGCCCAAAAGGTGTGTTCTATCCCGTGTTTTAATGTTTACATTCATATTATGAATTTGATACTACACCTTGATTTCTAATCCATATGTTTATTGGTGTTTTCTCTCTATTTTGCAAGGGTAATCAAGCTAAGAGGAACTCTCTTCATCGGCCGGCCGGTTAGAAGAGAAAGGAATCACTCACAATCTCCCCGCATCCTATTGAGGTATTTATTTCGCGATCCCTCCATATATTATTGTTTATATCCTTCGAGGCCCTCGCGTCTCTGGCGATCACAATTCCCCATCTTGCACCTCGTGCACATTTATTCTTCATATTTTTTATCATTATATTTTCTTTTATTCTTAAGTAGATTTTTCTACGGATCTACACCTGGTAGGTGACCGAGGGTCTTGTAGGAGAGCCTCCAAGTGCTGGTTTTACTTCATAAGAGTCTCAAGAGTCACCTCTTGAACCTCATTAGCTGGGGGAGCATTATTGATCAGCTCCGCATTGACAGGGGCGGCACGGTCCTCAATGGGAGCTTCCTCCATTCGTGTCGATGCCTGAGGCCCAGTAGAAGTGCCAACGTGACCGCCCGGAGCCAGCGACTGAGTCGGGTGACGAGGCCTCCTGAGCTGAGATATGGGCTGGTCCAGATCATCAGGCTGGGTCTCATGCTGGTGTCCGATGGCGTAACACACAAACACCCAGATTGCATCATTAAGGAGCTGGACCGTCCGCTTCTTCTGAGATTGTTTCTTAGGGCGGATGGGTACCCCCAGCCTATCGAAGATGGAGGTATGTTGCAGGGGAGTCCATTGTGGTATTACCCTGAGGAGAACTCAGGGCTAGATGCTGGTGAGGCCTGGGCCAAGCCTATCTTTGCCTTCACCTTCGCGAGCGAGAGGCGTTGGCTAACTGAGCGCCATCAGGCGATGTCATTGTGGCATCGAGTGTGTCTTGCTTGACACTACCTTAGAGTGACCGAAGGGGGTTCCTGAGACATGCCTTTCGAATGGCTTGAGCTTCCTCTGGGGTCACCCAGATCCTTCTCAAGTTAGGTTGCTGGTCTCCCTTGTCACTGCCCTTCCGGTGAGACTTGGGAGTTCGTACATCAGGCGGGCGCGAGTGCCTTCGAGCTGCTATCTGGGCGCCTACCTTTTTGAGTTTCACTTTGTCCTCTAGTGTTTTTTACAGGAGGGTAAAGCGGTTAGCGATGGGGACCGTGGAGATGATCTGCTCCTGGGGTATGATCGATTCACCCCCATCGAGGCGGATTCGCAGATCACCGACAAGGATGGTCTTTCCGGAGTTGCTGGTCACGGCGGTGAATCACTTGCCTTTGCGGCTGTGGCGACGCTTCTTCTGGGGAGCCGAGGAAGACTCTGCTCCAAGGTGGTAGACCAAGAAGACCCGGCCTGTAGTAGCTGGTGGCACAAAATCATCATCCAAAAACACTGGGATCAGCCCCCGAGGCATGAAGTCTGTGGTGGAGACTGGCGGCTAGGTGGCTCAGGTGTAAGCCTTCGCTCGAGTGATAAAAGTGTCATCGACGCTCGAGACGACGCCCTTGCGTCAGCAACCGATATAGCTGGAGGTGCCAGAGCACTAGCAACCCAAGGCTGCGAGTCCGTACCCAATGCTGGGGAGACAAGAGAGTGGGGTGGAGGCCCCACACCCAACGTCGGGGTCACCGCGCCCCGTAAAGGAGGACCTGCGCTGAGAGTTGGCGCCACTAAGGGGTAGGGGACAGAGTCCCATGATGGGGGTGAGAGGCCCGAGCCCCGACGAGGAGAATGTGAGTCGGGAACTGATGTTGAGAGATCCCAGGGTTGTGTGCCCAGTCTGGGTACTGGAGGGTCTCGAGCCAAGTGTTGAAAACCAGGGTCGGACGACGGCTCTTTAGAGGTTCGGGTCGAGAGGCCCGAACGGAGTGCTGGGGAGCCTTGCCCCCGGGTGAAGAGACCCGTGCGGGAGGCTGGCTTGACTGGAGCTCGGGACTGAGCTCTTGAGCAAGGTGCTGGGAGGCCAGGTACCCTAGGGTAAAAACCAATACCGGATACTGGCTTAACTGGAGCTCGGGGCTGGAGGCCAGAGCACGCTGCTACAGTATGGATCGGAACCTAGGGCATAATGCCCGCATTGGGAGCCAGTCAAGACTAGCCCCAGGAGCTGATGTTTGCCCGGGCAGGAGCTGGTCTGAGGCCCTTATGAGGGCTGGTGGTAGGGGAGCCGGGCCTGACTTCCAAGCAAGTCATTGAAGCCGAAAATTGGTGCGACTCGTCCATTGCGTCGACGATCACAGGGACTGAGGGCGACTGCGAGGCAGCCACGAGGACCACACCCAAGAAGTAGGGTGATCCGACGATGGGGGCAAAGTTGTCAAAGGCAATCGACACTGCCAAGGAACCCACCCACGCATGGGTGGCGATGACGATGGGACCATAGGTGACGGCTATCGTGGCTGCTGGGGTACTGGATGGTGCAGAGATGATGGCCGTTAGCGATCGTCGAGTGCAGTCCAACGATTGAAATGCAAACTGGAAGCTGCTAGAAAGTGCGAATAGGTGCTCTCCTCTGCCTCTCCTGTAAGGATAGGAAAAGGGCACCAGGACATCAGGGCTGGCATAGGCTTTCTCTTTAGCAAAAAGAAGGAAGGTGTGAGACATCCCACCGGGCGTGCCATCATTTTGTTCGCGCGCGCCGTCACATTCACGCGCGCAGGGGGGGTGTTCGGTGACCGGACTGAGGGATGGGACAAGGCGATAGGGGAGATGCTGGGTTCTGGGACTTCGGGCATCCCCTCACTATGGTTGTATCCTTCTAAGGGCGACACCATGCACTCGCCATTTACAGAAAGTCGAGGGTGGTCCGAGTGGCACAAGGGGTTTCCCGATTTCGGGGAAACATGGTTGAGGTGCGGGCGTGCCAGTCGATTTCTCGACAATCACCTGGGGAACTAAGGGTTGACCGGGAAGCATCGCCAGGACGTGGCACATGAGCTCGGGAGGTGGGTGACATGTGGATAGAGGGGAGGTTCCACATGGGGGAATGTGTAGGCGATTGTAGGAGATCGTATACTGGGCGTCTTTCCCCACCGACCGTGTAACACCCTCAAATATAACTAAGTTGTACTCTATATCACTGAGGTGCCTTTTGAAGTATCGGCTCAGTTCTTGAAAAGAACTCTGAAGTTAAGCATGCTTAATGGGGAGCAGTATTGGGATGGGTGACTTCCCAAGAAGTCCCCCATTTTGGCGCCGATCACTGTTAGAAAGGGACAAAATCGTGAGGCTGGTTGATCAAAGCGGACAATACCTCGACGGTATAGAGTATGGGATGTGATAGACCGTAAGCAGTTGGTGTTTAGTTACATCGGATTGAATCCAAATACCTTCATTCTGAGCTGAAGAGAGGTCTGTATATATTTGAAGCCATGGGTGGAGAGCAGGGGGCACTTAGCGACTGTGGGTTCGCATTCAATCAAGAGGTGTTTGCTAAGGTTAGAGGGATGGAGTAGTGGAAGAAGACCGTGGCCCAGATGTGGATATGGGGGCATCCATTCAGGGGGGGCTAATATGCTTTAAAAGAGCCACACGGGCTTTACAGGTGGGCCATAGGGGCCAAGGTACAACTGGCGCAAGCCACGGGACATGCCTGACGCAAAGGCCAATCCCTGGGTCAGTGCGTGATAAGATGGACATCCATGTGTTGTACAGAGGCTCTCCTCGAGGCAAGGGCTACGCCCGACCTACTGAGGGAGGACTTGACTAGATGGTTGGTGTATACACGGACTGGTGACTGGGCGAGGTTCGACCATGGCTTGGGTTGAGCAGTCGAGTACGGCCTTGTGACAGTAGGAGATGTGACTTCTTGGCATGTGCGCATGGTGACCACACATAGACATCCCCAAGATGACGGGGTATTTGCCATTGTTATAATGCCATACGTGTGGTGGGAATAGACTTGTGTGTCATGGCCGAACACCGTGTGAGGGGAGTACAAGTGACATACCCTCGGCGTGTGAGAGCCGATTCACAAGTCACCCGCACACACAAATCTCCTTGCTTGTTGCGCCAGTTGCCTTGTGCTTTCCCTTTGATGCTTGATCGTTTGATGCCCCACCCCTTGAGCTTCTAAGGGGTTTTTATAGGGGAAGGTGAGGGGTCATGGAAGGGTTTAGGCGGACTAGCTTGTCCCTTACCTTCCCCGATTCTCAGACACGTCCCTTAACAACACCATGCTACGGACAATGATCCCCAGAATAAAAAAAAAAGAGTCAATCAAAATGGGGTTAAAAATAGAGATATCCTGGCGGACCCAGTCATTTCCCTCCTCCATGAGAAGGCGACTGGGGGTAAAAATTAGCACCAACCCAGCTGAGCTGAAAACCCGAAAGGGCGTCTCAAGCAAAATTGGGTGACGCCTTGGTATGAAAACCCGCAAGGACGTACCGAAAAAAGCCAAAGGGGGTCACCTCTGGCGAAAACCCGTAAGGGCGGCAAAGCTGGTAAAGAGAAAAATAAAAAAAATAGTCTCCCTCTCTGCTCCTCATCGACGAGGGTCGTCGACCGTGACATCCCATCAACGACGACCTCGGCATCACTCCACGATGATGATGACCCCTACACTCTCAAGAGCTGGGCCACCCCAATCCCAGTACCAGTCCTAGTCCCAGCACCGTGGCTTCAACACCTTTACAGGCCAGCCACCCAGTCCCAGTCCCAGCACTGTGGCTTCAACACCTTTACATGCCAGCCACCCAGTCCCAGTCCCAGCACCGTGGCTTCAACGCCTTTACAGGCTAGCCACCTAGTCCCAGTCCCAGCACCGTGGCTTCAACGCCTTTATAGGCCGGCCACCCAGTCCCAGTCCCAGCACCATGGCTTCAACGCCTTTACAGGCTAGCCACCCAATCCCAGTCCCAGTCCCAGTATCATGGCTTCAATGCCTTTACAGGCTAGCCACCTAGTCCCAGTTCCAGCATCGTGGCTTCAACGCCTTTACAGGCCAGCCACCCAGTCCCAGTCCCAGCATCGTGGCTTCAACGCCTTTACAGGCCAGCCATCCAGTCCCAGCCCCAACATAGTGGCTTCAATGCCTTTACAGGCTAGCCACCCATTCCCAGTCTCAGCATCATGGCTTCAACGCATCTACAGGTCAGTCACCCAGTCCCAGTTCCAATATCGTGGCTTCAACGCCTTTACAGGCTAGCCACCCAATCCCAGTACTAGTCACCAGTTCTAACAACATAAAGACAACCAGCATGCAGGCGTCGACCCATAACCGACACATTCCAAAACCAATTTCTGACCCTGGCCTCGTAGGTCACCACATCTTAACGAACCTACGCTAACCCCATACAACATGGGCCCTCCTCTTCGAGGAACTGGCCCCAGCGTCTGGTCTCTGCCCCTACTCTCCCAAGTACCCAGCCCTCAACTCCCTTAATTCAAAACCCAAATCCAGTTCCCCGTTTCAACGCTCGAAAATTAGGTGAACTCGGCTCATTGCCCCCTGTACTAATATGTGGTAGGGAAGAATCAAGCAGACTAACAGTATGTGGTCGCTACTCCCTACATCCAACACTACTTCATGGAACAAGAAGTGGAACAATTCAGCAAATAACATCATCAAAATTCAGAATTTATCGTTGATACTCTGTAAAAGGGAGCCCAAGACATGCCCTTGAGGTAACAAAAGATGTACAGTCTGGATAGCAAAAAAAGAGGGGAAGAAGTGATACAATCACAGCCCAGGCTCGCTCCCCTCAAGCGCCGCCAGGTGAGACTCTATAACAGCCAGCTCTGCCTCCAAGGTCGACGCAAGCTGCACGCTCACCTCGGCCCCTGTCTTGGCAGTCTGTCACTCGGCCCTAGTGAGCTCCACATCTCGCCGTTGCTCCTCTAGGGCCTTTGCCAAGGCCTCCGCCCTACTCTCTGCCTCGCTCAGCCGCACGGCATGGTCCCGAGCAAGTGACATGACCGCATCTGCGCACCTCCTCTGCTCGGTAGTCGCCAATGCTAGCTGAGCCCTCTGCTCCCACACTTCTCGGATGGCCGCTAGCCACCGAGCTCTCTGCTCCTAAGCCTCCAGGAGCCGCAGGTACTCCGCCTAGATGCCAGCCAAGCTAGACATCCAGAGCTCACAAGGGAATCCAAGGCCATGGTAGCCTTGTGCGCAGTCCCTCAGCCACTGCCGAAGCTCCTCCGGAGAAGGCAGGGGATCACCTCCTACGTAGCCCCCGAGCTCGCTAGAGCAGCGCCGCACCCATGCTGGCATCCAGCAGCGGCTCCGGTGGTGAAACAGATGTAGGCCACTTGATCTCAAGCTCTAGGGAGGAGTGACCCCCCCAGCCAGCACATCAGAATAACCTGCACAACCCCACCAAACACAAAATGGATCAGCAACGTTCAGGGCTTCCCTATGACAAGACAAGGTGAAAAACCTGAGAAAGGTCCTAACTCTCACCTGGTGTGGCTCCCGCCGCGCCTGCCAGAACTGGGGGCTGGGACTGGCCAACTACTCCGTGAGGGGATGGTAGCTGAAATGCGGGAGTTGGATGTTGGTGCTGGGTCTGGGTAACTGGCTCATAGAAGTGTGATGACTGGATTGCTGAACTGGCACTAGGACTGGGGCTGAGTGGCTAGCCTATTGAGGTGTTGTAGCCATGATACTAGAATTGGGGGCTGGGACTGGAACTGGGTGGCTAGCCTGTAGACGCGTTGAAGCCACAGTGCTGGGACTAGAGACTGGTACTGAAACTGGGTGGCTGGCCTGTGAAGGCGTTGAAGTCACGTTGCTGGAACTGGCAATTGGTACTGGAGCTGGGCGGCTAGCTTGGGAAGGCGTTGAAGCCACAGGGCTGGAACTGAGGACTGGAGCTTGAGCTGGGTGGCCGGCCTGTGGAGGCTTTGAGGCCACGAGGCTGGGACTGAGGACTGGGGCTGGAGCTGGGTGACCGACCTGTGAAGGGGTTGAGGCCACGAGGCTGGGACTGGAGCTGGGAGACCGGCTTGTGAAGGCGTTGAGACCACGAGGCTGGGACTGAGGACTGGAACTGGAGCTGGGTGACTGGCCTGTGAAGGCATTGGGGCCACGAGGCTGGGACTGGAGGACTAGGTGATGTGACACGATCTTGGACCTAGGCAAGTAAGCACATTTGCAAACCGAACCGGCCGATATTGGCAGCCAACTCACTCAGCGCTCACCCAAACCCATGGGTAACTCAGCGATGCCGAGTGAAGGGTGTGAGGGCCGGTCCCTTGCTGGTAGAGGGCCAGCAAGGCCAGAGGGTCTCCCAAGGCGTTTGAATAGTTCAATCCTAGTGGCCGACCCAGTGCCGAGGGCACGGGTAACACTCACTCCTACGATGGTCTCTCGAAGTCCAGGACTTGCGAGATCGGGCACTCTCTCTCACCGGCCAACATAGCTAAGAGCTAATATTGGAAGAAAAGTACTGTAATAGAGCAAGGGAAAGAGCACGTACTCGACCGATTTGAAGAAATCGGTCGCACTCGGAGACGTGGGCGTGAGGGGAAGCGTGGGGCTTACCTACGTCGCGGTGAGGACGCTTCGACCTATTCAAGCAATTACAACACTACGCCTCACACAAGAGGGGGATCTTATGGTGGGGGTTAAGTGAATTACAACCAAAAGTACCTCCACACAGGGAGGGGCCTTCAGCCGGCCAAGCGGGGAGGGGAAAGACGAAGAATAGAGCTTCACACGATGACGGGGTCGATTCTGTCCCTTCTCTGGAATAGGGTATAGACTATCGATGCAGGAATTCTTACGGATGCTCCCGAACTCCTTTGCCAACAAGACTAGTGCCAAAATTTCGTGGATTGGTCCAGGAGGATGCAGGAATTTTGGCAGGAGCTGGGAAAGTCATCGCCAGTCGCGGTGAAGATGGAATTAGGGACTCTGTTCTCTGGCTCAGGCCTTCTCAGCACTGCAGCATCTGGAAGATGACACCACCATGAACAGTCGCGAACTCCAAATTGTGCACGGTCAGTGGCATTGGAACTGTCAACGAGCTGCCTGCGCGGCGAGACCCACGATGGTCCAGCCGATGTCAGAGCAGACCGCAGGAATCCGAACACTGACAGGGTGTCAGTTCTATCCCAGGGTGGACAGAGCTGCGCACTGTGGGGAGAAAAAGGAGAAGAAATCGATCCGGAGGCCGAACGGAGCTCCACTTCTTGGAGGAGGAGGAAGACACGCATAGGAAGGTCTCAGTCGATTGCCACCTCCAGATCTTTAGATGGGCTGATGTGGCAACTATTGCAATCCGTCTCTGGAAGCTGAATCGGACCCTTCTGCGCAGTTGGAGTAGATCGCCTCTCCCGAACAGTCACGAGCTCAGAACGGGACGAGATGACTGCCGTTGTGAAGTCGACTCGGAGACGCTTCCAGGGATATCTCTTGCATCTTCTGGAACATCCAGATGACATCACAGATTCCTATTTAGTCTTCAGGTTCTCTGGGTGACGAACTGAGCAGTAGGGATAGCCATCCAATCATGATACTAGAAGAATTCTCTAAGCTTAATATCAATATGAACCAGGAAGACAAGATTATTACATTGTCTCACATGGAGATACAAACAGGGTTACTTTCTGAAATACAAGGGCTACAAGATAGTGACCCAGTATTAGTAGAGATCAAAGGTAAAATTAAAGAGGAGCAATGCGATTTCAAGTTAGCATCTGATGGGAGATTGATGTTCAAGGAAAGAACATGTATACCGGATTGTCCCGAACTCAAGAAGAAGATCTTAGAAGAAGCACATAGATCAACTGGGTAGTTTTCCTCGTGCTTCTTTAGCTGTCGTGAAGAGTAAGCTATGACTCTTCCTTGTTGCATTAGGACACAGCCGAGGCCAATGTCAGATGCATAGGTATATACCTCAAATTTATCTCCTTCTATTGGCAAAGCTAAGACCGGTGCAGTAGTTAGGTGATCCTTTAGGGTTTGGAAGTTTCTTTCGTAATCCTCACTCCATTCATAGCGGTTCTCCTTGCGAGTTAATCTTGTGAGTGGTACGGCGATCTTGGAGAAATCCTTGATGAATCGCCTATAATAGCCGGCAAGACTCAAGAAACTTCGGATCTCGCTAGCGTTGGTCGGCCTTTCCCAATTTCGTACCGCTTCAACCTTTGCTGGGTCAACGGATAAGCCATCACTTGAAATTACATGCCCAAAGAAGGATACTTCTTCTAGCCAGAATTCACATTTGCTAATCTTGGCATACAATTGATTTTTTCTCAATATCTGTAATGCCATCCTCAAATGCTCCTCATGCTCTTCCTTGGTCTTTGAATATATTAATATATCATCAATGAATACTACCACAAACTGATCAAGGTGAGGACTGAATATACTATTCATTAACTGCATAAAGGCTATAGGGGCATTTGTTAGTCCAAAAGGCATAACAACAAATTCATAATGCCCATACCTGCTCTGAAACGTAGTTTTGTGGATGTCCTTGCCCTTGATTCTTGATTGATAATATCCCGATCTGAGATCAATCTTGGAAAAATATTTGGATCCCGATATCTGATCAAATAGCTCATCGATTCTCGACTGTGGATACTTATTCTTGATGGTAAAATGATTTAACTGTCGGTAGTCGATACATAACCTCATGGATCCATCCTTCTTCTTGACAAATAATACGGGTGCTCCCCACGAGGAAGTGCTTGGTCTAATAAACCCTTTCCTAATCAGTTCCATTAACTGCTCCTTCAATTCCTTAAGTTTCGCTGGTGACATTCTATAAGGTGCCTTGGAGACTGGACCCGCACCAGGGATTAGATCGATGGTGAAGGCCACTTCTCTTTCCGGGGGTAATCCAGGTAAATCTTCCGGGAATACATCCGAAAATTCATTCACAACTGGAATGTCTTCCAACTTGGTTTCCTTAGTCTCCTTGAGTGTTACAAAGGCAAGGAACGATATACATCCCTTCCTTATCAACTTGCTAGCTCGAAGAGCTGAAATAAGCGACGTCTTGCGTAGCTTCTTAGGGGGAGTAAAGACTAATTCTGGGAATTCCTTGAATATAACCTTGCTATTCCGGCAATCTACTGTTGCCTGGTATTTAGATAACCAATCGGCTCCTAGGATAACATCATACTCCTTTAAGTCTAGACTTATCAGATTGATGGGGA
Source organism: Amorphophallus titanum (assembly GCA_024336825.1). Taxonomy (NCBI): domain Eukaryota; kingdom Viridiplantae; phylum Streptophyta; class Magnoliopsida; order Alismatales; family Araceae; genus Amorphophallus; species Amorphophallus titanum. The sequence goes on along the minus strand of JANBPO010000598.1, from coordinate 3,057,111 downwards.
GATTCTTTCCCTTCACTAATACTTCACAATCAAGATAATGATGTGTAATAGTTGTTTCTTTGCCAAGGGGTGTTTCAATAACCAGATTTATCCACTCTGGTTCGTTTGGCAGTGGATCAATAAACTTCTTAGAAATAAAGGAATACGATGCTCCAGTATCAAATAGAACATAAGCAGACTTTGAGCAAACGGTTAATGTACCTTCTACTAGTCCGCTTTCACTATCTGGTTCTGCTCCCATTACTGCATGGAGGCGTGCATTCTTTGTCACCAGGCGTTTTCCATCTTCTGGTGATTCCTTCATCATTGGGCAATCTGGGATGCGGTGATCCCGATTCCCGCAACGGAGACAGGCTCCCAATTTTTACCAACATTCTTATGCCTTATGTCCGGCCTTATCGTAGTGTTTGCACACTACATTTGATGGGGTGGTGGTGATGGAGAACGGCCTAGACGTCTTCTTGAGCTTCTTGTCCTATGAAGACTCTCCTCCATAACCTAGTCTCTTCTTATTGGTGAAGCTGGGCTTGTAATCACTGTACCTTGACTTGTTCTTCTCCCATCCACGGATCTTATCAGATAGCTCCGTGGCATCCTCTAATAACTGTGATCGGCACACCATCTTGTAATAGACTTGTATGTCTAGTGGGGCCAACTGGGTAATATGTTGGGGCCTGAGCCCGTTCAAAAACCTCCTTGCCTTCGTCTTCTCGGTGCTAATTAAGTGCTTAGCATACCGAGACAATCTTGCGAACTGTGCCTCATAATCTGCCACTGTAAGAGACCTCTGTTTGACTGTGGCAAATTCTGAGGCCTTCTTCTCCTGTACCATGTCAGAGAAATATTTGTTGTTGAACTGTTCTATAAATTCCTCCCATGTCACTTGCTCCTGGTCTAGAGTGGGTTCAACAGACTCCCACCAGCAGCCACACAATCTTCCCACTCCCAAGAGGGAATCCCTCTCCCCAACACAACCCTTCCCATCCCCAAGGCCCCATCAAACACCCATTCAAACCAAGGGAGAGATATCCCCCCCTCTCCTCTCTCCCCTCCAACCCAAATTCGTAGCTCCCCCTCTCACCACCTGCTAGACCACCTTCCAGCCCCCATTCTCCCCCTCCCACACCTTGGTTTGGCCCCTCTTAGACCCCCTAACAGCCAAGGGCTTCCTCCACACCCATCCACCCCCTTTCCCCTCCCATTTACCTCCTCTTCCCTCCTCCCATCTTCAACCTGCACCTTCAGATCGCAGGCAGCAGAGAACCATTCATTTGAAGAGGCGACTGTGACTTCATCTCGACGTTTCTAAAGCCTAAAGAGGTACCGGTGGAAGTGTCTCTGAGTCATCTTCATAACAGTGACAGTCTCATCCTCATCCGAGCTAGCCGTGAGAGTCATTCTTCCCCGACTGTGCGGAAGAGGTCCGGCCAGCAACTTGAGGCTGTTTGCAAGAGCTGCCACGACCATTTACCTAAAGATCTGGAGGCATGGTTTGGCTGGGATCTTCTACAATGAGTTTTCTTCCATCACCAAGAAGCGGAACTCGATTTGGCCTCCGGAGCAGTGATTTCTCAATTTTCTCTCCCAAGGTGCGATGTTCTGTCCCCTTTTGGACTGAACAGACCAGCTATCACTGTTTGGGCTGCTCCGGTCAACTCTGACATCTGCTGTTGTTCTTGTGGGTCACGTTTTGAAGTAGACGTGACAATGATTCCATCGATTCCAGACACACTCAATTCTGAGTCTGGGAGTGTTCATGGCGGCCTCGACTTCCTACTGCTGTGGCTCTATAGCAGTCAGAACCAGGAAGCAAAGACCCTGTTCGTGGCTCTTCCCCGATCGGCACTGACAACCTTGGAATTTCAGAAAAATCAGCCAAGACCCTGGTCCAATTACGAGAGTTGGCCATTGGTTTCGTCAAAAATCGAGTTCGGGAGTGGTCGTAGCGGCGCCGACAATGTCCACCTGTCCCCCGTTCCAAAAGCATTCGTTGGGGCTTCTTGTTCATCTCTTCCCTTCCCCGCTTGGCCGGCTTACCGCCCCTCCCTGCGTGGAGGTAGTTTTGACTGTAAACAAGTTAACCCCCACTCCAAGACCCCCTCCTGCGTGAGGCGTAGTGTTGTATACTCTTGAGTAGGTTGAAGCTTCATCGTCGCGGCGTGTGGGGAGCCCATGCTTCTTCATTCACCCTCGTCTCCGATCGGGGCTGGTTTCTTCAAACCGGTCGAGTAAGCACTCTTCTCTTGCTCTAATTTAGGTACTTGTCATTCAATTTTAGTTCATAGCTTCGCTGGACAGTGAGAGAGAGCTCGGTCCCATAAGCCCATTATTTTTGAGTGACCACCGTGGGAGAGAGTGTATACCCGTGCCCTCGGCGCCGGGTCGACCCCTTCGAATTGGACTATTTGTACCCCGTGGGAGATCCCTTTGGCCTTGCTGGCCCTCTACGAACAAGGGTCCAGCCCTCTCCTCCTCAACTCGGCATCGTCGAGTTACCCCCGGGCTTGGGTGAGTGTCGGGTGAGTCAGCCGCCAACATCGGCCCGTTTGGTGTGTGACTTGTGCTTGCTTGTGTAGGTCCAACGTTGTTTCACATCAAAGGCTCTCCAGGAACTTTCTTTGATAGCACTGGAGGTGAAGCTAGGAACTCTTTCAACTCGATGAATGCCTTCTGGCACTCACTATCCCAAGCGAAGGTGGCAGATGACAGCTTAGGCCCCCTTACTAGTTTAAAGAAGGGCAGGCATCATTCTGCCACTCGGGATAGAAAGTGGTTGAGTGCAGTAATTCTCCCAGTCAACCACTGAATGTCCTTGATGCAAGTAGGTGGCTCCTTGTCCAGGATGGCCTGGACCTTGTCGGGGTTGGCTTCGATCCCTTGTTGAGTCACCAAGAATCCCACGAACTTCCCAGACTTAACTCCAAAGGCACATTTAGCGGGGTTGAGCTTCATGTTATACCTCTGGAGATTGTTGAAGGTCTCAGCCAGGTCAGTGAAATAGCCTTCGGCCTTGGGTGTCTTGATGAGCATATCGTCAATGTAGGCCTTGACATTTTGCCCGATCTGGTCTTTGAAGATGTGGTTGATTAACCACTGATACATGGCTCCAGCATTCTTCAACTCGAAAGACATTTGGGTGTTATTGTAAGACCCCGTATTTTTAAATTTATTAATTTTTAATTTTTGGACATGAATTCAAAATGAAATTAATTAAGTTTATTATGATTACAATCAGAGGGCCCCTTGGATAAATGAGTAACTAGAGCCCTGTCTCCAATATCAATAAAAAGCTGGTTAATAAAAACTCTGTCAAGCCTAGCTCTTATATATGTGGGGCCAATATGATTATTTGTCCATGTGAAACTAGAACCAGAAAACCCTGCGTCAACAAGACCAGTCGCAGCTGAAAAACCTTGAAAGTCTAGCATTGAAACACTAGGAGGAGGATTTCCACCTAGCTTCTCATCCGGAGACATTACACAATTAAAATCTCCCCCCAATATCCAAGGAATGGATAGACTAAGATTAAAAGCCATAAGTGAATCAAAGAGATCTCTCTGAATATGAAAATTGCAAGAAGCATAAACAAAAGTGAGAGCATAAGCAATTGAGCCATTTTCAAACACACCCACTGACAGGTATTGCGGATGGATTTGTAGCACCTGAATGTCTAAGGTAGGATTATAGAAAAACCATACTTTAGAGTCATCACCACCATTGCCTATAACAGACGGAAGGTTAATTCTTCGAGCAATCCCCTGAGCACGACAGAAACTGATACTCGGCTCTGATATAGCAACCATATGAAGATTGTGCACTTTAATGAGTTGGGCTAAGAATCTAATAGAGGCAGAATTACCAATGCCCCTGATATTCCAAATCAAAAAGGGACTAATCATCATCCGGAAAAGTAGGAAGGTCAGCCGCCAATTCTTTGGCTTTAGCTCTAGTCAACCGGGTATCACAGAATAGAGTCCCAAAAGCCAAATTTTCTGAAATTGGTTGTGAATGAGAGAACTTGGAACCAGATTTCTGACTGTCTTGTTAAAGATGTAATATCTAATCCAGTTCATGGTGCATGGGACTTCATAGCTGATCAACAGGTACGTCGGGAGCTACAGAATTATTCTTTTAAAGATGGTCTGGATATTCCTATATGGACATTTTCACATTCGGGTGCTTTTAGCATCCAAACTACATACAGATACATTAAAAGAAATCCTAGATCCCTAAGTTGCCCTAGCTATAACAAGCTTTTTAGCAGTAAATGTCCCCCTCGTGCAACTTTATTCTGTTGGAAAGTGCTGCGGAAGGCTATACCGATAGATTGTGCAGTTCAAGGGATTGGGGTGAGTATGGCCTCCTGTTGCTCCTGTTGCAGGATGTTGAAAAAAGAGGAGACTATTGACCACTTATTTCTAGAAAGTGAAACAGCTATTTTCTTTTGGAATTATTTTACACCTTTGATGCCTGGTCATGGACTGTGTAGTCAAAACTTCAGAATTTGGCTGGCTCGGTTCATATCTGAAGTTGATATATTATGTCCATCTGGTATGATTGCTATGTTGGTGGTGGTTCTCATTGTTTGGGAAGTGTGGAAAATTAGGTGCATGGCCAGATATGAAGGCGTATTTCCCAATTTTGCCCATATAGCTGATGGTATTGTTCTGGTTATTAAAACTGTGTTGCAATCAATGTTCTTCAAGAAGGGTGCTGGAATGGATGTATGGCAGCGGTTTGGTATTGAAGTTCATTTCAAAAAGCCTATTATCTTAATTGTTAAATGGACTCCTCCAATCACATGCTACTCACTACATGTGGATGGAGCTAGTAAAGGCAATCCTGGTTTGGCTGGAGGTGGTGGTTGTTTTCGCAATTCTAAAGGGCAGATACTATTGGGCTTCTCTTATTTTTACGGTCATGGCACCAATATGACTGCAGAGGGGCGTGCACTAGTGGATGGCTTACGGCTGGCAAAACATCATAAGATCAATCTCTCTATTATATACTCGGACTCATTGGTGTTGGTTGATATGATTAAGACAGGAAAGAAACCCCCATGGCAATTGCTTCCTTGGTGGTCTACCATACAAGAGCTGGTGAATGAATGTGGTTGCCCTTTGATTCATTGTTTCCGGGAGATAAATCAAGTGGCGGATTTTTTTGCTTCCTATGCTACCTTTACTTGTCAAAGCAAGGAATTTATTTCATATGATGAAATGCCGCTGCAGGCGAAAGCTTATGCTTGTGCTGATGCTCTCCTCATCCCCAATATTAGGAGAAAATTTGTATAGGCTGGTTTGCATTCTTGCGACTTCTGTACTGGGGCCCTTTTTGGTTGGAGTCTTCTATAGATGAATACATAGGTGGGGGTGGTTGGTGATGCTTTTATACTTGTTTCTTAGGCTTTGCCTGTTGGTTTTTGTAAAGGCATTGCCTCCAGTCCTGTACATCTTTTCCATAAAGATATAAATAAAAGACAGCATTTAATGGCTTTGGTGGAGTGAGAACATTCCCATCCTCTGGATTGGGGGCGCCGGTGGCCACGTGCACTGAGGTCTACAACGTCCATTGTGCGTCAAAACTGGGGGGCTGCGTTGGTTCAAAACTGTTGGCTGCACTTGATGAACCACCGGACGGAAGACCATCCACCCGACCAGTTTAATTTTCTCCCCCAAATTTAATTTAATTTAATTAAGAGCCACCATCAACAAAACCCTAATTTGCTATTTTCTCGGGGGAAAAAAATAAAGAAACACAGCGCGCGCGCGCACACACACGTTGACTTTCTCTTCCACCAGCCCTTCGTATGGAGGTGGGTGGGCACTGGGGAGTCTGGGAACTGGGAAGGAAAAGGTTGGTGTTTTCATCCAGATTCCAGACCACCAAAAAAAGGAATATTTTTTTCTTTCTCTTCTTCCTTTTCCAGTGTCGCCACCAAACCCAGGAAGGCGGGGGCAGATAAAGGGGTGCGGTGGGGGAGCAGAGGGAGGAGAACCTACCCACCCGCCTTCCCTCCGATCTCCCTCCGCGCTGTTCGGGAGGCATGGAGTGTTTGCAGGCGCACAGCGTCGAGATTCTGGCCATCGCCGTGGCCGTTGTGGCCGTCGGCGCCGGCGCTGCTTACCTCTACCTTAGCAAGAAGCCCAAGGGTATGGCGATCTCCTTTCCCTCTCTGTCTCCCTCTTTCTCTTTCCCGGCTCTATGTGCGCCAGTGAGGTGAATCTGGATGCTTAACGGCTGATGGGTCGCTTGATGCTTTGTGGGTATCGGCTGTCTTGCGTGCTGCGCATTACTGTTCTATGATCTCTCTCTCTCTCTCTCTCTCTCTCTGTGTGTGTGGGTGGTCAAGACGGATGGGTCACTTGCTGCTTTATGTGAATCGGATGATGCAATCATATTTGTCTGCTGGGCATTGCTGTTTTGTGATTTCTCCTTTTTATTGTAAATTCTGAAAATTGGCAGATCGCGCATCTCATTCCTTTGTTAATGCTTATGAAGGAGAAGAAATGAATCGACTTGCATTTCCTCGTTGTCCATTATGTTATTTCTAGATGTTGAAGATGCTTGCATGTGGGCATATCTGAGGTGCTTTACACAAAATCATCACCTTTTCTTTACTAATCTTGTGGTTTAGATTTTATGTGATGGTCTGGTTTTCATATTACATGTGCTTTTGATCCGATGTTCAAAGTTTTCTCTTATATCTATGGGTCTTTTTGTATCAAGGACAAACAGACATGGTACCTTCGATGACCGGCATAAGTGCGGTTTCTTTCTTCTTGTTTATGACCATGCAAACGATAGCCTTTGCTGTCACTAATCAATGATACCGAGCTTTTGATTATGGCAAGAAATGTAACGGTTGCTCAAATGTTAATCAAGTCCTGTGAGAATTGAGAACTTTCATGTCTGACAAGATTCTTCTTTTCAATCGACTTCCATAGTACCATGTGCACCTCTCTGTGAGCCTGTTATATCTTCTGGTCCCAGTGGCTCCTCCTTGCTTGAGCACGTTTTCCTTGGTTCTCTCTATGGTCACTGATCTCTTTACTATAGTTTCGGAAGTAAAGCCATCTGATTTTCTGAATGTGAATTTTACTGACGTCGTTTTCATGATGTTTTGTCTTAAGCATCAAACATTTGTTTATCTACTTCTATCTTTATGTGGCTGCTTCTTGGGGCACTGCTTATGTGAAAAGGTTACCCACAGGTTGCTTGGACCCTGAGAACTTTAGGGGTTTCAAACTTGTGGAGCGAAAACAACTCAGCCATAATGTGGCCAAATTCCGATTTGCTCTTCCGACACCGACTTCTGTTCTGGGCCTCCCAATTGGTCAGCATATCAGCTGCAGGTTAGGTTTGAATATTGCCATACATGGTCTTTCCCCCTGTATAATTGACACTAGACCTTGTTATTGGTGTTAAAACTTCATGACTTGGGTGACAGGGGAGAAGACGGTGTTGGTGAAGAAGTCATTAAACCTTATACTCCAACCACTCTGGATTCTGATGTTGGATACTTTGAGCTTGTTATAAAGGTGTGCAAGGATCACTGTCATTTCATTAGGAATGGTTTTGAGAATTTGATAGAATGGACACTAATTTGTCAAGGAAAAGAATTCCGGACTTGTTGCAAAATATCTTGTTTTAGTAACATTGTTTTTCTTCTGGCATTTAGATGTATCCTCAAGGAAGAATGTCTCATCATTTTCGTGAGATGCGGGTTGGTGATTACTTGTCTGTGAAGGGGCCAAAGGTACTTGGCATTTGTTTTGTGCAGAGAAAATTAATTATTCTTTTGCTTAACCATTACTCTTTAACACTTTCAAAGCGAACACTCCTCGGGGTCGGCATTCTTGAGGGCGAATATTCGAGCGGTGATGCTCGGACCGTTGTCCATGGCCAGCATCTGCTTCTCAAGCGCCAGCGTGCGCTTGGCCTTTCCCTTTTTAACAGCTTCCGAAAATTCTGGATGCGCATCCATCCATTCGTTGATGGTCGAACGAGCGACTCCGATCTCACCAGCAAATGCCGTAAGCGATAGCCCGGTCGCCATGGTGTTGATCACCTCCTGGCAATAAGTAGGTTTGTATTTCGAAGGGCGGCCGCGTTCAGTCATCTCACTTCACCTTCAGCTTGTAGATGCGCCTGCGCACCGCCTGCGGGGTACGGTTGAGCTTTTCGGCCATCTCATAGGCGATCGAATTGATGGACCCGCCGCGCTTCACCCTGACCGATAGCACGCGGATGTCCTTATGCGACCATGGCCTCGTCTGCCTTGCCGCCAGCCCTTCTGCACGGATCAGCCTGCGACGTTCGCGATCTATCGCCTGATATAGCATGTCTGACTCGTCGTTTGTGAGGGCGCGCAGGCGTCCGAGGCTCTCGGCAAACGAGATGATGACCGCATCTGCCGACATGCCCGCTTCGTATTTCATCCCCGCCCCTCTTTGATGATGGTGTCGATCGCCGGCATTCGCTTGTTCGTGAAGGCCGCCTCGAGCATGTCCAGCGCGACATCGCGATTGTAGAACTGGCTGCGCAGCAGGTCGCAAGTTGCGGTGAGACCCGTCGGTAAATGCGTCGCCTTCACGCCTTGCGGGCCGGGGCCGACAACCTGTCCACCCTTCTGGCGCGGTGGCCAAATCTCGAACGAGCATTCCGCTGCCAGCTTCTCTCGCATGGTGTGGGTGCCTTGGGATTCCAAGGGACGTGCATCCATGGGTGATCTCCTATGCTGCGGTGGCGGTGGGATGTTCGGACGCGATCGTGACGCCCATTTCCCTGGCGATCTGCTCAAGCGCTTCTCTGGTCGGCGCGGTTGGCTTGGCGCCATTGTGGCGGGCGACGCTCGAGCGATCTGGCGAGCGGAGACCAAATTCCTCCATGATCGCTCGGGCTTCTTCGCTTGAGCAACGGGTCGCAGGATCGAACGCATCGGCTGCCGCCTCAGCCAGTTCGTGCAGGCGATAGGCGCGCCGGCTGCGCTGGTTCTGCATCGGGTTGCTGAACACGCGAATTTCGGCGGCCGAGCGCGGGAAGAATCGCATTCCAGGCCGATCGGGATCGACGTAGTTGACATAGGCTCTGCAAGCGCGCCGCAGGATGTCGCCCGGCAAATCGGCCAGGTCTGAAAGCAGTTTCTCGAATGACGCGCGAGCTTCTTCCGCGCTTTCCTTGCGGGCCGTCGTGCCAAGCCGCAGCTCTCCGAGGATCGAGCGGCGCTCGTCGTAGCTGGCCGGCGCGTTCGCGGCCTTGTGGGCGGCGGCAAGCCCCCTCAGCTCGGCGGTGTCCTCGGCGCGAACTGCAGGCGGACACCAGACATCCGCGTCAAGCGCTCCCGGATTGATCCAGTCGGGAAGCGAGATCGCCGAAGATGTCGCCAAGGATCGGGTCGCGGAATTCGCCGGAACCATATCCGTTCTGTCGTGGGGGCGGCTTGCCATTGCGGTGATCCTGATCTTGTCGGGGGTCGTAAATTCCGGCCCAGCCTCGGGCCGCAGCGTGTTCGAGTATTCGACCCGGCGGCCATTCGTCGTCGGACCAGCGGACGAGATCCCGGATCAGCTTTTCGTGGGCGGTAGCCGTGTTCGGAAGGCGCTTGCGCTTCCGGTTTTGCAGGAAGTCCGCCCAATGCTGCGGATCGACCCCGGCGGGCATCGGGAACGGGTCGGCCTTACGCGCGGGCGCGATACACACACCCTCGGGATGGGGATTAATTTTTTGGGTCTGGGTCTTTTTATCAAGGGGTAAGGGCGGCGTTACGGAATCGTCACTCGTTACGGTTCGTGACGCTTCGTGACGCTCGGCGATGCGGTCGCGATAACGCTGCTGCCGGCGCGCCCCTGCGGAACGCGTATCTGCCGGCGCAATCTCAGCCTCCATCTCGGCGATTGCGCGCACAAGATCGTCACCAGTCACGCCGGCTGCGATAAGATGCTTCACGGCGACCGCGATGATGCTCATTGTGCCCAGAGCCTTTCACGATCAGGCTTGACCGGCACGACTTCGACGCCGACGAGTTGGCTCAGGCGGAAATACGGGTCCGTCTTCTTGGCTTCGCGCTCATAGGCGAAGCGCTCGCGGCGGATGCGCTCGCGCTCGTTCACGGCAACGTCACCACCACCTGTCCGCCCTTCACTGGAGGATTTTGGCGTGGGCGGGCTCACAACTGGGCTCCCAGTTCTGCACTGCAGTGCAGTCTGAACTGAGATCAGGAAGAGGAGGTGACGTCCGCCCACCAAGATGGACGTTCTGGGGTGCGGCAAAAATTCTGGAGATGGTATTGGATGTGGGGAGGTGGGTCTCAGAACCCCGGGCCGCCTGGATGAGGAATGGGGATCGTCTCTTTGGAGAGTCTTCAGTTCTGTCCCGCGGCGGTACTGTAGCAGCAGTCCGCGCAGCAAAAGTACGTCCAAAGAGAAATTTCAGCCCCGGTCGAGTTTGGAGGCAAGGCCAGTGGGGTTGGCTCGTGGACAGGGAGGGGAACAGAAGTCTAGAAGGGTGCCAGGCGTTTTGAGGACAAGAACGGGGCGAAAACGGCCACCCAAGAAGGCTCTGTCCCAGGGAAGAACAACCCAGGGCGTCCGGGATAGCTCGGAGGGGCTATGAAGGGATCTCCCTCGTCCGGACGAATTTTGAGGCGGGGTTTTCTCCTGTGGGTCGGGATCAGAGAGTAGAAGAAATGTTCAGAAGACCTCAGAGGGATTCGAAGACGGGACGGGGACGTCCCAGGCGGATCTTCAGACGCCCAAATCTGGGGCAGACGTCGGGGCGGGCGCGCGCAGAACAACACCAGCCTTCCACCCTTCTTGCGACGAGGTTCGGGGCTTGATCTCCAGGAGTGGATTGATGCTGGGGAGGTCGCCTCCTTGCTGTGGGGTAGCCGAGATCCTGCACGAAGAATGGGGGGAAGAAGCTAGGGCGTCGCACCCTAGGAGGAAGAAGAAGGTGGAGAGGGAAGATGGGAGGGAGTCACACCCTCAAGGGAGCAAGGGAGAGGGGCGCACCATTCTCCAACAAGGGGGGGTAATTTTCCATCATTTCATTAGTTTTCCTCCAAAAGATTACAGCAATAATATATGGGGAGGGGAAAACCTAATTAGTTTCCTAATAGGTTTACAAGAAAAAGAAAAGCAATTATTCTACCATCAAGACTATCCTTCCAAGGGGGGGGCGCCCAAGACCAAATGGGGAAGGGAGAGGGAGTGGGGGCGGCGCCCATCCCAAGGGGGTTGGCCGCCCTCCTCCTCCTCCTCTAACCCTAATGGATCCCCCTATTGGGTCCTGGTAAGTGGAAAGAGGAAGGAGAGGCCCAGTAAGGGCTATCTCCTAGGCGCCCAGCCCAATTGGGCCCTGAGATGTGAACCAAGGTGGCCCACTAGTCCCTAATCAACCTAATAAACATAAAGTGGTCCAAAATATAGTCCCATTGGCCATAGCTCGGCCTACAAACAATCCCAAAGAATAAAAATCACAAAATGTCCAGCTCAAGAGTAGCTCGAAAGGTCCTCTCCCAGCCAAAGTGATGCCTGCATGTCCCGAGTAGTGCTGCGCGTCCGGTATCGTCTCTCAGCTGTGTCCCGCTGGTCTCGAGCCCTGGTGTCCTCACCATTTACTACAAGGGTGGAGTTCCAAGTCATCGACTCTCGCACCTCGTACAAAGCACTGCTCGGCCATCCTTGGCTGCATGAAAATATGGTGGTGCCCTCCACGCTCCATCAGTGCATCAAATATAGCCTTGAAGGGAAAGAGGAGAAGATATTTACTGACCTACACCCATTTGAAGTGTCTGAGTGTCACTTGGCAGACGCTCATCTATATGCAGAACGGTCCCAAAGGACCTCTGAAGCCAAGAACCCTGTGGGGGCATCAAAAAGCACCTCCGGTGACAACTGGTTCCTACCGCCGCCGCGTGGATATATCAAGCCTAAGGTGGTCTCTCATATTACCGTCACTAGAGACGTGGGCAGGGTAGCACCTCCCGCGATATACCCTGAAGCTAATGAAGTCAAGGTTAATCAGCAATACGACCACATAGGTGTTCTGGAAGGCCTCACTAAGCCAATTCCCGACCTCGATAACCCCACTGTCGAGCCTTTCAAAGCTTGGGAGGTGGCGTAGATAGATGGCCCCAGTAGCTTGTTCTATACAGCTGAAGAGCACCCTACGCGGGAAGATATAGATTATCATCTGCCTGAAGATATAGAGAACCCGTCAGTTCCCATCCAAGGTCTGGCGTTCACGACAAATCAGATGGCTAGGATGTTCCAAAAGCAACACATCCCCTCTGATCAGTCACGCAAGGACAAAGAAGCATTCCAGAAGATGTGGTATCCCGCAAGTCTGGACAAAGAACTGAGACGTGTCTCTCAGCACCCAGGGCTGGGCTTCACCCTTGAAGAATATTATTACAGTGGGTGCTAGGAGGTGGACACCATCTCCACTTTCTATCCTGCTGAAGATGACCCGCTGGGGGCAACCTTTGATGAATACCCAGCAGAAGCTGAATATACTAAACTGGCTTGATCAAGAGACCAAGAAGCAGAGACCATGACCCCTTGCCGATGCTGGGAACAGGTCTATCCTGAAGAAACAACCCTTCAAGCCAGATTTGACACGGCTAGCAGTAGCGAAGTTGAGGATGCTGAAGAAATAGGGATGTCTCTTCCCAGCGGACCTCTGCTGATAATGAACTCAACACCTCTCATGTCAATCGGGGAAGCTTCCGTCGACTCTGATCAAGAGATAAATGCTGCCAAGAAGGAAAAGGCCACCTCAACCGAGGACATGGTGATCCAAGAAGGCAAGACCTCCTCACCTTCTGCTATGAAGCTATAGTGCTGCCTCAGCCCAGGAATATGTGGGGGATGTAGTTGTTGACTCATTCCTTGAAACTACAACGGTAGTGGATTTGCTGGTAGAGCAATTCACACAGCCACTGCTGGCCGGGACAGAGAGCCCTGCCGAAGTCCAAATGAAATCAAATGAAGAGATCGAGGTTCTCGACCTTGAGGATGATATTCCAGATTTTGTCTACCTTCAGCCAGCGCCCCCAAAAATAGAAGACGGAGGCCAAGCTACAGCCGATGAGCTGATAGAAGTCAATCTGGGAAACGAGGACGACCCTAGGCCGACCTTCCTCAGTGCCCAGCTATCTGCTGAAGAACAGAAGCTATACATCCAGCTGCTGCAAGAATACCGGGATTGCTTTGCCTAGACCTACAAGGAGATGCCAGGGCTAAGCCCCGCAGTCTCACAACATGAGCTAGCAATAAGTCCTGAAGCCGAGCCAATGAAGCAACCACCGTGGCGCATGAGACCAGAGCTCATCATGCAGATCTACAAGGAAGTAGACAAGCTTATTGATGTGGGTTTTGTCGAAGAAAACCAATATACCATGTGACTGGCTAATATTATGCCCGTGAAGAAGAAGAATGGACAGATCTGGATATGTGTTGACTTCTGGGACCTGAATAAAGCCTGCCCCAAGGATGACTTTTCGGTACCAATAATGGAAGTCATGATTGACGCTACAACTGGCCATGGGGCCCTATCATTCATGGACAGGTCATCCAGCTACAACCAGATATGGATTGCGGAGCATGACCGGGTCCACACTACCTTCCGGACTCCCAAGGGCATTTATCGCTACAAGAGGATGTCATTCGGACTGAGAAATGTCGGCGCAATTTATCAACGGGCGATGACCAGAATATTTGATGAGTTGCTCTACCACAAGGTCGAGTGCTACATAAATGACCTGGTAGTCAAGACCAGAAAGAAAGAAGACCATCTGCAAGACCTCTGAGTTATTTTTCAGAGGCTAAGACAATATGAATTGAAGATGAACCCTATGAAGTGTGCGTTCAAAGTATCGAACGGGAGATTCTTGGGTTTCATTGTCAGATATCGGGGGATTGAAATAGACCCCGCAAAGATCAAGGCAATTCAAGAGTTACCCTCGCCGAGGAACCTTTCCAAGCTGAGATCTCTACAAGGCCACTTGGCATATATCTGACGGTTTATATCCAATTTGTCAGGGTGATGCCAGCCCTTTCACAAATTAATGATGAAGGATGTTCCCTTTTACACGGATGAAGATTGCTAGATGGCCTTTGACAAGCTCAAGGACTATCTAAAGACTCCTCCAGTGCTGGGCACATCAGTGAAGGGACGGTCGCTGGTGTTGTACATAGCAGTCACATACAACTCCCTGGGGACAATGCTAGTCTAGAATAATGAAGAAGGGAAGGAACAAGCTCTCTACTACCTCAGTCGAAGATTAGTCAGAACTGAGGAAAGATACACCTACATTGAGAAGATCTGTCTGGCACTGGTCTTCGCAGCCAAGAAGCTCTGACACTATATGTTGTCGCATGAAATTAGCCTGATCTCGAAGACAGATCCGCTAAAATATATCATGTCTCAGTCGACACTCAAAGGTCGCCTGGGTAAATGGGCGGTGATCCTTATGGAGTTTGGCATCTCCTACGTGCCGCAAAAGGCCGTCAAGGGCCAAGCTATTGCAGACTTCTTTGCTAAGCATCCAGTGCCAAAAGGCTATCCGCTGGAACCAGAGCTTCCTGAAGATGAAACCCTAGAAGTCAGCCAGGTGCAGCCCTCCCCATGGCAGTTGTACTTTGACGGTGCTTCCAGAATTGACACCTCAGCTACGGGGTCAGCCAGAGTCAGAGCAGGGGCAGGGATAGTCCTGAAATCTCCGGAAGGAGAAGTCATCTACACATCTTGTTCAATAAACAAGCCGTGCACAAACAATGAAGCAGAGTATGAAGTCCTAATAATTGGGTTGCAGATTGCTCTGTCCATGGAGATCTAGATGTTAGAAGCATTCGGAGATTCCATGCTGGTTATAAAGTAGCTAGAAGGAGAGTTCGATGTGCAGAAGCAGGAGCTCCTCCCCTACCACCAGTTGGCACTTCGCTTGATGGCGAGATTCTATTTCATCAAAGTCAAGCATATCAACGGAGGACAGAATGCTCAGGCAAATGCCCTCGCTAAGCTGGCTAGTTCTTTGGCAATCCCGCCAGATACAAACCTGAACATAATAGTAATCAACTGCCGGTAGGTCCCCAGTGTAATAGAGGTTCTGGCCGATGAACAAGAAAATGAAGTGGCAGCTGTGGAAGAGGTTCAACGGCCCGATTGGCGGGAACACCTCCTACGTTGGTTCGACAATTGATTGTACCTTCAGTGGCAAATTGTGTACCCGAAGGTGTAAGAAACCAACGAGAAATTGAATTCAGAGCTGGCTTGTGTTTGCCAGCCAATTCCCATATCACTAGTGCAAACATCCACGTCTTGGTACGACAATTGCAGTAAGAACACCAACTGAGTGGCCGCCGAAAAGGGGATGGCGTTTGAAACCTATCGGGCAACTAGGATAAGAAGTAGCACAAGTTCCGAGCATGCTATCCCGTTCCACCCTCTCAAGTTGACATTGTTCCGCTGGCAAACAAGGATCATCCTCATCCACATCCTCAGGAACAAAGTTCTGAATGAACGGAAACAAGTATTCGTCCAAGGGGAAGTGCTACGGATAATCTCCTGAGCGCTGGTACTTGTAAAGGCCTCCATGCTTGACAATCAAACTCAAGTCAACTACTCCACCTCCTGACTCATCCTGAGGAAGCGGCCATTCGGCAATCACAGTTAGTCTTCGATCAAGAGAAAATAAAGTCTCCTTGGTGAATCTTGGAGGACCCAATGGAGGCATCAATTTCTTTGATATGGTAGGGGACGTCTTTCTGTCCTTGCCTCTGGATCCTCGAGCACGTCTCTCTGGCACGAGACACGTCGATTGTCTACACAATGAAGAAAAAGCCAATTAGTACGAACGTATATGCAAGTAAGCCCGCAAGGCGGACGGGCCGCTGGTCATCGCCTCGGGCTCTGACAGACACCCCGTGAGGGGCATTTGTTGAACCTAAAAAAGTTCATAATTTCAGGTAATTACATTAAAAAAATCAGAAATTAAGAAAACCGATGTTATCGGCATTTCATCGAACACCTTATGAGCGACACAAAGTTATGCACACTCGCTCAACAAAAATCAAACTTTCAGCCTTTAAAACACTCATGAAAAGAAGAAGGGTGAGCATTTGTTTAGGCTCACCATTGGCTTGGAAGGTGACCATAACTTACCCTGGGCACTAGAAGTTGGTGACCACATCCCTTCTTTTATTTATGATCAAACTAGTGAGGGTGAGCATTTGCTTAGGCTTACCATCGGCTTGGAAGGTGACCAAAACTCACCCTGGCCAACTAGAAGGTGGTGACCACACCCCTCTCTTATTTTGACAAGTGGACTCCACCGGGGGAGCTTCCCCCCCACCAATACACATGCACCCACCGGGGGGGTTCCCCCCACCTGCTGTCCACCGGGGGGAGAAGCCCCCCGGGCTTGCTGCCACCGGGGGAGGCCGCCCGGGGTCTGCTCCCACCGGGGGGAGAGGCCCCACCCGCCTGCTCCTCGCAACGGGGGGCCCCACCTGCTGCTGCTGCTGCTCCCACCGGGGGGGAACCCCCCCTGCTGCTGCTATACTCACTGGGGGGGAGGCCCCCCCGGTCTACCTGCTGCTCCCACCGGGGTGGTCCCCCCTCCTGCTGCCTGTCACCGGGGGGAGGCCCCCCGGTCCACCTGCTTACCCACCGGGGGGGGAGGCCCCCCGGTCCCCCTGCTGCTGCCACCAGGGGGGAAGGCGCCCCCTGCCTGCTGCTCCCGCCTGCTGACCACCGGGGGGAAAAGGCCCCCCGGCCTGCACCTGCCACCGGGGGGAGAAGGCCCCCCGGCCTGCTGCACCTGCCACCGGGGGAGAGACCCCTCGTTCTGCTGCACCCACTGGGGGAGAAGCCCCCGGGCCTGCACACCCACCGGGGGGCCGCCTGTTGCTGCGCGCCTTCAGGCCCTCTCGCCTTCCTTCTTGCTACTGCACCATCCGGGGGAGGAAGAATCGGATGAGTAAGAGGCGGGGGAGAGGGAAAGACAGGGGGTTATTACTTCCTCCAAGCTCCGGGAGATCTCTCCTTTAGCCTCCTCCACCTCCTATAAAACCCAAGCCCTCTCCTGAGGGAGAGAGGAGGGAGACTCTCGTAGAAGGTTGAAGCCAAAGCTCAAGCCGAGGTGGAGAGAAGACAAGAAGAACTCCGGGATGAGGAAAAAGAAGAGAAGATGGTGCAGGAACACCTGGAAGCTTTCAAGTCCAAGAAGTTTTGTTATTTCCTAAAGCTCTTGGTGGCTTAAAGATTTCAAGATCTTGTGATCATCAAAGTTGCTGAAATGAAGATGGAGTCATACAAATTTTATAAATAGCCAAAGTCCAAGAAGAACCTTAGGGAATTATGAGAAATACCTTCTGCTGTCCAGAAAATTACAAAAATGTTCCCGATAGTGGAAAAATTACAGAAACGCCCACGAGGGCGAAAAAATTACAGAAATGTCCCCGATGGTGAGAAAATTACATAAATATCCCCGGTAAACGCACAACGTAGTGGTACTGTTCCGGAGTCGGAGAACGTAACGGTTCACTCTGCACAGCGTTCCGAAGGCCCGACCTATAAAAACACGTGAAAACCGCTAAACTCAATCCGGGACCCACAAAACAATCTAAAAATATTCAAAAAAAATCTGAGACATTACACCCCCCTCCTCTCCGCACCCTCCTCTGTAATCGGAATCCAGACTTTTCCAGCAGATGTTTGTTCTTATGCCCTCCTTAAATATTCCCTTGGAACTCAGGTGCAGGATGTTCGTCCCTGGCTGAAGATGATGAACACCGACTGAAGATGAAATTTTGTTGGTTGAGACTCGAGCGGACCGTACCAAATTAGGGAAAACCCAATCCAGCATAAATCATCGGGTAGACCGATCATGAGTAAGGGTTCATCAGCTCGTACCGAGTCGATTTTTCCCTGATCCGGTATGCTATGCCAAAGTCACAACCGACTCACTCGAGTCACATGCTAAGATCATGGCTGCTTCCTCAGTTATGCCAATTAGTATCACGTTATGTCAATTAGCATCGCATGATGAAAGCACGCCTCATAAAGGAGGGGCAGTATGATGTGCACCTCCCCAACTCCAAGTGTAATGCCCAGTTATGCATGTTTGGAGTCAGTGTCCCACCGTGATCGCCAGTTTACTGTAGGCGCCAGAAAGGATGTGGGTGCGAATCAAGCGTGGGTGGTCGTGCCTCCTGCTCTGCTGTTATTGTTGCTGTAGCCTACAGTGCACAAGTTAGAAATAAGAAAAGGGTGTGATCGCTAGAGACCTATACCTGTGCCTCATAGGAATGATGATCGTGAATGCCTTAGGAACGGGAGATGTGGGTTCTTCCTATCCTCACGCTCGGCTGGCCAAGAACGGGGATCTCTAGTACCGGGACATGTAGAAGAAAATAGATCATTAGACTATGGACATGTAGTATGTGCTCAGAAAAGTAAAGAAATTATGCAAATGGGGTCTCTCGTACCGGGAAGGGGGGTAGGAAGGGGGATGGCTGACACTTTCGTCCCTCCACCTTCCCTATGTTTTGGGCTGGAAAACCTCTTTAAAAGTAGGATCTATGGAGATCTAGTATGTGTGTATGCAGTAAAATAGAAAGAAACATAGCAATATAGAGAACAAGGGAAAGAAGGATGGGTTTGTCTGACAAACAACAGGAGGTAGCCAACCATGTGGCCGCTCAGAAGAGGTGGGCGGCCATGTCGATGGCCACCCCCTAGAACTGGAACTCTCTGGTCACGGAGCTCTTCGACATGGGATTCTGGTACTAGGGGAATGTCGGGGAAGGCACTCTCATGCTCACAGCTCTCCCTTGGCTCTAAACTGTCCGCCTCTCCTCCTCCCTAAAAAATGTCCAACCCCCTCACTCTCCCTATCTCCCTAAGAGACGGCTCGGAGTGGAGTTTGTATGTGGGGAGTTTCCCTAGATTACGTGTGTGCTTTGACCCATTCAGAGGTGAGATTACATGGGCCTCAACCCCTCAAGTGGGTATGGTTGCAAAGGACGTGTCCAGAGTGGGGGGAAACGTGGGATTAACTACGGTTATCAAGAGGTGGCCAAGTCGAGCCCCGTTCAAAGGGAGCTAGGCGGCCAGGAGTCTGGCCGTTCAAGGGGCTAGGTGGCTAGGTCGATTACCTTCCAGGTGGATGAGGGCGGCCAGACCTTTGGCCTTCTAGTGTGGTAGGCAGCCAACCCAGTGGCCTTCTAGGAACTGAGGGCGGCTAACAGAATGGTCGTTCAAAGGGGCTGGGTGGCCAGCAGTCTGGCGACCTTGGATTCTCGGTGGCCAGTACCCTGGCCGCCTAGAGAACAGTGTAGAGAATGTATATAATACTTTAAGAAATTTGCCTTGGGAGCTTACATCCTCGAACCCCCGACCTTACTGGCAGGGGGGTGTTGACCCCCTGCAACTCCCCGCCAACTTACCGTGAAGTTGGATCTGCGAAGGGATAGGGTGGAGCCTACCTAAACAAGGGTGAGGCCCCACACTTCCAATCAATCAAGAGAAAGAGTGTCACTTCTATAATGGCTAGACAAGGTCCATGGGAAGTCTGAAATTAGGAATCTACAAATGCCCCTCCGGAATGCCCATTTTACAAGGGAGCCCAACAGACTGATAAACGGGTCTTTCGGTAAAGAAATAAGCCTAATTAGGACATCCCGCTCATTGAGATTCTTGAGCAGAGATTGAGCTTCACATATGAACTGATAAGCATAATGTGACAAGAGAGGTCATTCAAAAGGAGAGGAAGGAAAATTAATCTAAGAGGGCTTATATGGTGCAGTGATTCTTCCTCGAGGTTCGAGGGCGTTGCATGAAGGTTCTTAGTTGCCAGCTCGTCGGGCCGAGTGTTCACTTGGCATGTGGTACGTTTTACTCTTTTAGACTCTACTTTTATTGGACTGGACTCTGTTATAGTTAGTTACTTATTTCTGTTAATTGTTGAATTGTCCTACTTTATTTTCTATTTCTGTGTACACCACACCTATCTTTTTAGGCCTTCTAAGCCCTCCAGCTCATGGGCGGCGGGCCTGGATTCGAATGGTATCAGGTCTTCCCGGTATCCAGATCTTGGGTCGTTACAGTTGGTATCAGAGCTATAGTTGTGGAAGTACATGGGAATTCGAGATATTACAGTGATCAGAGTCCGTAAAGTCCAGTACAGTCGGTAGCTAGCATAGGGTTTTCGTGCTTATTTTTTGCTTGGTTTCTCACGTGAGAGCATGAGTGCATGGCGTTGGTGCTGTGAAGGTGGTTGCTGTCGTCATCGGAGTGTCAGCGTGGGGTCTAAGGATCGAGGTCGAGAGCTTTCTCCCACATCGATGGTGGCCTCGGATGTGCTACGTGGGGCAGAGGTTGTCGGCAGGTGCATTGCTGCGGTGCTGCATTCGAGGAATTACAGCGAGGTCAAGTGGCTGGTGAGGATTGCCCGTAGGTAAGTGGCCGTGAGTGTGCTCTATAGGAGCTGTTATTGGTTTTGGCCGTCCTAGTTCAAGATTTATCTAGTCCCTATGGCATTGAGATCGTGGTTCGAGGTGGCAGAGCGGGCGCTCTGGTCGAGATGTGCTCAGATGAGCGGATGATCTTCTTGGATTGGGCTGTGGTCGTCCTGGATTTGGTTCGAGATCGTGTGGCAATGGCAGATTCGGAACTCGAGGATGAGCGTTAGTGGGTGCCGATTATGGTTCATGTTGTGGCTCTTGGCATGATGGTCCGTGCGGTGGCAACTCGAGGATGGGTTGGTGTTATCACGGATAGATTCGAGAGAATGATGCCTGATGGCTAGAGATGTTGTGGCCGTCGAGCCTGGCGTTTTGGTGGATTCTCATCACTCCTTGGTAAGCGTTTGGCGTGTTATTGGTTTCGAGGTCAGAGGTGGGCATAAGAGAGGAGCGTGTTGTAGTGGCTAGCTTAACTGCTGTGGCTAGTGTGTGGCTATTTGTGAGAAGCGTTGTCCATCCCCTGATGTGTAAGGTGTGTTGGCACTGCTCCGGAAGGATGAGTGCCAGTTGGGTAGTGTTTGCGAGAACTTGTGGCTAGCGTTGTGTTTTTTAAGGTGTCGTGAATCAGAGCTTGCAGAGTTGCAGAGGATGTGTTGAGCGTCAGGGGATTGATTCCTCGGTGTGAGATTGTCTCAAGTTGCATGAGATGTGTTGTTGCCGTGCCGTTGCTGGAGGCCTTGTGATTAGTGGCACTGGCTGGATTGAGAATTGGGGAAATATGTTGGCGAGTGCGGCGCATGAGTACCCTGTTCTTGTGTTGGAAGCTGTGTCCGCAGATGAGGCTGTGTTTTGGAGAAGTGATCTCTTAGAGATTATGGGTCCCAGTTGGTAGCTGTGAGCGGCTGGTAATGCTAGCTGTGTGATCGGCTGCGGCAGGGTTTGTGTTATCAAGAGGTCAGATGAGCCCGGAGGTTTTAGAATGATGTGGGAGAGGACTCAGCGGTGGTGAGATGTGTATTGTCTGGGGACCCATGTGCTTTGGTCGTGGTGCTATCGACCAGCTTACTGTGGTAGCAGGTTGTGTCCCGTGGCTCTGTGGTAAGAGCGGAACCGGGAGTGACAGGTGTCCTTTTGGATCATTTTGAGGTGAAAGATTTGATGAGACAGGATGAAGGACGCTGCTTGTGTGCGGAGGTCTCTGATAAGACGTTGGCATTGGATGGTGATCCCTGGTCTGTGATCAGTAAGGGAGGATTTCCCGTAAGTCTAAGTCCAGTGATGTTAGGATCGAGGATTGTGGAATCCCATCATTTAGTTTTGTCATGCTCCCCTGAGAGGGTAGAGTTGGCGTGAGGCTCGAGATCGGTTGCAGTGTCCGAGCAAGGTTTGGCTCGAGATGTGGTATTGGTCTGTGGAAGGGTTAACAGATGGCTTGTCGTGATTTGGAGCGTGCCTGTTGGGCCGGTGAGAGTTTTTCGTTGACGAGTGTCTGGTGACTAGTGGATGATCTTTCACAAACAGAAGATGCTGGTTGTAGCGGTTCGGGAATGGCGAGAGCCATATGCGAGCGAGGCCTTGGGTGGCCGATTCTGAGATGTGCCTTTTCCCAGATTGGATCTGGGGTTTGCTAGAAGTTTATCAACTAAATAGTTTTTAAAATTTGAAGTGATAATAAAAAAAGAGAACGGGCTAGCCCGCTGGCCGAACTCAAAGCCCGAGCCCGACTCGCGGGCCTAGTCGGGCCAGGCTTTTAGGCCCAACTAAAAGCCTGCGGGCCGAAAAAGACCTTGCGGCCTAGCCCGAAATCATGGGCCTATTGGGCAAGGCCCGCGGGCCTGTCAGGCCAGGCCCGTGGGCCTGTCGGGTCGGCCCGGCCCATTGACAGCCCTAACTGTGCGCATGCAATTTCTTTACGGCTCCTAGGGGAAACCGCTTAGGTCGCAGATAGACCATGACATAGTCCCCAAAATTGAACTCTGGACATCGCTTGTGAATATCATCAAATTCTTTATATCTAGCATTATTCTTTCTGATTTTTTCTCGGATCTCTTCATGCAATGTATGAAAGTGATGTAAATGCAGATGCAAAATCTGACACTCTAGATGCATGGGAAGACATGGGTCAGAGATCTACAGGCTGTCTAGGTTTGAATCCATGTACGACCTCGAATGGACTGAGACCCGTGGTTCTGTTGACAAATGAGTTGCATGCAAATTCAGCTGTGGGCAGGATCATCCCAATTTCGGAGGTTCTCCCCAACAAGACACCTAAGGAAATTCCTCAAACTCCGATTAACCACCTCAGTTTGCCCATCTGTTTGAGGGTGAAAGAAAGTAGAGAATTGAAACTTTGTCCCCAATTTGTGCCACAGGTTTTTCTAAAAGTAGTTTGTAAACTTCACATCCTTGTCGTTCACCATTGTCTTAGGCAGCACGTGGGGCTTGACCACATTGTCAAAGTAGAGTATGGCCACTCGAGGCGCATCGGAGGTTTTAAAACAAGGAATGAAATGCGCCATCTTCGAGAAATAGTCAATTGCCACCAAATCGAGTCATGCCTCTTCATGCTTTTAAACAAGCACAACACAAAACCCAAGTTGACGTCTTGCCAAGGACAGTTGGGAACAAGGAGAGGCATGTACTGACCTAAAGTTTGCTTCCCTTGCCTGGTCAACTGACATGTGCGACATTGCCCCACAGTCTTGGCAACGTCCCTTTTCAGACTGGGCCAATAGAACTTGTGTTCAACAACTTTGATGGTCTTGTTTTGGTCGACAACGTGCAATTCCCAAATAATGAAGTCTCTTACAAACATGCGGGGAATGAACAGTTTGTTGTGCCTAAATAAAAATCCATCTTAGATGAGGAATCCTTCAATCTCGTACTCCTGCCCATCTCTAAGTCTGACAAAAGTTTCCCCAAAGTCGGGACACGCCTCATAATCTTCCTTCATCCGGTCAAAGCCGATCACTTTTGCACTCATATTCAAGAATGTTCAGCCTCCGTCATCGGCTGCCTTGTTTTCAACACCTATCTTGTGCTTGAGGACATAAGTGTATTTTTGGAGGAACTCAACCCGTCAAGCATGTCATGAGTTTAGTTTCTTTTTGGAGTTGATGTACCTCAAGGCCTCATGATCCAGATAGATGACAAATTCTTGAGGTAACAAATAGTGTCACAAATGCCGCAAAGACTGAATGACGGCGTAGAATTCTTTGCCATTAGTGGAGTAGCGCAGGTGTATGTCATTCAGCTTCTCACAGAAGTAGACAGTCGCGTGACCTTCCTGACTAAGAACACCACCAATGGCAAGTCCCGAAGTGTTACAAGCCACCTCAAAGACTTTGGAAAAATCAGGCAAACACATGACAAGGGCCTCACTCATCTTGGTCTTGATCTCCTTAAAGGCCCTAGTGGCTGTAACGGTCCACTCAAACTCTCCTTTCTTCATATAGTCGGTTATCAGTGCCATGATCTCACTGAAACCCTTAATGAATCAACGGCAGAAAGTGGGTAACCCATGAAAGCTACGGGCATCCCTGATGTTATGTGGCAAAGGCCACTCCTTAATGACTCTCACCTTCTCGGGATCTGCCGAGAGTCCCTCAGTAGAGACTACGAATCCAAGGAAACTGACATGGTCAGTACAAAAGGCACACTTCTTTGGGTTGGCATAAGATTTCTCATTCTGAAGTGTGGTGAAGACTTGGCGAAGGTGGTCTAGGTGTAGCTTCTAGCTCCGACTGTAAATCAAGATGTCATCAAAGTAGACAACTAGGAACTTATCCATGAAAGACCGAAATACCTGAGTCATGACCCTTACGAAGGTGCTCGGGCATTGGACAGACCAAAAGGCATGACCACCCACTCATAGAGTCCATCCTTGGTCTTAAGGGCCATCTCCCATTTGTTCCCAGGTCGAATCCTAATATGGTGGTACCCACTGGGTCAGGTGCCCCGTCTCCCATAATTTCATAGGGTCTGTCTGGTACTTCCGTCTCTCAGTCTAGGGTTGATGGGCCCGGGGCTCCACCAGCTCCCATTGATCTTACCCTGGTCCAGCCCCAGATCCTTCGCTTCTCCAATCTAGAGGTGGGTCAGTCCTCTGGTTTGGCCCCTTAACCTCTTGATAAAGGGAAGTTCGCTCTTCTCTCATCTACCCAGATTGATCCTTACAGGTCCATTCCCTCGGCACCTCAAGTCCTTGTTGGCCTGGCCGATTTCTCTAACCCTCAGCATGGGGTGACCCCATCTTATTTCAATTTGGGTCATCCCTTGGCCCATTATCCTTCTTATGGGCCCCTTCTTCCATTTATCCTTTGGCTCCTCACTAAGAGCCCGCTCTGTTTACTTCACCTATCCCATCTCGAGAGCAGAAACTCCTTGACAAGTGGGCTGTCATGCAGCAACAACTCGATTTCCTTCATAAGTGGGTCAGCCCACAATCCTTGGCAGATATTTTCGTTCCTAGCTTTCACAACATCTGATTCCCTCCTCAATTTGAGCTCCCCACGTACCGTAAGTATGATGGGAATGGCAACCCGTATATTCATGTGAGGGATTTCATGTATGAGTCGGCACAGTTCCAGTATGATGACCGCCTTATAGCGTATTTGTTCCGCTGATCGTTGGATGGGGTTGCACTGGAGTGATTTTATGCCTTGTCACTAGAAGATGCTAAGAGTTTCAAAGTTGTCAAAGAGAAATTTATTCAGAGATTCTAGGACCGGGTCGGCCCGGAATATTCTTTCACAGATTTGGTTGTCGAGAAAATGAAGGTCGATGAGGATTTCGCTACTTATGCTAACAGATGGAGGCAGATGGCTGCCCGTGTGCCCGATCATATTCCGAAGGAAGAAAAGGTCAAGTTACTTATTTCTAATGCTACCCCTACCTTCTGTAACATTTTGGCCATGAATGATATTGCCAACATGCACCAGTTATATAGCCGGGCGAGGTTCATCCAGACCCAATTCAAGGGCTCCCCCATCCACACTCTCTTTGAGGCCCAAAAGCCCAAACAAAATAGAAAATCTCAGGGGCCCATCACTGAAGGAGTCCAGACTAATGAGCAGGTGCAAGCCGTTACTTTCCCCTTTCCCAACCAATCCGCTCCACTCCGCTTTCCACAACCTCCACATAACCCTCAGTTCTTCGCTCCACAAAATGCCCAACCTATTTTTCCCGCTCCACAAAATGCCCAGCCTACTTTCCCCACTCCGCAAAATGCCTTCCCCACTCCCCAGCAGCCATAACAACCCCTACAATACCACAAGTCCCTCCACCTAACGGCTATGCAACCAAATGCCCGGCTCCAAAGAGGGCACAATATCCTCCTTTGCCCGAGTCCCTCCCAGATATCTTCTCAGCTCTCATGTCCATTGGTGCAATTCAACTTCCTCCAAAGTGGCCTAATTGGAACCCAACCATTGATTAGTCTAGATATTGCATATTCCACCGGCAACCCGGGCACACGATAGAGAATTATTTTCAATTTAGAGATTTTGTGTATGATTTACATGAGGGGCAGCACATTGATTGGGCCAAAATGCACAAGATCATCACTAAAATTAAAGAAAAGAGAAGGCAAGTGCTGAGGTAGCAAGCACTGTAGCCGCTGCCACAGCCGCAGCAGCAGCAGTAGCCTGCGCTGGATTTGGGGATCCACCAAAACCTCATGCCAAATCATCCACCCGCTCCGCAGCCTCAGTTACCGACACCGGCTCAGGTCAACCTTGTTCAACGCCCGTCCCTCGATGTCGGGTGGTCTTACGATGATGAAGCTTCGGTTCAACGGCTCATGGCCCTCCACCATACTTACCGCAACCCTCCCCCACCTTCTACACCCGTCATCCTCCCGCTGAAACATCAAACCCCTCCATCATCTGCATCCACTATTCCTTTTAAGCCCCTCATTCTACCACCTACTTCCCCCGTTGTTCCGCCTATCCTTGATCCCCCGCAAGTGACCACCCCGCCTGTCATTACCATGCCCCCATCCAACCCTTCACTATTTATCCTCCCTGCAAGACCCATCACCCCTACTATTCCCACTACCGTTTTTAGCCCCATTATTTTCGCTACACCTACCCATCACCCCTACTATTCCCACTACCCTTTTTACCCCCATTATTTTCGCTACACCTACCCCTACACCATTCATCCTCCCCGTTGGGCCCATTAAGCCACCTACCATGAGCCCAGCTTATGCTGTGTCAGCCCAGAATCTTACCCTACGGAGCGGGCATTTTTGTCCCGACGTCGGCACGACCCTGCACATGAACATTCCTCACAAATACACAAACCCCTCTCTCTAGCCCCAAATCACTACCGATCCGAAGGGAAATGTAAGAAGAGAGTTCGGGATCTATCCCCCTACCTCAACGTCGCTTCAAACCGTGAATGGGGCTTGATCCTAGCTGGATTGCATCAGATCTCAATCAAACCACATGGAACCATGATCCTGCATGCACAAACCAACTCCACCTCAGACCTACACTCCGCCTAGTCCACCACTATCGTCGATCGGACTCCCCTTGCGCTCACCATCTACAGTCGGAGAGGAGAGGGGAGGGACCTCGCAATCGAAAGTGGAAGAGGAAGAATGAGAAGAAAGAGGAGTGGGCTCGCATTTAATGGGAAGAAAAAAAATGGGGGTTTTCCCAAAACCTTGGAAAACCCAAAATAGTCAATATGCCCTTCCTCTTATCATTTTCTGTTAAATAATTACGAAAAGTATCAAAAAACTCAATAATTCCAACAGGGTCTGAACTAAATCTGAAATAACTTTTAATTCACACATAAAAATAGATTCAAAACTCACAAAAATAAGATCCAAAATTCGAAGGCATTACAGGATGAGTTGTGGATTATGGAGGAGGGGGCGTCTGAACACATGGTGCCTCGGTGGACGCCTGGTCGACGACTTTCTTCTTCTTCTTGAGATGGTGCTGGCGATCCATCGCTGCCATAGCCCTAGGATCAACTTGTCGACGCTTGTCCCAGGCCATCTGCGAGATCTCAATAGGCAAGTTTGAAGAACTCCTCGGACTGCTAGAGATTGCCTTCGGGCTAGCCACATGAGTGCCCGAACCGACGCTGGATGCAGAGATGGCGGCCACAAGGGATGACAATAAGTAGGGGCACAAGCCCTGAGCTGTTGATGGCAAGGGGTATGTCAGACACCCTAGCTCAAAGGTGGCTGCTAGTTGGGGAGCAATGACAATCACCTGATCAATACCTGGCTCCATGTGGTCACACGGCCGAAAGATGAACAATGGCAGCTCCACCGTCTCGAACTGCAGCTCTAGTGGTGTTGGGGCCCCTGCACCACGTGAGACACATTAAGAGTCAAAAATAGAGGAATCATGAAAATAACAAGGACCATACCAGGAGGCAAGGGGGGCTCAATCCTAGTTCTCGAAGTACATCGAGAGTCAATCTCATGTCGACGTCGCGAAGGGGGAGGTGAAGAATGTCCTTTATTCCCTTGGCCTCCTCACTAGTCGGGGTTAGCAAGTTTTCACTCATATGAGGTCGGGGAATCTAGAAGAAGCCCCATTCACTAGCTTGGCCAGAACCCCCTACCTTTATCACGATGACAAAGCACTCGGCCTAACAGTTGATGTTGGACACAGCGGAGGAAACAAAGATGATGGACCTATTATTTATGGCGATAAAAGAATGAATGATTAGTGCTAGGGGAGCACTGAAGGCTGTAGAACTGACGGAAGAGAAAGATAGAGCGTGTTACCACTGGTTGCAAATATACACAAAGGAATAAAGGATGCGCCAAGAATTGGGAAAAGGGTCACCTGGATATGAGCTGTAGAAATGGAGGACGAACTCAAAAAAGAGATGAAGAGGGAGGCAAAACCCAACATGAAAGGATTCTGTGAGGAACAGATGTCACCGGGGTGATAGCTCCCCATATATTCCTCGGGGGTAGGAAAGACAATATCAAAATTGGCCAGAATTTGGAAGGCCTCACGGAGGCAATGGACAACCCGGTAAGATACAAGAGGAGGAGAATGAGGATGGATGGGCTCGGCCCCTGAAGTACTCAGGACGCTGGTGTGGCTAGCTTCTTCCTTCATAGAAGGTTCAGAATCAGAAAGAATGAGTCTCCACGGGGCACCATGAGGTGTAGAAAAAAGAAGAGGAAGAAGGGTCCTCACTAGGGCAAAGGACAGACGTAGAGTGGTGAGGACACCCGAGCTAGAGATCAGCGCATTGCAGCAGAGCGACACTACAAGTCATGTAGCACTGTTTGGGACTCGCAAGCTTCTTTATGGCTTGGAGATTGCTTGGAGGATTAGACTGGAGCCTGGAGACTTTCACTATTTTTATTCTGGATTTCTTTTGTAGGCCATTTGAGGGCCATTTGGTTAATGGGTCATTAAGAGTCTTGGTTGAGGGAATTGGGTCATTTTGAGTGCATAAGGCCCAAGCCACCTCCTTCTCCTTGTATTGGGATAGAGGCACCCTAGGCCCATCTAGGACTAGGGGGTGCCATGGCCCAAAACCCACCCCAACCCACGGAGGGAAAATAGAGCAACCCTTCATTTTGCCAACAAAAATTTAGTATCAATCAATCTAATGTTTAATTAACATGAATGCTTAATGTGATGCCAAAACACAACCAATGTTTGTTTCAAAAATCTTAAACATGTTCCATCTTTTTGAAACCCCTTTAGAGAATATGCAAGAGAGCCCTTTGAAAGCAAGGTTGACACACTTAACATGAATAGCATATGACCATGAACATGAACATGGTGTGAGAACCAAAATGACCAATTTCTACCAATCTTCACAAGAGATGACTAAACAGCATGCAAGCTCAAAATCTCATGAAGAATATTCATGGAATAGCCTTTGCAATGACAAATGCTATATCTAATCACCAAAAACCCATGGCTATCCAATAATGCACAAGAGTGAGCAATATGAACCCCAACTCAACTAGTTTGTGCATTTAAGAGTTGTAAGACCTTACCATTTCCTCTTAAAGTGTATAAGCATGGTTTACCATTTGATTTGAATCCAAGCTGAAATTGACTCAATTACTCAAGAATTTGAGTTCCAAGAGTCCACCAAAAGTATTTTTCCTGCATAACTAGATGAGCACTATATTAGCTCCTTGGTTATAAGCCTTTCTCAATTCACCACATAAAGACACACACACACATAAGATTTGTCATCATTGAAACATAACTACCCAAAATCAACTAGGGGATCTAACACCTTCCATAGTAAGCTCGGTCTTAGTTTGAGACGATAGAGTGTGCAGAAACCTGTGTATTACGTCAGCAAGGTGCTCCTTGAGGCTGAAAGAAGGTACCTCGCAAACGAGAAACTCGTGCTAGCGTTGGTAACCTCGGCTAAGCACCTTCGGCCCTAATTCCAAGGACATTCCATCATGGTGCTGACTAGCGAGCCCCTGAAGAAGATTTTGGCTCACCTTGAAGCTTCAGGTCACCTCGTGAAGTGGGCCATACTGCTCGGGGCCTACGACATCTCTTACCACCCCCGCACGGTCATCAAGGGATAGGCCCTCGCAGACTTCATCGTGGAGAGCACTGACCCAACCGAAGAAGCTTCCCTGCCAACGTCAGGCCCCACCTGGGACCTATTCGTTGTCGGGTCCTCCAACTCAGCCGGCTGTAGTCCTGACATCCTCCTCAGATCCCCCGAAGGAGTAGAGCTACAATATGTCCTGAAATTTAGCTTCTCGACATCCAACAATGTCTCCGAGTATGAAGCTCTCATCTCTGGAGTGAGGATGGCGCGGCGCCTGGGAGCCGAACTAATCAAAATTCACACCGAGTCCTAGTTGGTCGCCAATCAGATCAACGGGGACTACGAAGCTCGAGAGATGCAAATGATCAAGTACCTCCAGCTAGTGAAGGAAATAGCCCAACTGTTTGAGAGCTTCCAGGTAATCCAGATAGCTCGGGAAGATAATTCCCAAGTGGATGTCCTCTCTCGCTTGTCCTCCTCCATCAGCCTAGAAGGTATCCAGTCGGTCCTCCTTGAGGAATTAGAACGACCGAGCGTAGAAACCAAGCTCGTGGCCGTGCTAGTGACTGGCAGATTTCGTACATATCTTGGCTCTGGGACTCCCAAGAGCCTCCCGACAATAGGGAAGCTCGAAGACTAAAGTACCAAGCTCGACGTTTCATCCTCCTAGTTGAGACCTTATACCAAAGATCCTTTGCCGGTCCCACCCTCAAGTGCCACGATGCTTTAGAAGCTCACCAAGCGATTGAAGAAGTTCACGAAGGCATCTGCGGCGCGCACTAGGGGGAAGGTCGATTGCAAGGATCCTGCTACGACAAGGCTACTGGTGGCCCACTCTCTAGCACGATTGTTCGATATACGTTTGAGCATGTGATTGATGCCAGCGGTTTGACCACCTAGTCCACCAGCTAGCCTCGGAACTCGTGACCCTAATCGAGCCGTATCCCTTCGCTTGGTGGGGAATCGACAACCTGGGCCCCTTTCCCATGGCGCAAGCTTAAAAGAAGTTTGTCATCATCGCCATCGACTATTTTTTCAAGTGGATCGAGGCTGAGGACACTGCCAAAATCACTGAATGAGTCATTTGGAGTTTTGTTTGGAGGTTGATCATCTGTCATTTTGGCATCTCCCGGCTGATCGTGAGCGATAACAGCTGGTAATTTGATTCCGCTTATTTTAAGAATAAGTGCACCAACCTGCACATTCGCAATCACTTCACTTTAGTAGCCCATCCCCAGCCTAATGGGCTGGTCAAAAATGCCAATAAAACTATCTTCAAAGGCATCACGACCAGGCTCGGGAAGGCCAAGGGTAATTGACTTGAGGAACTGCCTAGCGTACCCAGCATATAGGTGAATGACAATTTCTACTATATAGTGCCTTGAACGATGCCATCTGAATGCTAGATTGATAGCTATTATTGTAGGCAAACTCCACTAGAGGCAAGTGGTTGTGCCAGCTCCCACCAAAGTCAATTGCACATGCCCTGGGCATATCTTCCACCACTTGATTGGTTCTTTCAGTTTGACCATCGGCTTGTGGATGGAATGCAGTGCTGAGATTCAACCGGGTCCCTACTGAATGTTGTAGACCCTTCCAAAATTGAGATGTGAATCGAGGGTCTCGATTAGTATGATGGTGACAAGGACTCCATATAATTTTACAATTTCCTTTATATACAAGGCAGCCAAGACATCCATAGACCATCGACTCTTTATAAGTAGAAAGTGAGCCGATTTGGCCAAGTGGTCGATGATCACCCAAATACCATCATGTCCTCCTCTGGACCTTGGTAGACCCATGATAAAATCCATCCCTATGCTCTCCCATTTTCACTCGAGAATCTCCAAGGGATGTAACTTTCCAGCGGGCCTTTGTTGTTCTGCCTTAACTTGTTGACAAGTGAGGTAGCGTGATACATAGTCTGCTACTTCTCTCTTCATATTGGGCCACCGATAATTCCTTTTATGGTCTTGGTACATCTTGGTAGCACCAAGGTGAATGGCATACCTTGATTTATGTGCTTCATCCAAAACCAGCTTTTTGGTGTCAACATGATCTGGTATACAAGTTCGACCACGGAATAGCAATCTTCTGTCGGTTGTCATAGAGAAATCTGGTCATTGATCAATATTATCCTTGATCTCCATCAGTGTAGGATCATTCTCTTGCAACTTGATTAGGTCTTCTATTAGTTTAGGTTGTGACTAGATATTGGCAATAAAGCACTCTTCTTTCTCTGCATTGATATCTAGATTCAACTGGACAAATTTACAATAAGATTAGTCATACCTTTCATGAGGCTTGACAACATTCCCATTGGTTTCCTGCTGAGTGTGTCAGTTACAACATTTGCCTTGCCTGGATGATATTAGATGGTGAAGTCGAAGTCCTTAAGATACTCCAGCCATCGCCTTTGTCTCATATTTAGCTCCTTGTAAGAAAAAAGATATTTCAGACTTTTGTGGTCCGAATATACCGTGAACTTTTCCCCATAAAGATAATGACGCCAGATTTTTAGAGCAAATATAACGACAACTAGTTCCCGATCATGAACTGGATAATTCTCCTCGTGTCGCTTCAGTTGCCTTGAGACATAGCAAATCACTTTGCCATTCTACATAGGAACGCACCCAAGCCCAACACCTGATGCATCAGTATACACTTCAAACCCACTGCCTTCGACAGGTAGTGACAGAATGGGTGTAGTGGTGAGATGTTCCTTGAGAGTCAAGGAACTCTCCTCACACTCCGCGGTCCATACAAATGGATTTTCCTTCCTAGTAAGTCTTGTTAGAGGAACGACGATTTTGAAAAAATTCTTGATGAATCACCGATAATAACCAGCCAGGCCAAGGAAACTTCTAATTTTAGATATTGTCATTGGTTGGCTCTAATTCTTGATAGCCTCTACCTTAGAAGGATCTACAGTAATACATTCTTTGGAAATAACATGGCCAAGGAAGGAGACTTCCTTTAGCCATAATTCGCATTTATTCAGCTTCGCATACAGTTGGTGTTCTCTTAATGTTTGCAAGGCAATTCTGAGATGATCCTCATACTCTACCCTTGTCTTGGAATAAATAAGGATGTCATCAATGAATACGGCCACAAAGTAGTCAAGATACAACCTGAAGACATTGTTCATGAGTTGCATAAATGCTGTGGGGGTGTTGGTTAACCCGAATGGCATAACAACGAATTTGTAATGTCCATATCTACTATGGAAAGTCATCTTGTAAATATCTTTCTCCTTAATCTTCAATTGATAATAGCCAGACTTGAGATCAATCTTGGAGAAATACTTTGCACCGAAGATCTAGTAGAATAACTCATCAATACACGACAGTGGGTACTTATTTTTGATGGTGAGTTGACCTAGAGATACTTCCTAAATATTATCTCATCCCGGGCTCTACCCCATCTCACATGGGCGGAGGAATTTCTTTCCTTAGTTTTTCGTTGTAGGTCCTCAATCTTTGGACTTAGCCTATGGCATGATATTTTCCTAGGACTTACTTATGCCTAGGCTCTGATACCAACTTAACTGTCATGCCCCGAGCCACGTGTGTACAGCAGAAGGAACTCAGGGAACGTAGGTAGTCGGCAATACGCCTCAAGCTCGCAATACAATCAGAGTGTAATCCTCTTCATCGCTCCACGTACAAATCATGGCATGTTTCTTCTTCTTGCCCTTCCACTTGGGCATTGTCTTCTTAGCTCCTTCTGGACACTCAGACTTGATGTGTCCAGGTTTCCTGCAAGAATAGCACACAAGTTTTTCAGATCTCTTTGCATTTTCAGGTTTTTGCCTGAAACCTTTCTTTACCTGAGGCTTCCTCTTTGTGAAGTCTTTACCTTCCTTTCTCAAGAACCTTCTGAATTTGCGTGTTAGCATAGCAACCTCGTCCTCATCTGAATTGCTTCTTGAAGGTTCTTCTTCATCAGAGGTGTCCTTGGTGCTTGGCCCTGCCTTAAGAGCTAGAGGCTTCTTCTTACTTACCTCAACCTCTTTGTTCTTTAGGTTCATCTCATAGGTCATCAGGGACCCTATGAGTTCCTTTATTTTGGTGGTTGCCAAGTCCTTTGATTCTTCAACCACGGTTGTCTTGGAATGCCAAGCAGGTGTTAGAGACCCGAGGATCTTTCTTACAATCTCCTGTTCAGAATAGCTCTTACCTAGCTCAGTTAAACCATTAGTGTGCATAGTTAGCTTAGCATACATGCCTGATATAGACTCATCAGGTTTCATTATGAATTTTTCATATTCAGAAACCAACAGATTTACTTTAGTTGCACGTACCTAGGATGTCCCCTCATAGATTACCTCAAGACGGTCCCACATTTCTTTTGCAGTGGCACATGTTGACACTCTTGAGAATTCTATCGGGTGAAGGGAGCACGGCATTATGTGCTTGGCACCCCAGTTCAACGTTGATCTTCTAATCTAATCATTGGTCTATGTGTCTTCATCTTCAGGCAGTTCAAATGGACCTTTGCTCATGACTCTCCAGATCTCATGATCCTGGGCTCTAATAAAAACTTGCATATGATTTTTCCAGTAAGGATAGTTCATCCCAGTGAAGAAGGGAGGTCTATTTATAGAATGCCATTCGGGCATATGGCCCTTAGCCGCCATATCACCACTTCTCTCAAGGTCGTTAGACCACATTTAGAGAGACTAGCTCTGATACCACGTGATATGTAGTGATAGGCAGATCTAGAGGGGAGGGGTGAATAGATCTGCCCCTTCTTCTCCAAAAAATAAAAAGATAAAGACTAAATAATAGTAAAGCAAGAGTCTCCAATAACTATTGAGCTTAATGCACGGAAGAGAGTCTCCACTAACCATTGAGCTAAATGCACAGAGGATGTATTGACAACGTTCCTACATAAGCATCTAGCTTCAAGGTGAGAAGATGAACAAACCACAGAGACACAAGATTTTAAGGTGGTTCAGTCTCTATCTAGAGACCTATGTCCACCCCACGCTCTACTGAGTGAGGCTTCACTAGTGCTAAAGCACTACTGCTAATTCACAACTTTCAACTGAGAGAAAGACTCTCTCAAGACCACTGTCCAACAGCTTGAGGTTACACAACCCAAAAACCACGGACCTGAGATCCCTTAGTCTATCTTCCTACACGTAGGTAGGGATCAATGTATGGATGTGAGTTTTTGAGAAAATAAACTAGAAAGAAGGCAAACAGACAGGGTATGACTATGGAAATCAGTGGGAGAAAAGAAATCATGTCTAGAAAAGTTGGACAATGCCTGAAAGCTCCTTCTCCTCTCTTGGCCTCTTCACCGCTAACACAAGAGGAATGTTGGACGAGCTTTCCAAATGCTGCACAGACATCTAAGGACGCTTTCTCCCTTGCAGTCCAAGCACTAGAATGTGAAGGAAATGATCTGCAGCGATACTTTCAAGCCGATGGCAGAAGGATGATGAGATCTTCATGAAGACTCTTCTATTGCGTTGCTCTCCCTTGTCTTCCAATTCTTCTGCTTCTCCTTCTAAGAAAACAAAAGGGCTTCAAACTCTACTTCCTCTCCAATCTATCTCTGCACAAAACACCTCTAGGCAAGACGTCGCACCCCATCCCTCATTTGCTTCTATTTCCCTTGTCTTTTCTGCCGTGCACCCTAGAAATGTGGGTAGGTAAAGTACCAAATCAGCAAAGGGCCCCACTCTTGGAAGATTCCTCTGACACCCAATCATTTCCTCTAAAAAGGTGACCTTCTAGAAGGATATTTGAGTGCGAACGGATCCTCAACGAATGATTACGGATCTTGAAAAATGGACGCTATCGAACTCAGACCCGTTCTGGGCGAGCTTGATGGTGTCGACACATCCAACTGAAGTGTCGACACTTCCCATCAGAATCTTGAAGAAACGTTGAAGGCATCATCAACAGGTCGACACGAGTAGCGCAAACGCTTGAAGCTTGCACCGTTGTGTCGGGGCATCAACTTGGATGCGTCGAGGCATGAGCGCCAGATAGAGAGACTTTTCACCGGGTTGAATTGAACTGTCAACACACTACGCACACCAGAACCCAAACAGAAATGCCTAAATCGTGCATTTCTTCTTGAAGTGTCGACACGTTCTGCTGACAGGTTGACACATTGAATGAACTTCTCTTGTACTTGTCCAAAATAGATTTTCAACAAAATTGTTAGACACACCACAAATATCTAATGGTGATTCATGGTTTGTTATCATCAAAACCAGGGGACACAACACCGATTACATTTGGGGCCACACCGAGAG
Organism: Amorphophallus titanum; assembly: GCA_024336825.1. Classification (NCBI taxonomy): domain Eukaryota; kingdom Viridiplantae; phylum Streptophyta; class Magnoliopsida; order Alismatales; family Araceae; genus Amorphophallus; species Amorphophallus titanum. The sequence goes on along the minus strand of JANBPO010000598.1, from coordinate 3,020,847 downwards.
ATGTGACCTTCCTAGTGGACTTCACCGTTGTGCACGAGATGACTGGGTACAATGCGATAATAGGGCGAGATATCCTCGGCACCCTGCGGGGTGTCTCCTCATCCTATCACCAAAAGTTGAAATTCCCCACTCCTCGCAGGGTGGGAGAGTTCTGGGGAAACCAAAGAGAGTCAAGGAGATGCTACTTGATCTCCACATGCAATAGACAAGCTAAAGAGGCCCCGTCTGAGAAGACGATAAGAGTGGAAGACCCGGGCCAGAGCACGAGTACCCCGGCTGAGGACCTATACCTCATCCAGGTTGGGGAAGATCCGAGCAGAATGCTCCAAATCAGTGCCACACTGTCCGAGCAGGAAAAGGAGGCTTATGCGAGTTTCCTAGTAGCCAACCAAGACATATTCACTTCGTCCGAGGATGAACTCCCTGGGATTCTATCAGAAGTCATAACTCACCGGCTGAAACTGAACCCAAGCTACCGCCCAGTACAGCAACACAGGAGGCGCTACAATCCTGAGTGACAGACCATCATAAGAGACCAAGTTAGCAAGAAGTTATGCTCAGGCCTATTACGACCTACCCAATATCCCGACTGGGTTGCCAATGTGGTCCTGGTTCCCAAAAGCAATGGGAAATGGTGAATGTGCATGGACTACACTGATCTCAACAAGGCCAAGCCCAAAGATAGTTTGCCCATGCCATGGATCGACCAGCTAGTCGACACCATAGTCAGGCATGAAATGTTAAGCTTCCTAGATGCCTATTCAAGGTACCACCAGATCAGCATGCACGAGCCCGACCAAGATAAGATAGTCTTCATCACTAACCATGGGCTGTGGTGCTACACCTGAATGCCCTTCGGGTTGAAGAATGTAGGAGCCACGTACCAACATTTGGTCAATCACATGTTTGACGAATAGATTGGTCGCAATATGGAAGTTTACATAGATGACATGCTCATCAAAAGTCTCAGGGCGATTGAGCACCTCGGAGACCTGGTGGAGATGTTCGCTATGCTTCGAAGGTACAACATGAAACTCAACCCAAGCAAGTGCACATTCGGGGTCAAGTCAGAAAAGTTTCTCAAATTCCTCGTCACCCACAAAGGGATAGAGGTAAATTCTGACCAAATTCGAGCTGTGATAGAGATGAAACGACTGACACGGGTAAGAGACATGTAGTTCCATATGAGCCACATCGCTGCCCTGACCTGATTCTAATCTCGTGCGGTGGAAAGATGCCTGCCATTCTTCTGACTCATTAAGCAAGCAAACGAAGCACTAGAGAAGAAGGGGCAAATCGACTGGGATCAAGAGTGTGAGCAAACATTCGAAGAACACAAAAGGTACCTGATGTCCCCTCCTGTTCTCTCCAAGCCTCAGAAAGGAGAACAATTGCTCTTATACCTATCAGTGACCTCGAGCACCTTGAGCGTTGTGCTTGCGTGAGAAGAAGATAGAATAATGAAGCCAGTCTACTACATGAGCCGAGCACTCCAAGGCCTAGAGTTCTGATACTCATGGATAAACAAGTTCACACTAGCCCTAATCACGACTGCACGCAAGCTGTGACCATACTTCCTTGCTCACCCGATCGCTATCCTTACTGACCAGCCCTTGCGCCAGATTCTTCAAAACCCAGATGCCTCGGTAAGACTTATTAAGTGGGCCATCGAGCTAGGCAAATTCGATATTAAGGTCTGCTCTAGGATAGCAATTAAAGCCCAAGCTCTCCCTAAATTCATCTCCGAATGTACGTTACCTGAGGAGGAGTCACCCCAGTAGTCCTCGGGGCCCGTATGGGAACTCTACATCGACGGTTCATCCTGCGCCGCTGGCAACAGAGCAAGGCTAGTCCTGTTATCCCCAGAAGGAGTAGAATTACAATATGCCCTTCGCTTCAACTTCCTGACCACTAACAATGTGGCAGAATACGAAGTGCTGCTCTCGGGCTTACGGATGGCAAAGCACCTCGGAGCGGTCACCTTGCGAGCCTACAACGACTCCATGCTTGTCGCTAATCAGGTCAAAGGAGAGTTTGAAGCCCGAGAGCTAGCAATGATAAAGTACCTCGAAAAGGCTAAGGCAGTCACCTCGATTTTCTCTCACTTCGAGATGGTGCACATTCCAAGGGAGGAAAATGTCTGAGCAGATTCTTTCTCTCGCCTAGTGTCATCCACCACTACCTCCAAGTCTAGAGCTATATTGATAGAGGAGCTACTAGCACCAAGTATCGAGGAGTCCAGTCCTCAAGTGAACACCATCGACTATGAGACTTCATGGATGGATGTTGACACTTAAAATGTCACACAAGTGTATTGTAATGCCCTGGATCCTTATTGGGTCTTGTCAGATCTTTATTAGGTCTTTCGGATCTTTTTTGGAGAGTTTCGGATCGCTTTTGTAGCTCCCGAGTTGAGTTTTACGATATTTGGTCACCAAAATGCTTCCTTCGGCAGGATCACAATGAGGGAAGGGGTGGTTGTGGATTAGATACTCATAGTAGCCAAAAAGCTTTTCATGGAGTGATTTCTGGAGTTGTCTTCCAAGAGTAAGGGAAACGGAGTTAAAAGGCACATATGGTGCCTTGGAGGGAGTAGGGGATATGAAAAGGGGCTAGGAGACATGACAAGGCCTCAAGGCCCCTTCTAGATGTTTTTGGCCATCTCCCAACAGCCAGCAAGGGTTACGCGGAGCATTTGATGTCTAATCAAAGTAGCTATTGGAATTAAGATTGGCCTGATCTGCCCAATCTTGGGGTTTGTGGAACAACAACTCAGATCGGATCAGCCTGCCAAAGTTGGATCTCAATCGACTGATCCAGGCCAATCCAATCTGAGTATTAAAACCTTGGTGCTAATAGATAATCATGGTATTCCTTTTATTCATTTCATCAATAAATTTGGTTATTTCAATATGGTGCTTGATGATGGTACAGATGTTACAGATGGCAGTCTATGCCTTTGGGCAGTTAGCTGATATTTATTTTTTTCTTTCTTCTTGGGTGTCCTCCCCTGATTGCTTCACCTAGTTTAAACTACTCATCCATGCAAAATAGATTGCTTTTACCCCAGAAAGTAGATGTTCTCGCAGTTCATTAACAAAAATGAAGAAGAATGTAAAATTGGAAACTATAATAAACCTCCATCCTCCATGCATACTCCACCTTCTCAACAGTTCATTCACCATGAAAGATTTAGTTGTGGCCCAACGTCAAGTACATGACAAGTACCTACTCATCCTACATGCATGTCATAGTTTCCATAATTTCTTGTCAACTGATCTTAGTAATTTTAGGTTTACTTAGTAGTTTAACCGATGTTTGGTGATTGCAGATGCACACAAAAAGTATGGTGGGATGGGGACAATCTTAGTCAGTAAGGTGAGGAAGCATTTGTCACAGCCAGCCTCTTTTATGTTTCTTCTCAGCTTGATTTTTTGTTAACTTAGGTTTTCAATGTGCATGCATTTTCACAATCTGCTTGTAGGTGTTTGCTGAATCACCAAGTCAATTTTGTGAACTAGTGGCTGACCCTGTGACAAATGAACTATTGCACTACATAGAGAAACTTGAGACCTTTGTGAGTACTATGTGTCATCTGCATCTCCTCTAACCAACATGCAAATTCATGTTAGCATTTTGACATGTAATTGGGTCTCAATTCAGTTTGATTGTGCTTTCAGGTGAGTGATCTGATAAATTGTGGTGTGTACATATTTACACCTGATATATTCTCTGCCATCAGGGATGTATCTGTGCAGCAGAAAGATAGAGGTCAGTTGTTCTAGACTACTATCTGTGTAGAAACCTTGAAAATGGGGGAAAAGTTCAGTAGAGAAGAACACAACACTGGGCACATTTGAATCCTTAGCTTTTGGTGTTCTGTAGGCAGTTCATGAAAAATTCCTGAAATCCTGTAGAGTAGGTAATTTGGCTCTAGCCATGTGTTTGCTCCCATCTAGTCAAGCTTGAAACTCCTTGGCCCACTTGATCTGCATCTCGCCAAATGCTTTTTGATGTCATAGTTTATAGATTCCTCCAGTTTTCTAAATCCTTATCAAAGTTAAAGGAAGGTTCTCATGATACAGTGATAATGGGAGAAGAAAGTTGCTCATGCGGTCGGTTTTGTGTTTTTAGTCTTTGTACCATTACGATTATAATGCCTTTTCTTAGCTGATCATGCTTTCCATGATACTTCATGAAGTTATCCTTTCTGCTGAATATAATTTTCTGTTCTTTTGTGTTCCAAATGATTTCATAAGTGCTTGTTAGTTATCACGTTCATAACCTTGTTTGAACTGTAGAATATAAAATTTGACTTGATAATCAGAGCATTCTTATATCCCTTTTAGCTTGCTTCTCGAGTAGAGGATCCCACAGTTGATGGATTTGGTGTTATTGGCTAGAACTAAATGAAAAACTAAGGTATCTTATGGTGGTTTTAATTGAAACCGGGACTGTTCAGACATGGAGAGGATGTCATTATTTTGTCTGCCATACAGTCAATTGTAAATATGTGGGACAAAGAATGGGTGGAGTATTCTTTAATTTGCCTTCTGGAAGTATTGTACTTTAACTAATAAAATTTCTCTGTCAGTGCTCACTGCTTTTATATGTTCTGTATGCAGACATTTTTTGTTGTTATAGCTATGTGTTCGGAATTGTAGTTTGTTGCAGTGAGTTCTTGGAATGGAGACATTCTTTCCTTTTGGAAATTCTGACTAGAATTGGATCAATTGGTCGAATGAAACCCTTATCCAACAATTCTTTCAATTGCTTCCTTAACTCTGCCATCTCTATTGGTGCCATCCGATAAGGTGCTTTAGATATCAGTGTCGTATCGAGTAAAAGATCAATAGAGAATTCGATCTCCCGGACTGCCGGCAACCATGATAAATTCTCTAGAAAAATATCAGAGAAGTCTTGAACCACTTCAATCTTCTCAATTGATGGCACTTGGTTGGCTTCAGCTGAGGTCACTACACAAGCAAAGAATGCACTACATCCCTTGTGCAAAGATCTAACTACCTTCATGGCTGAGACCACAAATTTTCCCAACCTGATCTTGGGTAAAGGGTGGAAAAACTCCTTCTCGTCAGGGATGTGATTAACAACCTGCTTCTTGCGGAAATCAATGAGAGCATAGTGCTTCTCAAGCCAATCGAGACCGAGAATTGCATCATAGTCCTTCATCTTCAAAAGATATAAGTGACCAGTTAATTCCAACCCTTCAATAAGAACGAGTAGGGAGGGATAACTCCTTGTAGTGGACAGTGCTCTGGCTGGGGTGTGCACTAAAAGAGGCACATCCAAGTCTATTGCTACTAAACCCAACTCATTGTGCAACACCATTGAAAACCTCTCGGACACAAATGAATGAGTAGCCCCGGTGTCAAACAAGATTCTAGCATGGAAACCAAATATTGAAAGTGTACCTTCAATCACATGATCCGCTTGCTCTACATCTTCCTTAGCTAATGTGAACACTCATGCTGGCGCTCTGGATCTTTCGGCTGGCTTTGCTGTTGCTGGCGCTATTGTAGCTGCTACAGGGGCTTTACTAGGTGCAGTTAACTAAGCCTTCGGACAATCCTTAATTTTGTGATCCAGGCTTCCACATCTAAGACACCTGCGAGTAATCATCCAACACTCCTTACCTCCATGCCATTTCCCACAATGCTTACATTCTATCTTGTCACCTGACGATCCTCCCGATCCACCGGCTTGTGGTGAAGCTGCCATTGTCGGTGCATAATTTGACGGTCGAGAGAAAGGCTTCTATTTCTTCATGCGATCTTGACGTTGAAAACTCGACGATGACCTCTTTATCAATACTTTCTTCTCTTCTTGATACTCGTCCATTTCGCTTTCTTGTCGGCATGCCACTCTAAGAGCCTTTTCCATCATCTGATGATTAAAGGCCACCAATCTCATCCTTAGTGATAGTCGGAGACCCATCACGAACTTCTTCACCTTCCTCCTCTCATCAGTCATAATATGAGGTGCATATCTCACTAGCTCTGCAAAATGTGCCTCATACTCGAGCACCGTCATGGATCCTTGAGTCAGAGTAAGAAACTCCTGCTCCATTTTATCTTGGACATGCTCGAGAATATACTTGGCCTTGAATTGACAAACAAATTCTTCCCATGTCGCTTCTACCAGTCCATCCTCAAATTGGTTCCGCAGAATAGAGGACCACCACACATCAGCACGCTCCTGAAATCATATGATCCAATTTTTGAATGAGCACAATGCAAACCAATCACTTTGCACCAAATTATGAAAAATAGTTTTTTTTACCTCCATCATAAATGTTGCCAGATTGACTTTATCATTCTCCTCACATCGAATAGTCCGAAACACGTTCTCCATGGCCCACAACCAATGCTCCGCAACTAGGGGTTGACTCTCCCCCTTAAAAGATGGCGGGTTCATTCGTTGGAACCGCTCCATGATCGATGGTCCGTCAATACCCTTTTGAACTAACTCCGGTTGTAGTGGGACCTAAATCATTCATAACATGGATGAGTCGCAAAGTCCACTTAGCCTAATGTGAAACTCCCATCATTTACACCGTACCTGAGCTCGAGCTTGAACTTGGGCTTGTAACGCTGCATGTGCATCTGCTTGAGTTTGCATCACTTGCACCAATCCTTTCATAAATGTGTCGTAGTCAACAAATGGTGGCGGTGGCGGCACAGGCAATCCTTGTTGACATTCTTCCTCATCTCTCCTAGGCTCCTCCTCTCGAGCAGGGGCAGCAGCACGTCAACCACGAGACGCCATAACCTTAGAAAGTAACAAGTTAGTAAGGTGATAGCTTACATATATTATCCTTATGTATTTATTTCTTCATCTATTCTCATTTTTTTTCTACCAATTTGTGGAACTACCTAGATTTTTGGTATATGGACCTAGCTGATGGTTTAATTATGTAAATTCTCAACCTTTGGCTCTGATACCACCTCCTGTAGCGCCCCGCCCTAACATCTGGGTGACTTTTCAACTCTCATCGGATTTAGGAGGGGGTGCCACGTCTTCACCACTTTACTTGCATTTCAATCTTTTCAAGTGTGTGAGTTTGGTATATTGTAAATTTGATAAGCGGGCATATTAACGACGTGCGTTTTAGCTAAGTCATCCAGCAGATATGTTGACCAAGGTGGTGACCACAAAAAAATTGAGGCTGTGCAAAGCCTCAGTTGGCCTCCATGGATGATTGATAGAGGGATGCCGTAGCAAGTATTTCTGTTGCTACGTTAAGGAGGATCAACACATTGAGATGTTTATTTTTTTTGGAGTTCAGACTCCAAGTGGGAGATTGTTAGAGTGTGGAGCCTGAACTCGCCATCGTGCGCCCTCGCACGCGAACATATGCTGTCTCTGGGGAGCATCCACGGTCCCAGGACAGCATCCTTGGTGTCAGGGGAGAATGCAGTTTGGGTTCAAGATAATTTGATGTCAACCCTTTGGGGGAGCATATGCAGTCTCTGGGGAGCATCCACAGTCTCAAGAGAGCATCCTTGTTGACAAGGAAGCATGCATGACCAATGTTCAGAGGGAAGTATATGTCAACCCCAGAAGAGAATTTTTGTTTATAGTAGGGGCATTATTGTCTTTGGTACCCTGACTAATGACGCCCTAATCTCCTTATTTAAAGGGTGAAACTCTCTCTTTGTACTTGATCTGTTGTGATTATCCTAGTGAAATCTTGCTACGACCGTGGACGTAGGAAGACACATCACCTCCGAACCACGTAAAATCTCTGTGGTCCTGTGCGATTGTCAATTCTGCTTTTCTTTGTTTCTCTGTTCTGATCTCCATTAGTGAGTCGTGAGCAAGAGAGAGGGTCGTCGTTTCTCTAACACCACTAGGTGGGTTGAAGGGGTTGGAAGTAAAAGTCCCCTCTGACGCCTCCCTCCATCTCTTAGTCTCTCTTCTCTCCCTACTCTTTCTCTTTGTCTCTCTCTCTCCCCCTCTCTCCCCCCACCTAACCCACCCCCTCGCTGGGTGGGTTACCTCTGGTGCCTTTGTACCCTCTCTCTCTCTCTCTTTCCACTCCCGCACAACCCACCCCCCACTGAGTGGGTTGCTAGTGCTGGATGGACATGTCCCCTCTGACACCTCCTTCTTTCTCTCTCCTCTCTCCCTAGTTTCTCTCTCTCTCCATCTTCACCTCTCTCTCTCACTCCCACCCTAGGCAAGCCCCTGCCTCTCTCTTTCTCCTCTCTCCCCACTATCTCTCACTCTCTCTCCGATCTCCCGTTCGAGTAGCTCTCTCTCTCTCGTCTCCAATTAGGGTAGCTCTCTCTCTCCCCCACTTCGTCTCCCTCTCTCTCATTTCCCTGTTGCAAGTGTGGGTAGTTTTATACTATGAGAGTGATATTTTAGTCATTTAATGATAAAATAATGATAATATTTGAATCCTTTTAGAATATTCTATTAGAATTGGGCTCGACCTAATTCATCTAGAGATGGCCCATAAGGTGATATTTAAATCTCCCATTCAAATTATATATTAATTTGTATTTACAAGGGGGCCATTAAGGTGACTCTTTTGGATTCTCTCTCCCTGATTCACACTCCCATGAATGTGCAACAATTAAAGGGGAGGTTACAATATTTGAAATCTAAGGGGTATATCCATGAAGTCCATAAAAGGAGAGGGTCTCCTTGATGGAAGGGTTCCCTCTTCCTTGATCCTTCTTCTGGCCTTGGTCCTTCTCTCTCTCTGCAGACTCGGAGAAGGGTTCCATCACCCTGTCTCCATCTTGGTGTGCTACTGTAGTATGAGACAAGCAAACCTCTTCGCCGACCCTATACCTTGCTCCAAGAGGGTGATCTATAGATCATTTCGTCATCTCCATCAGGCCACAGGCATCTCACGATGTCACTACGTGAGTTTTCTTTCACTCTTTCTTGTAGGCTAATTCCCTGAGATCTACAGTCTGAGCTTGATTTCTTCCACTATGTATATGAGATTTACATAATAAATCTATCAATTGGTATCAGAGCTCCATTCAAGATTAGCCTCTATACCATTTTGATCGGCCTAGCGTTTCCATCAGCCAAAAAAAAACAAAGTTTTTCTGTCTCTGCGCGTGCCGGTGGCCCATTGGGTCATCAACAAGTGCTGGTTTGTCACCCTGTCGGAGGTTGCCTCCTGTCGTTGACGCCTCCCTATCATCGTATAGTAGCCTCCCAATAGGGGTTTTATTTAATGTTCTGTGCCTGCACTAGCCCTCCTAGGCTGGGCACCAATGCCCCACATAAAAAAAATGGAATAGGAGATCGGGGGCTCACCCATGCGAGTCTAGAACGCCACTCATGGTGTCCGGTGCAAGATCTCTTGGCTCAAACTACAAAGGTCTTCTGTGCCAATCAGCATAACTCTTTTGTCAACTTTGAGCTGTCCACAATCTCTGCCTGATCAGATGAACCACTTCCACACAATGCTGCACCAATTCTGGACCTGTCAAAAGTCGCTCACCAACATCAAACCAGTCTAACGGCGTACGACAAGGCCGACCATACAATGCTTCTTATGGTGCCATATCAATGTTGAAATGATAACTATTATTATAAGAAAACTCCACCAATGGCAAATGCTGGCTCTATGATCCCTGCCAATCTAGACAACATGATCTCAGCATATCTTCTAAGGTCTGAATAGTCCTTTCAGACTGACCATCTGACTGAGGGTGATACACCAAACGTAATGCCAATTCTGTGCCCAACGTCTTTTGGAAACTTCGCCAAAAACTAAAAGTAAATCGTGGGTCACGATCTGACACAATAGACATCAGAATTCTATGCAAAGGTACAATTTTCTCAACATAAAGCTTGGCCAATCTCTGCACAATCCATTTCACCTTGATCAGCAACATTCTAGCTCTCTTAGTCAATCGATCAACCAACAACCAAATGCCATCATACCCTTTAGAAGTTCGAGGCAAACCAACAACAAAATCAGCGGTCACATGATCCCATTTTCACATTGGAATTAAAGGTTGAAGCATACTTCCGGGTCTTTGATGTTTAGCTTTCACCTGCTGACATGTCGAACATTTAGCCACGAAGTCTGCCACATCCTTCTTCATACCTGGCCACCAGAATTGCCTTTTTGTATTATTGTACATTTTAGTGGTTCCAGGATGCATAATATAGCGGGATGCATGTGCTTCATGTAAAATAGCATTCATCAATGAATCTTCAGATGGAACATAGATTCTGCCCTTGAATCTTACCACATCATCATCACCCAACTCCACACCAGGAGTCATCACAATGCGAGACACCTCAGAATCTGTATGTTGTGCCTCTATAATCTGCCGATAGATAGCTGGAGTCATCACCAGACTAGCAAGAACAACTATCATCGGATCTTGTGGAATCTTCAATCTGAAAATCTCACTCGGAATCTACTCCCACAACTTCCATTCCTGCACCATCAAATGACTAATCTGCACCTTTTTGCTCAATGCATCGGCCACCACATTCATCTTGCCAGGTTGATAAGACAGAGTAAAGCCACAGTCTTTCATGTACTCCGTCCACCTGTGTTGACGAAGATTCAAATCCTTTTGAGAAAATATATATTTCAAGCTTTGATGATCAGTGAAGATCTTAAACTTCTCACCATATAAATGATGCCTCCACATTTTCAATGCAAAGATCACGGCCACTAACTCTAAATCACGAGTGGGGTAATTTTTGTCATGCTGCTTTAATTGCTGGGATGCATATGTCACAACTCTGCCATGCTGCATAAGCATTGCACCCAAACCCACTTGAGAAGCATTCGTACACACAACAAATCCACTAGAGTCAAAAGGCAAAACAAGCACTGGGGAAGTCGTGAGTACCCTTTTTAATTCATTGAAACTTTGTTCACATTCCTCGGACCACACAAGTGGCACATTTTTTCGAGTCAGTTTAGTAATTGGTGCGGCAATTTGTGCAAAGTCCTGAATGAACCTCTTGTAATATCCAACAAGACCCAAGAAGCTTCTAACTTCTGTCACAGTTCTAGGTCTCTGCCATTGAAGAACGGCCTTAATTTTGGCTGGGTCAACTAAATTCCTTCATCGAAAATCACATGGCCCAGAAAGTGAATTTCTTGAAGCCAGAACTCACACTTGCTAAACGTTGCATATAGCTAGTGATCTCGCAATGTCTATAATACAATGCTCAAGTGCTGCACATGCTCTTCTTTTGATGCAGAATAAATCAAGATATCATCCATAAAAACTGTCACAAATCGGTCCAAATATGGATGAAACACTCGATGCATCAAATCCATGAATGTTGCCGGGACATTGGTTAGCCCAAACGACATAACCAAAAATTCATAATGACCATACCTCATACTAAATGTAGTCTTCTCCACGTCAAATTTCCTGATCCGTAATTGATAATAGCTAGATCTGAGATCAATTTCGGAAAAGACACAAGTTGACTGAAGTTGGTCAAACAAGTCATCAATCCTAGGCAAAGGATATTTGTTCTTGATAGTCACCTGATTCAATTGCCTGTAATCAATACATAGCCTCAAGCTTCCATCTTTTTTCTTCACAAATAATACTCGAGCACCCCATGGAGAAAAGCTAGGACGGATATAGCCCTTTTCCAACAATTCTAGCAATAGGACCCGACCTAGAGCAGATGGTATGTGCGTGCACACGTAGTTGGGGGCAAAGGACACGTGCTGACGAGTCCGATCCCAGCTAGTCCTTATTCTGTGGTTATTAGTATGGTGTCTCAATTCTCGCTGAGCCAGAGGGAGACACCTGAGGCGCTGACTAAGACGTCAGTGGATGCTTCCGGCCTTGCTTCTGGTGGGCAGGTACTCCCGTCATGTGACGTAAGCTCACCGTGACTCAAGGTTCAGTTTCTCATCTACCAGACGAGGTCTTGCGTGTAGTTTTCAGGTGTTTTCTCGAGGCGAGGTCTAGGGTTCCGGTGAGCGTCACTGAGGGTTTTTCCCCTCGACGACATAGAGTTCAAGACGGTGAGGTCGTGACCGTGTTTTCAGACCGCATGATTTCGGAGTGGGCCTTCGTGTGTGAACACAGGCCTCCACGACAGAGGTGTCGTGACATTTTCCTAGTAGCGTGACTAGGGTGGTTCGTGATCTAGCGGTTCCCCTGACTGTGAGATCGGGGTGAAATTCCTCTTGAAAGCTCACAATGTCCACTGTCTTGTTTTGTTGGAACCCAAAATTCATGCTTCTAAATTGGATAGAATTTGTAAAAAATTGGGGATGGACAAGGCCCTTGCAAATAAGGATGATGATGCTCATATTTGGGTTCTGTGGAAAGAACCACTGGAATTTTATCATATTTATAGGGATGATCAACAAATAACTTTATTCCAAACAGCTTCTTCTCTGCCATAGTTTCACTTCACTTTTGTTTATGCTAAATGTTCCACAAGTGAAAGGCATTCTCTTTGGTCATCCTTGACCAGTTGTCATGCTCAAATATCCGACCCTTGGCTTGTGGCCGGTGACTTCAACTGCGTATTGGACATTGATGAGAAATTAGGAGATAATCCTCCTAACCTGGCTTCCATGTCTGATTTCAAAGACTGCATTCAGGACTGTGAGCTTATTGATGCTGGATTCATGGGGTCAAAATAAACTTGGCACAACAACCAATCGGGCAGCAGAGGTATTTGGGCTAGACTAGATAGAACTCTGTTTAATGCTGAATGGCTAAATGTTTTACCTATCACGGTGGAGCACCTTTCTAGAGAAGCATCTGATCATGCACCTCTACTCATCAAGATGCCCTCTTTTAGAAAATTCAAGAGCAGATTTATCTTTTAGAAAATGTGGACTTTACATGAAAAGTTCATTAAAGATGTTGAGCTGTGTTGGAACACTAGCCCCTTGGCCACTTCCCCACTTACCACTATTCACCTTAAACTGAAATATCTTAGGAACATGCTTGTGGGTTGGAATAAAACTGTCTATGGTAATGTACATATGAACCTTGTTGCTGCTGAAGATCAGGTGCTGAAGTCTGAATTCAATTATGACCTGGATCCATCACCTTTAAATCTTGCAGCTCTGAACAAAGCAAAGACTCTTCAATCCAACTGTCTGCTTCAACAAGAAGTTTTCTGGAGACAGAAATCCAGAATTAAATGGCTGAGTGAAGGGGACAAGAACACCAAATATTTTCATATGACCACCATGGCTAATAGAAGGAAGCATATCATTTCTCAGTTGAAGAATTCTGATGGCATTCTGATTTCTGAACATGATCAAATGAAAGCAATTACTGCTGACCACTTTAAACAAGCCTTCACCTCTCAAGATCATCATATTGATGTTAACATCCTCGACTGCATCCCTTCTCTGATAACACTATCGGACAATGAATTACTGTGTGGCACTCCATCTGAAACAGAAATTCAAGAAGCTATTTTCCAAATGTCCTCTGATAGTGCACCGGGGCCAGATGGTTTTTTAGGAGCCTTCTATCATTGTGCTTGGTCCATCATTGCCAGAGATATTGTGGCTGCTATACAGTATGTTTTCAACACCAAATGTCCTTTACCTAGAAGTTTCACTTCAGCTCTCATTGCTCTCATTCCCAAAAAAGGTAATGCCACTGACATTTCTGATTTCAGACCCATAAGCTTGTGCAATTTTCTCTATAAGATCATTCCAACTATTCTAAACAACAGATTAGCAGGAATTCTTCCAAAAATTATCTCCCGTCAACAGTCAGCCTTTGTGAAGGGGAGAAATATAGTGGAGAATATTGCTTTGGCTCAAGAACTAGTGCAAGAACTTGGAAGAAAAACTAGAGGAAGTAATGTGATTTTCAAACTAGACATGGCTAAAGCCTATGATAGACTAGAGTGGGACTTCTTGTATGCAGTGCTTAGGAAATTTAGTTTCAGTTTGGAGTTTATCTCACTCATTGAAAACATGATCAATGAGAAAAGGGGCCTCCTCGCCTTAATCCGTCAGGATTATCATCATTACGGGCACACTTCCAGGCTAGCCGCTTCACGTGGCCCTTATTAAAGTTGGATCTCCACCAACCTGAGCCACAAAAGTCCAGCCCAAATAGCTACTTGACCGAGCCTAATTTGGCTCGGGAGTAGGAGGGGGACAAGTGGAGAGGGAGATTTTCACAGCCCAAACAAGAGCAGCCAAATGAGGTCCTACCAGACCAAACGAGACCCAGCTCCCTCAAGTAACAGCCCTTCTGGGCCCACTTACTACAATCCCAATAATTCACTCGAAATCAAGCGCTTCCTAGGCGGCCTCTGGGCTCAGAAGTCTGAGCGTCAGTCCAATCAGGAAAAGCTCCTTCGGGACCAAAAATTCCCCGCTGGAGCCATGCACTTAGCACTCAGATAGATCCAGCGATCCTTGCTCGGGACGATTGACAGAAGCTTATCGGCATGGCCGTTGAGAGCCCTTTAAAAGAAGGAAGCTCAAGAGGATGAGGGAGATCAAGAGTCCTCACGCTATAAGGAGCCCACGTCGAGGACGCAACTCCAACTGAAACTCCTCCGCTTACAGGAGTCATGCAGCCAACGTACTACTATTTATACTTGGGAAACCCTCCGACGAGTGGTAAGGCCACGATTAGCCTAAACTTCCTGAGCAGGAACCACTTTACCACTTGGTGGAGAGGAATCTCGTGCCCTCATTCCCTTCCTTCTACTCCTTGCACCAGGGCTCTACTGACTTAGGCATCAAAGCGTTTACCCTGGGGATTTATCCCTGGGGACCTCTGACCAGTTTCCCCTTCTTGCAGTTTAGCATTGTGGTCATCGTCTTCAGCTCAGGCACAATGCTAGATAATCTCTCTTCAATTATTATTTATTATTATTATTTTTCATTTCTATTTATCATCATTCATTCACTTTTATTTCATCATTCATTCATTCATTTTTTTTATTCAAGCATGTAGGCATTCAACGACCGCAAGCATAGAATAGATATATGTAGCATAGTTTCCCTATATCAGGGATATGATAAGGATAGCGCCCATGATTTGCGGACAGAGTGTGGCTCACGAAGCACAAGTAAGGGAGATATGTATACGTGTAGGGGACGCTACATAGAACATATGCATAGCATGAACCGCAATCTACACCCAAGATGTGCAATTATATGGGTAGTGAACCCTAGACATAGGGACGTGCAGACGTTCCACACAAGATAACTATGCTAAATAGTAAAGCAGGAGCAGAAGTAACAGCAGTACTAAACTACAACAGTAAAGCTATAAACACAGGAGTAAGAACAACTACAAGAAAGAGTAAAGCCATACCAAACAGAAACACGGCTGTCAAACGAACCTCGGCTCTCTAAGCTACTCCAAACAGCAACAGAAAGGCAAACCCCGATCTCACAAAGTCGGGCATTGCCGATCCATCAACAAAGCACTTGCTCCAAAGCGAAGGCCTACCAAAATAGGCAAAAGGCCTAGAAAAGACCTACACAGTCAAGAAACACTAATGCATACACAACTAGATCATCGTGCACGCTACACGAACTTCAGGTGAAGCCAAGAACAGACTATCCAAAAAAGTCACGAAAACACAAGTCATCGTGTCAAGTGATAGAAGCACCTCCTCACTAGAAGAACAGCCAGATGCATCCACTGACGTCTTACACTGCACCGCAGGTATCTCTCACACACGCCCAGAATGGTGGTAACTGAGATGCTCATAGAACCAAGTACAAGGAACAATAGTAACGAGTGACTAGTCAGGGTCATGCCCATCGGTGCTCATCCAAACGCCCCTAACCACATGTGCACAAACAAGCTCAATGTCTTAAGCCAGGCCTCTAGCTAGTTTTCTCTCCGAGTAGGACGCTACTGCAAGGCAAGGGAGCCAACAGAAACTAGCCTAAAAATCGTCTATCGGGAACTCACCCCACCACCACTCCCAGGTGGGCCGACAAATAGAAAAGTTTCGTTAGGCTACGACTAGTGGTGGCTCACTAGACACAGAGACTCTGAAACATCAGTGCTGAAGTACGGACAGGCTAAGCATGCACTGTCGCATGTACCATAAATCACCAAGCACAAAGTATAGGGCAGCACACCAAAAACCCACCAGACTCAGGACAATGACTAGACCTACTGACACAATGATCCTTGGGTCTCACGACTCGAGGTCAAGATCGCCATACACAAAAGTGGTAACATGCCGCCAATCAGCCTAATCCCCAAGTCAAAGTCACAATAAAATACCAATAAAGGAAAAACATCCGCATTTGGGAACATGTGCTAGCTTCCAGTTCGAGCTCATGTGCTGCTTTGCTAACTCTTCTGGGATCACGTGCCATAACTGCTGTACCAAAGATTGGTCTCACTTGTCTCCTTGTGCCCAATCACGTACCTTCGACAAATTCACTGCTTCACTTAATTCCCACTACTGTCAACTATTCACTTAGGCATTTCATCAAACACCTTTCATTTGCTTAAGGCCTTGTACTTGAATATGCTCAGACCTTGTTGTTGTATGCTCAGACCTCCACAGTGCTAGCAAACAGGTTGCACCGACCCTGCATGCGTTGAAGGAAGGGTTGCACCGACCTTGGTTGCCATGCTGTACTGACCTTACTGTGTGTCCTCTGCTGCACTCACTTCATTTACCATGAAATAGAATGTGCACCGACCTTATATGGCAGATTGTAAAATGTTGCACCAACCTTGTTTGCTAAGTGAGTAAAGGTGCACCGACCTTGCTGTGTTTGAAGAAAGAGTTGCACTGACCTTGTAACATATACCAAGCGATGCGTACCGACCTTGATAATGCAGTCTATCAAAACGTGCACTGACCCTATTTGCATTGACCTGAAATGTGTACTAACTTCGTATGTGCATGATGCAAAAGATGCACCGACCTTATAACATGAAACTAATATGTGCACCAAGTGCAAGGGATAACATGCACTGACCTTGATTTGTGCAAGGGGCAACATGCATCAACCTAAGATATAGACAAACCAAAACATGAACCAACCTCATGTAGATAAACGAAAACATGCACCGACCTCATGTAGACAAACGAAAACATGCACCGACCTGAGTATACATATGAACAGTAACATGCACCGACCTTATCATGCCATAAGCACAGCATGCACTGACTTGCTATAGGAACTAGCACCGACTCTAGTATGCAAATGATGCAACTAGCATCAACCTTGAACAGTAAAGTGCACCGACCTTATTTTGCCAGAGACAAAACATGCACCGACTATGCGTGAATAGTAATGTGCACCGACCTTCTACATGAGTGAATAGTAATGTGCACAGACCCTCTTCATGCATAAATAGCACTGTGCACTGACCTTCTATATGCGTGAATAGTAATATGCACTGACCTTGTGTGTAGTTTCATAGGAACTTGCACCGACCTTTGATGCAACGAAAGGAACAATGCACCGACCTTGTATGCGACCGGTAGCGATATGCACCTACTTTTGTATGCATGAAACACAACGTGCACCGACCCTTTGCATGCGAATGGCAAGACCTGCACTGACCTCAGGTCCAGTCCAAATGGATGTGCACCGACCTTGGATGCCCCAAGGCAAAACATGCACCGACTTTATAATAGAAGTAAAAACTGGCACCGACCTTGGAATGCTCATATGCACAGACTTTGTGTATAGAAGTGAACACTAGCACCGACCTTGCTTCAGTCGAAGCAAGATATGCACCGACCTTGCCTGCAGCGAATGCAGCAATGCACCAACCTCATGTTGACAAATGAAAACATGCACCGACTTCAAAACATGCAGACTTGTATGCTAACAAATATGCACCGACCTAGTATGCATTACAACAGTAACTTGCACCGACCTCATATGGCTTGGAGCAAGCAATGCACTGACCCTAGCTATGCATGATCTACATGATCTACAACTAGCATCGACCTTAGCTGTCTGAAGACACAACTAGCACCGACGTTAGTTATGCATGATACAACTGGCATTGACTCTATATAAGCACAATGCAGTGTGAAGATCATGCACACCACTCGTTCGACCAAATGCCATGCACATAGTTTATTCAGTAAAAAGTCATGTGCACAAACACAGAATATTCCAATCAAGCATAGAATTCATATGGTCCAAACACCTATGACATCATACACATGTGACTCATAGATTTTGACATCATCAAAACATAGAATGCTAACGATCTCCCCCTTTTTTATGATGGCAACACTTTGAGTCCTATGAGTCAACATGACAAAATCTATGAACCAGATGTGCAATTATTCATGAGATTCTTCCCCAAAACTCATTCATTCATCACATATTCTCCCCCTTTGACATCAGCAAACAAGGAACAAGAGAGAGATAAGTGGATAGAGACAGTGAGGAGACAAAAAGATGAGGAGGTTTGCAAAGTATGGAACCCAAGAGATCTAGTGACAAACTGAATTAATCTTTCATTAAACAAGCATATTGAGATCAGAATCTATTAGAATAAGAGTTCAAGTAATGCAACCTTGGTAAAAATCTGATTTAAGTGTAATGAGAGTTAGAGTGTAGCAACTCTACTTGAATGACTTATCCTTGGATCTTGATTGGCTGAATGGTAACAAGTTCACAAAAAGGTTGGCATCACACTAATTCAATTAAGAACAAGTCAAAACAGAATACGTGGTTAGATCACCAATGAACCTTGTCATCATCAAAACCGAGGAGAGCACAACATTCTATGTGGTCGAGGAAAAGTTGGTCAGAGGGGATGATGATTGTCAACTCCTCGACGAGTTGCACGACCCATACGTCCCGATCATGGGACTTCTTGGCATAATAGGCCGCGTAGTCAGAATGGCTAGAAAACAAGGGATCCCCTTTTATCAACCCTCCAGTCAGAGAGAAATGCTCAAATGGAACCTGCCAAACTTGGACTGGAGACAGTTGCAAATTACCAGGCATCCGGGTTTGGGCTTTTCAGTAGAAGACTCTTACGAAGTCGACGTGATATCTGTTTCGACTCCGTCCAGCGATGACCCTATGGAGGGTGCAGACTCGCAGGTAGTCGAAGGCCACAAGTATCATATGACTCCAGTTGAGGAAGCTCAAGATGAAGAAGTGTTCCTTTGGAACCCACCTCACTACAGAGGTACGGGGAAGGTCCCGCCCTCTTCAGAGGGGCTGGCCCCCAATGGCCAAATGGTACCCTTGGCCCCGCCTAGCATTGAAGCAAAGAATAGTGGTCCGAACCGCACTCCCGGTTCCCCTCGATATGACCCCGCCATACTTGCTCTATATCATCAGCAATAATGGGAGATCGAGACGCTAAAAGTGCAGCTGGCCAAAATAATCATACTTGTATCTGATCTGGTCTAGGGCACCCTCCGCTAGGGAGACAGATGCGTGCATCGGTTCCCGAGCACTGGCCCTGACACCTCTGTACACTTGAAGAGGGGGGCGAAGAGAGTAGCCAATTCTTCAGCCAGACGGTTGACCAAACGAAGCCCTACACTGCAGGAGAGGATGCAAAAGCCTTACTCGTTCCCAAAGAATAAGACCCGAGGGATCTTTGACTGGGCCTGCCACTATGGTGAGGTCTCTCTCCCAAAGTCTAAAAGGTCGCAAGACGCTCGAAGAAGTGGTGACCCGTTGTTCTGTCCTTATCACCAAGTATTGGGTCACTTTATTGAAGACTGTTATGTCTTCAAGGATATTACTCAAGACTTGATTGAGAAAGATGAGCTTAGAATGGGAGACTATGTGGTGGCTTCATCGCTTCCCCATGTGGCAGGTATCCACAAAAGGGGTATCTAAACAGTGTCGGCTTAGCACAAGACCTTCGAAGATGTAGCGCAAAATGAACAACCCTAGCTGCTATCGGTGGAACAGCCCTGAGCATGGCAAACAATCACCTCATCCCCCATGGAAGCCATCTACGATGACTACCAAGAGATGACCGAGGAAGTGCTCCATCCCTCCCCACTAGAAGACACTTCGCAGTCACCGCCACTGGCACATGAAGGGCTGCATGAGGGTACCCCTAGTAAGCGTTGGGAACACATCAAAGAGAAGGTCACCGTAAGCCTCGGCGACGTCCCGCAAGGGCAAGAGACTAAAGAGCCCTCGACCTCTGGGGCAGCATTCTGCCTCCCGGCCAGATGGAATAAGACAAAGCATATGGCTGCCTCGAGGTAGAAGAAGAACAAGATCAAGGCTTTATCGACCTGCTCCCGGCCCCACCGGAGATCGAAGATGGCGGCCAAGCCACTATTGATGAGCTCATCGAAGTCAACCTCGGCACAGAGAGTGATCCCAGGCCAACCTTTCTAAGCGCCCTCCTATCTCCCCCGAAGAGAGAACAATATATGAAGCACCTGCGGGAATTTTGGGATTGCTTTGCTTGGAATTATAAAGAGATGGCCAGCCTTAGCCCTATCGTGGCTCAGCACACTCTGGCCATCGGCCCCAAGATCGAGCCAGTGAAGTAGCCTCCCCGACATATGAGGCCAGAGTTGATCAGCCAAATCTGCAAGGAAGTTGACAAGCTCATCGACGATGACTTCGTATTTGAGAACTAATACACTACTTGGCTGGCCAACATTGTACCGGTGAAGAAGAAGAATGGGCAGATCAGGATTTGCGTGGATTTTCGCAACCTGAACAAGGCATGCCCGAAGGATGATTTCCTAGTGCCCATCACCGAAGTGATCATCGATGCAACTACTGGTCATGAGACCTTGTCTTTTATGGACGGATCATCTGGCTATAACCAGATCTGGATAGCCGAATATGATCGAATTCACACGACCTTCTGGTCGCCCAAGGGAATTTTTCATTACAAAAGGATGCCCTTTGGTCTCAAGAAT